>JANHGO010000037.1:20010164-20063910 GCA_024606505.1 Aquila spilogaster | reverse complement strand
AAAGATGGGGACAAACTTTTCAGCAGAGCTTGTTGCAATAGGACAAGGGGTAATGGTTTCAAACTAAAAGAGGGTAGATTTAGACTAGATATAAGGAATAAATTTTTTACAGTGAAGGTGGTGAAACATTGGAACAGGTTGCCCAGAGAGGTGGTAGATGCCCCATCCCTGGAGGTGTTCAAGGCCAGGTTGGACAGGGCTCTGAGCAACCTGGTGTAGTCGAAGATGTCCCTGCTCATTGCAGGGGGTTGGATTAGATGATATTTAAAGGTGCCTTCCAATCCAAACTATTCTATGATTATATGATTCACTATTTTTCCTAATAAAAGAAGTAGCTAGGCCACTGGAATTATGCAACAAATCTAAAATGAAGAAATGGGTTGATTTTATTATTTCTTCCCTTCTGTTTTTTGTGTTTGACTTCCCATGCTTCTCCATAGCACTGTCTTATGCATATGCTTGTTTTCATCATGAGAGAATGGTTTAAATCTCACTTCTGAACTACGTCACATATAAAAAATGGGTGCGTATGATATGGTGCAATTAGATTAAATTGTTAAACTTAAATTTTACACTAATTTCTGAAAAAAAAGGTCTCCTATGGTGTTTAGCAAGCTTTTGCTCTAACAGTCTTTCAGAATAGAGTTTTCATGGTGGGTAACTAGAGATGTATTGATGTCTGAGATCTTAAATTCTGTCACAAATTTATCTGAAAGAGTGAGATGGGAAACCTGTTACGTACCATGGGAGAGTGCTCAGGAATTTGAGTAATCTGAAAAGAAGTGAAAAGTAAATGCTGCTGGATAATACAGGTTTCATGCTCAGAGAAGTTGCAGCCTAAGTTCAGATGACATTTTGCAGCAAACTGTATCAGCTCCCCTGCAAAAAAAGAGATTCTTACCTTTAATTGCTATATTTTAAAATGAGGGGTTTTATTACTTAGCTGGTTAGATGCTTGAAATAATTTTAAGTTAAAATGAAATTAAAATAACTCTCTTACTATGCCAGGAAAAACATAAAAGCAGGCTTAATGTAGTTTAATTAGAGAAATTTCTCAGGCCGTTTTGTCATCATACAGCTTTTTGTTCTTTTTAATGTATGATGAATCACCTGTCTAGTCTGACTTGCCTCAAAAAATGAAGAGCTAGCATTGTACAGTCAGTTCTCATTGATACTGCATAATGATGGGACAGAGTAAGAGACATGAAGTAAAAGCAGTTTAAAATATGCCAACTAATAAGAATACACATGAAAAACATGAACCTGTTTGTGAGGAGAATGGGAATAGCCTGAAGAAATTTGCTGCTGAGTGGCCTGAGCAGTGCATCACCCTCCATGGTGTTGCGCGTAACCAAAGGCATGGAGCGAAGACAAAACTTAAATCACAGTTTGGACAATCCACCCACAGAAAATCAGGAGTTGATGTAGAAGCTTTACTGATATGAAGAAGGCAGATACTCAACTTGCTCATGTATTTGCTTAGTCTATGTAGTTTAAAGGTAAAGAAAATTATGTCTCTTCTTACGGTTGCACGGGTATATGTGCAGCTGCAATATAACCAGAATAGTGCCTCTGGGTCTGCAACACGGTCTCAAAATGCAACTTTCTTAATCTTTCATAACAATGATAATTTTAAAGCCTAATGGTGTGTAAGTGTCAGTATTAGCTGCTTCAGTGCTGAATATTTCATTTCTTGGAGAGGAGAAGTAAGTGGAAGTGGAGTGTGTATATCACTTTGGGGAAGGGCATTTAGAGAGAACAGATTTTAAAAGACAGTGAATAGAAAAGAAATCAAAGAGTGTAGGATGAAGAAGGGAAAACTGTGACCAGGATGCACATGGACTTGAAGGCAGAGTCTGCAGTGCTAAATAAAATGGCTTGTGGTGAGCGAGAGCACTGGAACTTCTGATTAGAGTGGTTCCTGGTAAGGTTTTGGCCTGTGGCATTTAACAGTCTTCCAGAGAGTGCCTGGGCTGGGAATGGCATGCATCAGGGACTGTTCCCAATGTGCATGGACCTCGCATACTGTCCCAGCAGGCTTTTTCCCACTAAAACATTTTCGCAGCCCTTCAGGTTCATTTTGTGAAAGCATCACTATGATGACTTGCAACACAGCACTGGCATTGATTAAAATTCTGTCTCAAACCACACATAATGGTTATGTCTACAAAGGCATAGGGCACTACATGTATCGAAGAAAGCTAGCATGGGCATGCCACAGAATGACCTGTGGCCTGGTTTTATTTAGCAATATAGACATAGCAAAGGAATGTCATTCCCTGTTTGGATGTAGCTGATAAATGGATGGGGTTGCTGTGAAACTGCAACCTCACATGAGTTGGAGTGCCTGCCTTATTGAGTAGCGCTAATGACAAGGGGCTTCATCTGTATGGGTCTTCCAATAAACTGATTTCTACGGAGTCTACCACTAAGGACTGTTGAATGTGACATATAGGGGAAAAGTGACTAATAGGAATAACTAAAAGTTGTATTACTGCATAAAGGGCATATTTTGTCTTTGCCTTTTGTGCAAAATTCTTGTGATGTCATGCAAGTAGAGAATGAATGTCAACTGATGAAGGAAACTACTGTATAAAGAAGTGTCATGTTATGCACTGGTAACTGAGCCTCAGCCTGAGGACACATAACACTATGTGTGTGTATGTGTTGATATGTGTGTATGTACAGGTAGTGCCTACCCACCTGATTTATTTTATTCTTCACTAGTATATAGCTATTGCTTAAAAAGAGCTTAATAGCATACTAGGACACTGTTGTCTGAAGAAATTAAGAGGGTGATAAGCAGAATTTATTCGAAGGAAGCAAAGCTTCAGAATTGCTTATAAAGTAAAAGTTTTATAAAGCTCTAGTTTGGTAAAGAATAAGCACCTTAATGGGAAGATGCTATTCATATAGTATATAGACTGTTAATTGAATGCAGAAGATCATGAGGAAAAGATAATATACTATTTCTAAGTTCATAATGTCAAGCACTGAAAGAAGTTACCTGTCAGAGTGTTAGAAGAAAAGGAAGGACTTTGACAACAGAATTCTAGTGGAGGTACGGTTTGCAATTATGTGAACCAGTTATTCCTCCCTTTTCTTCTTCACATATTTTGGCACAGGAGACAGTGAAGAAAAGTAGTATTTCTAGCTGAAAGTGTTCTGGGCCCCTTGTGAGCTTGACTCATACTCTTTAGCCAGAGATCATGTTCCTGAGTCTTAGCTTGTAGACAAGCAACAGTTACAATAATTATTCCTCAGTACTTATGGAGATGTTTCCCTACATAGGATAAATTCTTTAGAATTCTTCATATATGGTTCATCCCATATTCTGTCATAGAGCTACTGTTTGGGTACTTTTAATATAATGTTTTTCTTTATTCTTCAAAAGTTAGGTTCTAATGCCATGCTGTTTCCTGAAAGGCGTGTTACAGTGTTTACAAAATAGGCAGTACTTTGGGATACAAGGCATTTCCAAGAAAATTTTTCACTATGTTTTCAGTAAGTAAGTAGAATTATCTGTATTTTACAGTGAAAAACTATATATATAGTTTTAGAAAACAAAAGCTGAGATCATAACATTAATGTATTAAGATGTGTTATAACAAATTAGGAAAATCTTAAGCCTCCCAAAATCAGAGGTATGGGACAAAGTAGTGGGACCAAAGTGCCCTGTGGTGGGCAGATGAAGTGACCTGCTCAGAATCAAAGAAGACTGTAATTTTCAAAGTTTGAATTAGAAGTTTAAAGCTGTTGCCTGCTGACCTTGTGCTAACATTTCTGAATGCGTCTTCCTCGTGCTTGCAATTTATACCATAAAGCTAAGATAGATTTTTCTGAAAGAGCCTTTATCAAATGTCTGGGAAAAAGACTGTCTTTTATAAGAAATATTTACTGCTATTGAACAAATCATATGTGTGTGTAAAATACACTGGATGCATAATTACAGGGAAAATGGATGCTGGCAAATGTGAGCGAGCCACCCCTTTAAGCAAAGAATTTTGCTCTTATACAAATTACAGGATAAATGGATGCTGGCAGATGTGGAAGAGTCAGCCCTTTAAGGCAAGAATTTTTGCTGTTACATAAAAGCTTGTTCCTAGCATGTCAGTTGGTGCAATATGTCCAGTTGTAGTGTTTCAGACATACCATTTTGTACTGTTCATGCTGTCTTTTTAAAGTGCTATTCCATTCTTTCATCTAGTCACATGAACTCTGTTCTTTTAAATCTTTCTTGATCATGAGAGATCGTTCTCTGCTGCAGGGGCAATGTACGATGGGTAATACTCAAATGTGAGAGCAATGCCCCACTTTTTTGAAAAATACGAGGCACTTTCAACCAACTGAAATAATGGCATTAAGAGTAATATAAATGAGTGTCCTAATTTTTATACTTGAAGATACAGTGAATTATCTGTCCTTATGTACCCTTGATGTGCCAGTCATGATTCTGTAGACTTCTAGCATATGCCTCTAAGTCACCTCTTTTCTGTTCTGAAGAAACCCAGCCAACTAGATAGTCCCAAAGCTTGTTAATCCTTTTGGTCTTCCTTCTTGTCTTGCTTTGAAACTTTTCAAGTTCTACTATGTCTTTTTTGACACAGTGGACCCAAAGAGCACACAGTGCACTCCAGTACAAGCAGATTATGGATTTATCCAGTGGCACAATCATGTTCTGTGTTTTGCTCTTGGCTCCTTTTCTCTTAATTCTTAAAATCTGATTTGCTTTTTGCTTGCTCTTGAAAACAAAAAAATTTCAAATCTTAGAAATTACTAAGAAAGTCACCTAATACACTGCTGAGGCTGCTTTTCTCAACAAAGACACTGAAGTTCTAGGCCATTTTTTACTATAGAAGTATAAAATAATTCCAGGTACAAAGAAGTAATTCTTAATAGCTGTTGTCTTTGACCACTATAATTACAAATATAAACACCATAATCATTAGGATTGTACAACACATATGTACAATAGAGAGAGAGAGAATGTGATTGTCATTATGTAATATATAATTGACATTGTGCTGTCCTAAGATTCTTATGGTAAAAAAAATTACTACTTGTAATTTGTATTCCTTTTTGTATAGATCCATTGTTCTGGATTGCCTCTCCTACTAAAAATTTTTGTGAATGTGTCATATAACATGCAATAATGATTTCAAACCAGAGCAAGACAAAATGTCAAACAGGGAAAAAATGTCATAATGACAGTGTTCTTCCTCTCCAGCTTCCTTTCTGTAGTATGAGGTGTTGAAAAATGGTAAAGATTTTAACATTGCTTTCAGCATAATATCAGAAATCACACATCTGTCAAACTGAGTTCTAATTTTGTTGACGAATTTAATATCATTCTGGCAGACTTGAGTCCAGAATTGCTTTTTGGTAAATTCTGAGGATAAATGAGCAAACATTGTACTTAATCATGTCATTTTATAATAAATGCTTGCTTTTTAAAATTTTTACTTCTTTTTCCAAAATTCAACAGCATCATATATAGTTGCTATGCTATTTCATCACCAAATTTTGGATGTGCAGAATGTTAGGCTAAAATAGATTTTGTAGGACCTTTGCCTTTGCAATTTGACACTCAGTATTCTGTTAAAAGCTAAGTTTTGAGGCCTTGGAAACCGCACTAAAATTTATATGGTGATAGCATAATGAAAGTATTTTCATATTGTTCATACTATGTTCACAGCTGATAACTTTTATGTACTCGGTTGAAAAGCACAATGATGTTAATATATGAGAAAACGATGCAAAAATCATTCCTTTCTATTTTTTGCTTCGGGTCAATTGATAGACTAAACTTGTTTAGATGGCTGTGCTGTTTTGAATTAGGTATAATAAAACTTACAGTAGTGATGAATTGATTCTCAAGAACAGGATGTGAAAAAAAAGATCCAAAGTTTGTAAAATAGTATTCATAGCGCCTCCAAATAACTGCCTCTCATTTTTATGTAATGAAAAAACAGAGGCAGCTGGATTCCTGGTCTGCTAATACTATTTTATGCTATTTGCAAATACTAGACCTGTTTTGATTTTTTTTTAAATGTTAGAAAAATCCATATGTACAAGCAACTTCACTGTCAGCTACAGAACTTTCCCAGGTAATGAGGTAGGTACTATAAAACTGGTTCGTGCAATGTGAAATTTAAATAAATGTGGAATCCTTTATACTTGTCTTCTGGTTCTTCCATTTTTAGCACACAGTTACGTAAAATTGACCATATCTGTGTCATCTGGTCTTGTCATATCTCTAGGGAGAGGGAAGAAGATATTTCAGTAGGGCTGGAGGAGGCAGGCTGAACTGAGTTCTACTTAACCTTCATTTTTACTATTACTAGGAGCAACAGCTGGGTGTCCATCTGCTAGAATTTACTCTGTGGAAGAGTTGTGAGTACAGCATTTTCGCAACCTTTCTGAACTCACATGTAAAGATATTTGCTTTTGGGTTTGATTCTGGTGGGTGCTATTCTGCTGTGGGTTTACAGGCCTTCCCAAAAGGCATCTAGTATTACATCTAGTATTACAAAGGCATACTAGTATTACATCTAGTATTACAAAGGCATCTAGTTCACAAGCAGCCCTACAGATCATGGATGCAGAGGGAGTCAGAATTTGTGTTCTCCAATTTATATCCTGTTTCTTATGTTGAAACTTGTTCCATAGCCTTCCAGATGCAAGTGAAAGCAAATTTAGCTGCTTACCTGCCTTTCCTTGGATGAAAACAAGGATTTGTTTCCTAGTTGCTTGATACTGACATTTTTAATAAAGTCTGAGTAATTTTCAAAGGAGTAGTATTCAAAGGAGTCTGTTGTTATCTTGCCTGTCTACTTGGGTACCTAAAACCTACTGTGAGCTTATGACTGCAGCATTTCAGCATCTTTGGATTATTGGCCTATTCATTTTTATTCCACAGGTAGCTCCCCATTATACAAGGTAAGTTGGGGCTGGGATACCTGGGTGATAAGTTAATATGGAGACTGCAGTGCTGGCTAACACAGTGTAGTATCAACTAGAATGGTTCTGTATTGACTCTCAGTTCAGCAGGACCTATCTGTACAACCCATAGTAGAGGAATAGACCTGGAAGACTGTAGCATAGCTGTGGTTACATGGCCTATGCTTAACCTGATAGATTGTATGAGATCTAAGTTGGCTTTGCTTGGAGCCACACTGGGAGCCTCTATATCTCCGGCATAGCTAACACCCAAAACAGGTAACACTTGCATGGATATTTGAGAGTTGCTAATCTTTTGACATTGTGTTTTGTATTGTTTCAGCATTACATTGTTCCACTACTGTTAACATTTTTAGATGTGAGTAATTTTCAGCGTAAAAATTTGCAGGATCTGTTCTCTTTGCTAGTGGAGCCATGTGACTGATAACTATGAGAGCTTGGCAAACCAGAGGAATAAGATGCTGGCTGTATAACTAACTAAATGCATTATAGAGGAGAACCTTTTCTTAAATTTCTGTAACACTTATAGAAAGTTTTATATGATGCTGAATTGTCACTGAAATGGACAATATTTTAAGGAATGAATAGCATCAGAAATTCTGGTTAACTTCTGAGGTCATTCATAAAACAGTTGAAAACAATGTCAGGTTTGACCCAAAGCCTGTTGATCTCACTGGATTTTGATCTCTACTCTTATTGCAGATCAATTAAGAAACCGTAGAGGAAGATAACAGGAGATGGGAAAGCTGTATGCTTTATTTTTTCCTCACCTAAAGGTTACAATAATTTAGAAGTTACAGGGAATTTCTAGCACCATTTACCTAAATAAGGAGAAAATCTACATTTTATTGGAAAACTGATTTCAAAGGCTGTTTCTACATGGCCATATCATTAGGCTTTCCAAGTAGAATTACAGAAATTGAAGGATTAACTCCTCCACACCCTCCAAAATCCACACAGCTACCTGCATTTAAACTAAATAGGTAAATATTTAATAAGGTGCTAGAACAGATGACGATCCAGTAGAGAGAGGTATCCCAGGAGAGCTGCATTCAGATCTGAGCTTTCTCACAGTTCCTGTATGACTTTGAAATATTTGAACTCAGACTCTTAAGAGTATATAGATAACATTACTTGCCATGGATTTCAGTTGTAATTAGGGATACAGATGCCCATGGGAGCTATGCTAATATCACTTCAGACCATAATTTCCCATCAGTAAAATGGAGGAATAACATAACCTTACTTCCCTGTGGTTATCCAAGGGTGATGTTATTAACCACTCAAGTATTCAGGAATTGTGATACACAATCCACGATCTGAAGAAAGAGAAATTGGAGATTCTTGTGCTTCTCAAAACTAAGAAAGCACAGTTTTTATTTAACTGAGATTGAAAACTATGCTGTTGTGCTCATTCTCAGTTAATGCATCCAATATGCAGCACTAAGCTCTTTAGTATCAATCAAGTGACCGGATGATAGAATTTGTAAGAAAAATGTATATGAAACCATGGTAAACTAAAGAGATTAAAACTCTAATGATTCCTAGTAATTAAAGTAAGAGGGTCTGATAGAAAGTTGTGCTGTAGTAGAACAGTTGTGTGTGTAGTTGTGCTGTGGTATATTTGTTTTTCTTACAAGCAGATATATGTATTCCTCTCTGATTCACTGAATATCGAAAAAAGCTATCCATTGGTACACATGGACATGATTCCTTCCCAAGAATATATAGGGGTTGGGAACGTATATAAATGGCAGATTGGGAAATAGGTACAAAATATGGCAATGACAGTCAAAATTGTATAAGTATCCTTAATAGTTTGCAGCAGAATAGGACCATCACTGTCTTTGAAGTTGGAGGTAGGTAGTGGGTTAATGCAAGCGTATCAAATCACACACACTGAGCACAAGATTTGTTCGATTAGTTTCAGTTCACATTCGCAACAGAATGCAATGTGTCTGTTCCCCAGGTATAAGATGGTGCCACATCTTGTCTCCTGACCCAATGTACCGTACAGCGTCCTGAATCACATGGCTTGGCATATGAGGTGTTTAACAATGAGAACGAAGAAAGTTGAGAGTTCTTAAGAGCTCTTTTTCTAAGCACTCAAATGGATGTTACTCAGCCTAGAGGTTCGGAGGTTTTTCTGCCAGTACGACAATTACTAGAGATGAAGGAACACTCTTAAGGAAGTGTTTTGGAGAGTTAGAGCCATTAATAGCTACAGAAGTATCAGTCAGGCTGTAGCTTTTAAGTTTTTAAAAAATGGTCTTTGAACATTCATTTAAGATTTTTACACAGGTACAGCATGACTGAACAAGTAGTGGGTGCTTTTGTGCAGTGCATGAATAAAAATGGAATGTGGGTGAGATATGAAAGCAGCAACAGTTTTGGTTACCGTTAAGAGCAACAAAGAAACAGTTGAGACACTCTGAAATGTTCCTGTTGTGCACTGAGAAAATGAAGACTTTTTCTGGCATAGGTTTTACCAGTTGTAAAACAATGTGTCTAATTAATAATGCATTCTATTGAAAGGGAATGGGAGGTTTGCTTCGGTATGATTCATCGTTGTCTGTTGCAGTAATTAAGTCTGTTGCTTGCCTTAAGGTCAACATGACCCTGTTTATTTTAACTTTTCGGTCTTGAGGGTCTGTGCACTTTATGTTTAAGGAGGCATTAGCAAGAGATGGCAATTTATTGGTTTCTCTAGTTTTTGGCAAGTGTGTATTTCCTTTCATGTTTTTATTTTTTTTTCTTCTCATTCATCATTGAAGCTCTTGGTTGCTTTATAAAGCTTAATTGACCATTTATTTTACTCTTTAATAACAATTTTTTTCTCAGAAGTTTAAAAAACATGTACTATCGTGGTTAAGATCCTTGTCAATTCGGTGATATGAAGAACAAAAGTACTTGTATTATTTTAAATACAAAGCAGTATTTAAAAAGGTTCTTATCTGCCTTTAATACACTTTCATATGAAAGACAGGCCTATTCCAGCTATTCTCTCACTTTATAAATAGCAGTTCGCTACACTTACTTCCTCAGTTTCCTTCACATTTGTTAGTATTTCACAGTAGATGCCTGCACGTTATTTTGCAATTCTCCTCAACATCTTTTCTAAAACTCCTGTTTCTTTAATACCTACAAAAACTGAAGGGTAGTCTCCTGACATGTTTTTTCTGGCAGCATGATTGGAATATCTTGCAATCTTGTTCTTTGCACCTTAGAGAAAGTGATATTATCCCCAATTTACAGTCAAACAGTGGAAGGACATTGAGGTTACAGAAAAAATAAAAAAAAAAACACAAAAGAAAAAGAAAAAATACAGGCAAAGGACTTAGAAGAATTTACACAGAACATCTCAAACTGAAATCCTGAGAACCATGATCAGCTGTTTCTACCCCGGGAGAATCCAACTCCAAATTCTTTGGACCCACAGCTGTCCAGGGAGATATGGCCCAAGGGCCATGCTGTGCAGTGGCTTTTACCCACACTGCTAAGGGTAGCATTCTTCAGAATGGACAGGCTGTGTCTGCAGTGCTCTTCACATGACTTTTGTGCCTCTGAGGCACAGGTTTTGTGCATGTGTGTTCAGATGACCAAAATACAGTGAAGTGTGTTTCACAGCTAGCCAGAAAGGACTGTTCGTGGTCTCATGGCATGGCATGCGCTGCATGCCTTGGAGCATGGAATGAGAGGTGGGTAAGGGCACCAGACCTTTTGGGAAGCTGTTGGAGAACTGTGTAGGGCCATGGGAGCAAACCTGATACAATCTTGTCCATCCTGCCTAGAGAAAGGAGTGCCTTATTCAACTGTCAGCAGAACTAAAGCTGTGTGCGGAATGCCTGGATGTAAACTGATGTATATGCAGTGTAGACAATCTGGTGATCAGGAACTAGAAGCAAACTGGAAGCCAAGTCATGTGCCAATGTACATATATCCATAGACATGCCAATTTTTTGAGTTTGAGAGTGGGATTTAGTTTGAGATTAAGGATTTGATTCAGTTTCTCGTTTACATGCTTCTTTTGACATTCGAGATATCCTCAGGTATTCTGCCTGGCTTAGTCTCCTGCAGGTCTTACATTGTGTTTGTGGGACCTATGCAGCTGTCTCAGATACCCTGGAACATATCAAAGACCACTAAACATCTATGTGTAAGCAACTGAATTGAGCTCCAAGACTCCTAAATATAGAGTTCTTCATGTAGACATCTACAGCTGCAACTCCTGGTAGTCAATGAAGATATAGCCAATGTGGCCAATGGAACCAGGTGAGTGATTCAGCTCATGTTGAAGTAAATAAACACTAGCGGCTGGTCAGCTGAATCACTCTTTCAGCTTCATTGATTTTATTGATTATAATGGAAATTTCTGCCTAGTGAACCAGTAGATACCGCAGTCTGATTCAGTTGCCTAAATATAGGTGCCTCGTTTCATGTGAGGTTCGTTGGTTTACCCGAGATGTCCGTAAAGGACTGGCAGATATGACAGAGGACTTGCCTCAGACCTCTGCTTCCTTGGAGCAGCAGCTAGAATCCAGACAGGATACCCCAGGACATCTCAAAGCTAGAAGATGCCTGTGGTTAGGCAGCTGAATCACACTCTATATTTAGATGGTCTTAAAGGTCTCCTTTTGTACATGTCCAAAGTACAAGACTGAGTGTATTTCTCATAGAGGAGACCATCTGGGCTCCACATAAGTACCCTGAAAAGCTCAACGTGGTAGGTATTTTTAGCCTATATATATGACATTTTATATAAGATTTTATGCACATTCCACTATTACTGCATAAACACAAAATGCAGGTATGCCTGCAACCATTTTTAAAACATTTTGAGAAGAAAAGTAGTTGTCTTGCAATTAGACCAGTCATTCTGCTTGGCAGGACCCAGTTTTAGTTCTTTCAGACACAGTCTGGATGCAGAATGCTTCAAATCCTAAGTTGTTGGGTGTTTTGGAGGGATAGTCTCCATTTTTCCCTGCTAAAGCTGCTGGACAAATCAGTCATTTGATCACAAACAACCTTGGCTCATCGTGGGAAAAAAAACATTAAACTTAACAATCACCTCTTAGTTTTCCTCTCTGGTTGCGCAGCGGGCCAGCTCTTTCCTTGTTCTTCCTTATAAATGAATGTCCTGGTAAAATGTTTTCATGATGCTGTTTATGATTTTTGTCCTTGTATCTTAGTTTGTGCTTTGAACTTCTGAAAATCTTGTTAACCTAAGGTTATGTCCCTTGCTGCACTTCTATTCCAATGTTCTCAGACTTTGGAAAACATGCCCTGTAGATTCCTGTAAAAAAGAGGATTCTTTTCTGTAAGTGTCTAGGTACAAGGTATATATTTTACATACATTTTGTTGGGATAATTACATGGTCAGCTTTCCCCTAACAACTGTTCTGTCAATTCATCACTTACATTACTGACTCGTTTCATACAGATTCAGCAACTCATTTCAGCAGGCAGACACACTCTTTTTCTGTTGTATGTTGCATTGGCAGCTGCATACTGACCAATTCGTACTGGTTCTCTATACAGAATCTCTTACACATAACCTCCATGCTCATCACCCATTCCTGGCATTCCTGCTGTGGGTACTAATCAAACACAATAGGCCCCTTTGTGCTTGCTTGCCTGTTCTCCTCCGGAATTTCTGCTCCATGTCTATATCCAAAGCAGGCAGGCCCCTTTTACTTTCTGCATTCCATTACTGAATATCAGGTTAACATCTTTAACACCTAGTCTATACTAATAGTCTTTAAGAGTGATGTGGTGTTTCCAAACCCAAAGCAAAGTCAGAGATAGGCACTGCAGTATCCTAGACTTCATTCTAGACAGCACCCTACGCAGCATCCTAGAGAAATTTTGTTTATGAATGCACTACATTTATGGGGCAAGTATGTTTAGCTGGCATCAATCAAGTTATACCTCTTTAAAATGTGAATTTTCTGGCTTGTGTTACTGTTGACCTATTATTATTAAATTATTAATTAATAAATTATTAAAATTATGGTAAATTATTACATTTAATGGTAAATCATTAAAAGTGACTCTTCCAAAAATCACATGCTTTCACATACATTCATATCTATTTCTTGGAGTTTTTTTTTTCCTTTTGGATTCCTCTAAACTTTGGCTCAATACAGTCTTTTAAGTGTCATCTTGTCAGATTAATATGTTTAAGGTACACAATTGTACAGTGCTGACAGGAAACCAGACAGTGATTTCTGCGTTCCCTGGCTGAATGATTTTGTACCCTACTTGAAAATGACATGACTGAGGTCTCTCATATTTGGCATTAAGTATAGAACATTTATAAAACTTCTAGTTCACTTCCGTAGTAACAGAGAAACATACCAGTCAGTCTCCTAGAGCATTATTTACTACTTTCTGCACAGTTTCTTTTTCACATTCTTTCATACAGTGCTTGCATCTATAATTTAAGAATAGAATAGAATAGAATAGAATAGAATAGACTCTTTCAGTTGGAAGGGACCTACAACGATCATCTAGTCCAACTGCCTGACCAATTCAGGGCTGACCGAAAATTAAAGTATGTTGTTAAGGGCATTGTCCAAATGCCTCTTAAATGCTGAGTGTATATAGAGTATAGAGTATATATTTTTAAAAATTACCAAATAAACAGTGAAAGCTTTTCATTAATATGAAAAATGTTTTGAGTGAAAACACTAAATCACCTAAGTCTCCAAGGGATTCCTCAGCAGGCTTTAAAATTCAATTTTTCCCCTTTGTGTTACAGAAGAAGTATCAGAAGGTGTAGTTTTAAGATTTTAAAATGTTTTTTAAAGTCTGGAGAAAAAGATCCTGCTCTCACTGCCATCCCTAGCCACGTGTTTCTGGCACTTTTCTTTTGCATATATTAATGGTCATATACTTTATGCATAGCTAAATGAGGGATCTGATCTAGCCAAACATAACCCTACAAACATTACTAGTTTTCAACCATATCAGCTCAGATCCATGCCACTGAACAACAGAGGGGGGATATATGATCAAGAGTGAGAGACATTCCTTTTCAGCTCTAACTTGAGTTTAGAGCAGCTTGAGCCAGTCATGAAACCATACCCTGGGAGTGAAGGGTGAAACAAAGTTTCACAAGCTGTACTGAAAAATATTCTCTTTTTATTGTTCAGTGTATCCTGCATACAAGGGTTATATAAAACCTAAATTCAACTGAGAGCCTAGATAAATGCTTGATTTTACTAATTTCAGTGTTACTTAACTGAGTTTAAAATCAAGCACATATCTGAATGTTTCATGACTTGGAGCCATAGGAAAAAGAAAATTCAATTTTCAGAATGATTGCTTTCATCTTCTTAAGTGAGGTACTGCAATTTGTGACCTAAGGAAACGTTCGATAAGTATACCTTTACCAGAAATAAATGTTCTCTGTACATGTACTCTAGATTATCTTGAAAAGATTCAATGTTTGTTTAAACTTGATACAAAGCTGTTTCTTTGTATATCCAGCACTATACTGAACATAATCTCTCAAATATTGTTTTGATTTCCTACCCTTTTATTCAGAAGATACAGGCATAGTACCAACACAAAGATAATATTGCTACATATCTAATTTCTGTCCTCCTGTTAATCTTTTCTTCTGTTAGCAAATGAAGTACCCACAGTATACACTTAATGATTTTTTTAGTGATTTTGTTATATATATGTAATGCAAAAGGACACTCCCCTTTCTTTAAAACACCCTACCTTAATTCCTTCCAAAAACCTGGAACAAAATTGTTGATGTTAATAATGCTTCAGACTGATAGATTGATATGTGCCTGGCCAGGAGCACTGTGACCCAGCACAGCACTTCTGTATTAATAAGACATAAAGTCAGACCATTTATCATTTAGTGTAGCCAGCACACAAATTAGAGAACAGCTTGCCAGGGTATACTGTGGACTCATTACTTTGGTTTTGCCATAGTTGCAGAATAGATAGCTTTGAAACCTTCCTGTGCTCTACTGTGACAAGAGAGTGTTCATGTCATGGCGACCTGAGTTGTTCAGTTGCGTACGGTGCTGACTCAGGAGCCTTAAGTGTCCTAACCAATTCACCAAGCAGCAGACTCTTCTAAATCAAAAGAAGGAAAACTCCATAAAGATATAATCACTGGCAGTTACCACAGGTGTCAGATGTTCAGCAGTGCAATCAGGATATGAAATTTCGGGAGTAATTTACTGGATATCACTGAGGAGCACATGCTTTCATTACGGTACAGTATATTTTTTATTGCATAGCTAGTATTTCCATGCTGAAAAATATGTTACTGTTTAATGAAAACATTAACATATCATAAGATAACATACACTGCCTTAGATTGGTTACTGTTCAAATATTGTAGTTGAGAGACATTTTACAGCTAATATTCATGTTTTAAATATATGCATTTGTCTGTATTTTGTGTACCTCTTGCCTTGTCAGTCATTTGCTATCTTTGGGCGAGTGATTTCCTCTCAGGAAAACGTAGAATATTATTAAATATTAAAATATTTAATATTAAATATTTTTAAAAATGCAGACAACTTGAATTTTTAAACCCTTAAAATAGACAGCTCAGATCTCAAACTGCTATGTTCAGTTTCTTAAATCGATGAATTTGAGCTTTGTAGTGGTTCTTTAACTAAAGATGCTTGTTTAATGCTTTTGGATTGCATATTTATGTTTGTGAATATTTCTTATTTAATGTATTTTCAACATATAAATCATGTGTATCTCCTGATTAAGTATACCTTGATATTCAGTTTTATTTTGCAATGTAATACATTCATCTAGAGATGTATTTGCTATCCACAGATGGTGAAGCATATTTTAGACTGCTCCCATTGTATTTCTGTCCACTCTTTGTTTGCGAGATGGAAAATATGATCCAGATACAGTGTAGTGTGCTCTGTCAGAAGAAATCAGTGAAGATCTCTTTCAAGCAGTGAGGCCCTTCTCTGTGAATGCGGTAAAGCCTCTAAACCTGTGCACTCTGTGTATATCCTTGGAGAACCGCTACAGAGACTGTCTGGCTCTGTCTCTGCTGCTCTGAAAGAGACGGCTCCAAAGTTTCTTTAAGCTATACATCCCGGTCTCCGTGTGTACATGTGTCTGCCCCACAGACTGCTGCTGCACTGCTTCCAGGAATGAGCCCTAGAGGGGTAGGCTTGGGGTAAGGAAAAACAAGTCTGGTTTTGAGGACAGCTCAAAAGCTAACCTGTACAATCAGTGTAGCATACTCTTTGTATATTCATTTTGGATTCTGAAAAGATTCTCAGAAACAGTCTCTAGCACAAGTAACTGGAAGAAAGAGTAATATAGGCCAAATGCTGATTTCTTAGAATTTTTTTTGAAAAACAAGCATTTCAAGATAATCTCTCTCCTTCTGGCTTGCCAGTCTGCTTCCTACTGCTTTACTCTAAGATCTCAAGTGCTGCTGTACGCAAAGGTACAGAACAGATGTGTGAGACAGTTCTTGGAAAGAAAGTTGTATCTCCTTCCTGAGTAATAGTGAGAAAGCCTTTGTGCTTACAGAGCTGGGAAGGGGAATGACCTAGACCTGTACAACTTAGGGATCATTTTTTACTAATTTTCCAGTTGCCACTTTGATCATCGCTTCCTAGCGTTGATTTGTGGCACCTCCTTCCCTCCCTTTCTCCTCCCTCTACTTGGCTTCTTCCTGCTGCTTAACAAGCTCAATTGGTTTTATGTATGTAATTCTTTTTTTAAGAGAGTTTGAAGGTGGTCTCTAAAAGAATTGCTTTCATCCAAAGCCAGGAGCTGATCAAAGCAACACACAAAAGCCGAATGGAAGCCAAGGCAGAGCTGCCTGACCAGCCATAGGGTCAGGGTTCTGTGCTGGAGAAAGAGTAAAGCATATCAGCTGAACTATGCTGGAAGCTGCTGATAAGGGATTTTCTCTCCAGTAACACCTGCAAAGTTTATGAGATCCTGCAGGAAAATCGAATAAATCTGCATCAGAATACATTGTTTCCTGCAGAGAGGAATGTGAAAGCATTTACAGAATGAAGTGCCATTGCCTAAATGTATTTATTGCCATATTATATATTAGGCTCAGTCTGCACTATTATTACAATGCTGGACTATCACCCAGCTCCACACTTACTTTTATGAAGTGGCTCCTTAGGCCAGCTGTCAGGATGTTAAAGAATGACATGTATGATTGTCTATGAAAAGAAGGTTCATGCTAAATCCAAAAAGCAAGTGAATGAAAATCAGTGCTATCATTATGTCTGAAAATAGATTTCCAGTGAAAATTATAATTAAGAAACAAGTTAATAATAGATGTTCAGTCATCTATAAAAGGTCTAATTAAGATTTCTTCTGAATTCTTTTGCAGATACAGATTTTTATGAGGCATCGGTCCCAACAGTGATTATGATTATGATTTTTTGAAAATTTGAGTAGTAATCCAATGTATGACTTTTCACAGAGGACTTTCTACTATGACCAATTTGAACTTTGTCTGACATTTTTTCTTATATATTAAGATAAGCTAATACAGAGTGCCATTTTTAAACAAATCATTACTTTAAATGTCTCAGAAAAATTCATCTCTGGTTTGAGAGTAGACATAAAAGTTTCTAGGGTGAAGGAAGTTTAAATGTTCTGTAGTCATAAAGGAAGACTAAACTATGTCTTAAAACCAAAACAGCCTTTCATCCTTAAATAATTAAAGGAATCTGGTTGCAATTGGAGTTTTCTGTTTCCCTAGAAACTACAATGTAGGCTGTCACAGCTTAGATTCCTTGTCACTAAATTGCCAACATGCCTTAGCCCAGATCTCCGAGCATAGCTGTATATTTTCATGGGTTTATGACAAGTTAGATGACTGCTTTGTATTTAGTCAAGCTTTATTTTTTTGGTTCAAAGTAAAGTTGAATTTGTATGAGAAAATTAAAAATATGAATTTTTTTTGGTAGACATTCTGGGAAATTATTTTTTTCCTTTTTCTGTAGAAAATACTCATTTGCTATTTTTGCTACTGTTCCTGGCATGAATTGTAGTGTTTTAATTGAAAAATGAACACTCTGTCCTCAAAAGTAATGCTTGTTGGTTTGCAGTTGAAAAATTTCAGCAAAAATAAGAAAATACTTGGTTTTAGCTGAAGTTCTCTTTCCAGTGGACAAAATGGATCTGAAATAATTTCATATTAAGAATGATCCATTAAATATTATTATCTGCCTGAAGGAAAAAAGAAAGCAACAGTGTTTTTATTGAGGTTGTTTAACATTGATTTGTCCAAGTCTGTTTTCATCCCTTTTGACATGGATGTGTGTGATTTTTTCCAAGAGCGCAGAGGGCAGTTAATAAATGGGCTTGATTTTTCAGTAGGTGGAGAAAATTGCTGATATTTGATTTCATTGCAAAGGTGTCCATATTAATCCCTGCAGCAATCTCCTGAGAATAAAGACATCTCCCTGTTATTTACTTCTGAAGTGAGTGAGAGAGAACTGATTTCAGTGAGTAGTAGAAGCAATTTGGCTTGGAATCCAAAGTTGCCAAAAAGCTCAGCGATGTCTTCCCACTTCCCACTCTTCCCAGTGCACTTGAAAGCTTGGCACCTTTCAATCTGTGCTCTGGTTCCAACATCCTGTTGCTTGGAAACATGAGTCAGCAGAGGAAATCATCTCACTGTTAATGGAGGAGAAATCCCGTATCTGTAGTCAGCCTGATTTTCAAAACCAAAAGAAGATACCAGATGAAAATTAAAAGCAAACAAAAAAGAAAAAAGAAGTGGTAGAGAGATCTGAGTAGTCTTCTTGTGGTATATTCTCTTTATGGAAACAGTAGCAGAATTGTTCTTGGCTGTATAAAGATGGTACGATTATGTTTTCTGTGACCTGCCATCAACCTTAATCAGAGTCTCTGTGTTTAATCATGAACTACTTTCCAAGGTGTCATTATTAGGAAACCATTAAGTTTAATCTGGTCTGGTCTGCAGATAACATTTCTAATATAATTCCACAGGAGATATGAGAGTTCTAAGATCTCGTAACAGAAAAGGAGCTGGAATTTCTGGCAAAGGTAACTGTGGTTTAAGTTAAAGCTTTTATGTTGCCTTTAAAACGTAATGGCCAAATGGGGTCTACTGAATTGCCATAACTTTATCCATATATGAAACACAGAATGATTAGAGACTTTTAAATCATGTGACAGCTTTATTGTTGTGGAATAAATTACTTCACTGAAGAAGTGGATTATTTCAATCAGCAGATCCATAAATGACTACTGATTTTAATCTTATTAGTACTATAATGTTGAGCTCAGCAGAGGATCATAATTTAATTTCTCAGCAACTTTTGAAGCTTCAAAATTTATCTTTCTGGGTAAGACTAACAGCAGAAAATCAAACCCTTTTTGAAGATTTTGATGAAAATAACAGGAATAGTAAAACGTTGGTCTGGAAGTGATCTCAAATGAGGAAATACATTTACATGTTTCCCACACTCCAGTATTATATCATAACCATCAGTCTTCTGAGCCTTTTTTTCCTTTCTCTTACTGCCATGTCATTCTGGCAGAATATTATGAGGAAACAGATTTGACTTCCAGAAACTAATGTTTTTTGCAGAAATTGGCAATAGTCCACCTATTTACTATGCCTGTAGGTGCCTTTGTACTAACAAATAAAAAACTTGGTAAATTACTTCTGCATGAAGTGATAATTTTGTGGTACATGAACAACCAGATTGCTTTCTGAAAGAATAAGTTTGTCTTTGCCCATATGAGCTACAGTTGAATTAGAAAATTAAACAGTTGCAGGAAAAATTCCTGTGTGCCAGAAATCAATATTCTGTTGTAATGTCTTGGCATGACTCTGGTGCTAGCATTCACTCTCTGCAGCAATTCCCAGGAACACTTCAGGAGCTATGATGGGCCAGTGACAGTTCCCAAAAGGCATTTTGGATGGAGTAACCTTGTTTTGAGGCTAGTAGTGAACACATAAGCTATAATACTATGCTGAGTCTGGTGGCAGGTGAATATCAGTAAGAGTCTCTCTTAGTTCTCCTGAATCAAGAACTTTATATAACCTGTGCGAATAGATTTACCACACTATCACTTTTACACAAGACAAATATTAATATAGAAGATAAAAAATACATTATTCTTCCAAATCCAAAGCTAAAGAAAGCACTGTCTATAATTACAGATAGCTTCATGGAAATAAAAGAGTAAAACATGATTATGCTGTCTGTGGCTGAACTGAATCTGTGAGGAAGATCTTACAGTATGTATCACTACCATTGAAGAGAATCAGTTTCATGCTGTCTACAAATGTACTTTTCTTCTTATCATTACATTTCCATACAAGTCCCTGCCCTGGGATTTCTTTCTTCTTAAGCAGATTGTTGTTTTTAGTACAGGTTTTCAAGAATTATTAGAGACTTTACTGAACTTTAGAAATATTGATGGATTTTGGATGTTACTGGATGGATCTAACTCATGTTCAAAGAGCAAAAGGATCACACTAACAACTTTTCCGTTACTGATCTGTGAACAAATTGTTAATCTGCAGTAAAGAATGCTTTCTACTCCCAGGCAAATTTTAATAGTCTTTTGGATAGATACCTAAATCCATAGTTCATTCAAACAAATCCCCTCATTTTATACAAGTGATGAACTGCCTCTTGCCATAGTGATAACAAATTATTTTGGAATAACAGTGAACTTGGAAACATCTTACCATTCTCCTCTTAGAAATGATACAATAGAAATTTCTCTGTTAGGCCATTTCAAAAGTATGAAAGCTGGCTGCTTAAACTGGGAAAATGTGTCCATTGCTGTACTGTTTTGCTGGAAGGATTAATATATTAAAGTAGTAACGTCAATTATATTTTAGAATGCAAAAAATTTGCAGCTTAATACAAAATTTTTCCTCCTGTAATAATTTGTGAGTTGTATCTAAAATTGAATTTGTTAGTAATTAACCAATCTTCCTAAGTTCCCACTTAGATGACTTGACTATTTTTTCAAGCCTTCTTAACACAGCCCACATATATTCTTTACTTTATTCAGTTTCTGCTGAAGGCAGTCTTTCTTTATCAGTCTATTTCAATGGGAGTTGTCAAAAGCCCTGGATTAATTTCCATGCTCTAAAGTCCATAGCTTTCCTTAGGATACCCAGTCTGTCCTAGGTATAGGATAAATTTTGTCCAGAATTGCTGTGCTAGGTCTTCAGTCTTCACAAAATCTTAATACTCCTCACTGATGTTTATCACAGAAAACTGCAACTAAAAAGTCACTACTGTGTTGCTGTCTTTGCTCCACTGTGCAGAAGATCTCTCTCCAAGATGTAGCTTATGGAACTGCACGTCCTCCTGCTGCTGGCAATTGCTCTGTGTTATCATGACCAGTCACTGTCATGGCTTTTGTGGTAGGTTCTGCCCTCGTGGCTGAGAGGGAACTCCTTTTCTAAATCACAGCAGCTGGAGTACAGGGTCATAGCAGAATAGTGCAGGTTTTCTTCAAAACCTGACTAGTTCAAATGCAGTTGAACTTGACTCTATATGTGACAGACATTAACCCTTAAGATCCCTGTTTTTCCTAGTCCCTGTTTACCACAGGAATCCAAACAATTCCTTGTTTGGAACTTGAGGGCTGTTTTCTTTGGTGACTAACACACTTCACTCTCATTTTCAGATGCCTGGACTTGGCATCTCTCTTTGGCAGCATTATCCGTGGGCTTCTAAGACATTGGCCTGACCTGCTTCATTTGTTTCCGCAATTGTTTCTTAGGCTCCCAATTTCCTCAGAGTGGTTTTCTTCTTCTTATCATGGTTTTAAGCAGCTCTTCCAGGTCCAGGTCTTTCCCTTTTTTCTCCCCTTTGTATTGGCAAGTGTTTTTCTCTGCATGCTCTCCATGGAAACTGACAGTGTGATAGGGAGGTGCCCTTTGATTTATCAGTAGCTGGGGTCGAGGGCTATCCTTCTGTGTCAGTGTGGTGGGTTTTTTTAATAGATCTGGTCACTGTCTATGTTCATGGCTTGGAATTTCACAAGCATTTGAAAGTTTAGCCTGTGCCACCCACTTGTATCCAAGAGAGACATAAATCTGGGCTGGGAACGCTGAGTTCATTGAAGCAGGAAAATAGGACTCAAAGCCTTTGCTTCCTGGTGCCACGGAGTCAGCAATTTACAATTTGGGTACCACAGTCTGAGCAGCTTTAAAGAAAAGAGGGGGTGACAACCATCGTAGAGTTAGTGAGAAACAGCTTCTCACTTGCTTGCTTCGTAGAAGTAATTTCTCCTGCAACTGAGAGAGTCACTGGGACTCTGAATGACAAAGGCTGATGCTGGCAAAAAGGCTCCTGCAATGCCCCCTATTCTGGTTCCAGTGGTGTGTGTTTGATATGAAAATGGCTGTAAAATACTTATCACATCTTCCAAAGTGTGTTCCTGGATTTATGATTGTGTTTGGCACTGTGATTGTAAGATCCCACAGGTACACAAGAGCTTACCAGGTGTACAAATCCAGAAAGCATTTTTTTTTTTCATTTTGCAAACCCATTCACATAATTAAATTAACACCCCAATGGATAAACAAACATGCTTACGTTGTAAAGGATTCCAGGACCTGCCCCCTACACAAATAACTTAATCTTAACTGATTCCTTATCAGTAACATCACGCCGATAAGATGCTGGTTTCTGCCATCCTCAGGGTTAAATACAGGGTTTCTGTTTTGTCCACTAGTGGGCTCTATAAATCCTGAGCAAGTATGTTAAATCCCTGTAAATGGTATATCTATTTCTGTTCCTAATAAACTCTACAGAATAGTAGCTGACTGTGTCTGTGGAATAGAGTTTCTAAACAGAAATATTAGTGTTTTCTCATTCATCACAATCAGATCCAGATAGTGATCAGTAGAGCAAGTAAGCCTTCATTGCATAGAGCAATCTGCGTGCCTATTCATCTGATAATGCTTTTGAGTTGTCTCAGAATGTTTTGCCTTGCTCCGGATGAATTTAAAAACTTCCCATTTTTCACGTGCTTTAATGAAGCTTTCAAGAAATAAATAAGTTTGAAAATCAGGTAGACCAGTTTGCTTTGCGTGGTCATTTTGAGAACAGGTAGAAATCAGCCCTTTGTAAGACAAGCCTCTGCTACTGCAGTCAAACTTTTGGATATTCTCTTTGTGCTGTATCAGTGATTTTTTTAAGTGCAAAAAGTCTTTTGGATGTTATATGAATTTTTCATGGTTTGGGTCCGTATTTAAATAAAGCAGTCTATGTAAGAGTGTGCAATGGATGATAGCTGAATTCTGTTTCCGTTCCTGAAGGTGTAACTTCGAATGTTAACATGTTGAGAGCATGTTCATGCACTTTTATTTCTCTTTAGTCCGGACTTTCAAGATTGTGATGAACAGTCATGTAGAACCATATTTTACTTGCCCCTGAAAATGTAGAGATGGGTCCCTGAGCCCGCAGATGCCTCCCACCTAGTGAGACAAAATATGAGTTCATAATATGGGAAAGAATTTAAAAGAACAAATAATTGAATACGTACCTGTCAGGTATCTTGATCATTATTTGTCCTTGTTATATTAAACATAAAACATCAATGTAACAAAGACAAATAATTGTCAAGATACCTGACAGTCATATAATTGTTGAAAGATGGATTAGAATTACAACTAAACATCTTCTAGTGCTTTTGTGTAGAAACAGCATTTAGTATAATTCATTTCAGAGCTTGAACTTGGGTTTCCTGCATACACCTCTGATAAAGCTTTTTAAAGACAATACTAATGTCAGGCTGTCCTCATTGTCTTCAGCTGTGTTTGGTGTAGGTGAAGCAGTACTTAATACAAAGGAGCCAAAGGGATCCTATCAGTGTGGAAAGGGAACTGTAATCTGCTTTTTGTGTTGAAAGAGAAGATGCATCCTCACTTCCATATTAGCACTGAACAACACTAACAGGTTTTGCAGCTTCCCATTTACCCTTCACCAGATGGATACATCAGTACGATTCACTGCAACTTTTCTGTTTGATTTTGTGTATATATACAAATATTTTGTCAGTAGGGCCTGCTTTTAGTCTAGATCATGTTCTTAAATGCTGCCTGCGTTGTTTTATAATTCTTATTGTCCTTCTATTAATACTCTCTCTATATAAATATGTAATATAATATAGTATTAACTATACTATATATAGTATTAACATGATACAAACAAGTATGCAAAAATATGATTATATATGTAAAATATGCTTTACGAAGTCATAAAAAGATATCCAAATCGTCAACTTTGTATGTTGTTCCTTTTAAACCACTTTTTCTATCAAGAGTAGTATGTGGTTTCACAGTAGTTTTTCTTTTGCTTGACTAATTCCTACAGGATGCTTCCCAACAGGCTCATTTCCCAAGCAGTAGCCAGTGCTGAGGAGGGGCTGTTCAGTGTTTAGGAATTACTGCCACAAACAGGAAGCATTTCATGCTTTCTATTCACAGTTACTTGAGGAGGGAAAGGACATGGGGCCCAGGGCAAGAGCTACTTTGTAATAGGAAAAGAAAGCTGACATGGCTTTTGGTTATACCAGTTCATTGTATTCGCTGTGGAAAGCAGGCGGCAGTTAAGTACGTGGGATATTCAGCTGGAATAGACTGACTCCTCAGTGAGAGAATGAGTAAATTATGCGGTTTCACTAACAATAAAGTCCTAATAATTAAATGCAAAATCAAATAGGTAATCAATAATGTCACATTCTAAAAAAAAAAAAAAAAAAAGCATGTTTACAGGGAAAAATACTGCTTAAGGTATTTTTATGAGAAGGACAAGCCATTATATTTCACAATATCTGATTTACAGCATTGCTACATTATTTATGAGGCAGCACCTCTAAAAGATACGTTGAACTGCTTTAGCCATGAGTTTTCAGCGATGATGGGCTGTGCAAAGGTAAATACACAAAACTGTGCTATTCCCCAGATCCTTTAACATTTATTCTGTTCTGATCATGTAAAACAGAAAGGTTGTTTAACAGATGAGATTGCTGACTATTGAAAATGCATCTCCTCACGTGCTATATAAACCAAGCAATTAGTTGAATCACATTTCTAGCCACATCTTCAAGAAGGTGTCAAAGCTTGCTGCCTTTCTGCTGAATTACAGAAAGCTGTTACTTTTAGATAACTTCCTGTAATTTACCAGCAGGATCTGCTCAGTGACTGCTGCAGTCAATGTTCTTTTCCTTTGCCTTTCTTTGTGGACAATGAAGCTTCTCTCTTTCATGAGCAATGTTGTAGTCTGACATCAACATGCAGTGATCAAGTTCTGAGTGCTAAAATTGAATTTTATTTTTTTTTCTTCTTGTCATTTTTTTGAGAAGATGGGAAATTCTTACGCTGGTCAGCTCAAGACAACACGGTTTGAAGAAGTGTTGCATAATTCTATTGAGGCCTCTCTCCGCTCAAACAACTTGGTTCCCAGACCAATCTTTTCTCAGTTGTATTTGGAAGCTGAACAGCAACTGTCATCACTGGAAGGTAGGAAATAGTGGAATTTATATTGCTGCTCAAAGACGATTCTGCTGCTTGCTCTCCCAAGTCTCAGCACACACATTTCAAATCAGAAAAACAAAACAGGAAAACAAAAGTATTTAAAGTTTTTCTTTGAATTTTTTGTGATCTACAAATATAAATATGTATTAGAATTGGATTAAAAATACATACTGCATTGTCTTTTATTTTGACAAAATTAAGCCACTTGCTTGCTCAGATTTATCAATATACATAAATTGAAGTACTAGGAATTGTTCCATTAAATGTGTGGAGGAATCTTTGGAGGTTTGAAACATAAATCTATAATTTATCATACACTGCTGAAAGTTATACAGTAAATGATGGGAAACACATGATAGATTTATAAAAGATATATGCTAAGACTGATTTTCATTGTGAATAAATACAGCAGAAATATTTTTAGCTTTTAAGAAGTTCTATAATTACTTTGGGCATAATATTTTTAGTTATTCTTTGGTTGCAAAGGTAAAAATTTAAGAAGTGTTCTCTCATAAACCCTGCACAAGTCGGTATTTAACACATGGGATTTCTCACTGAATTTTTGTGTTTGTTTAGAGAAGCCTGCTTTCTGAGTTTCATTTGCTCAGTCTTTTTTTTTTTTCCTTGGAAGTAGTATAGTTTAAATGAACTGTATAGATCTGATAAGCAAACTCATGATACAGTTTGGTGTTTTGGTGTGCTGTTATGGTAGTAGTCTCATGGCTTTCAGTGAGTGTACTGGTGTGTGCAGAACACCAGCATGTTGGTGCAAAGTTATGTTTAATAATTTCATTATTTAGCCATTTCTGTCACCAGGGTGGTGTTTAATTTCTTTTGACCAGGTCTATTTCCCCTGTCCTACTTTGCTAAAGATGGCTTAGATATATGTGTAGTGAAAAATGCATAGTGGTTAACAATCCACAGTAACAGAAAAAAAAAAAATCCACAGCCCAAGAGGTAGTAGTAGATAAAAGTATTTTGCACAGGTTAAATTCTTTACTAGTACCTCATGGTAACAGCTGAGAAAACATTTCTTGAAAAAGTAGATCTGCTCACAGCTCACACATCATTAGTCATTTCTTCTTTTTTTTTTTTCCCCAATATAGGACATAATAAAGAATATACATTCATTGTTTAAACATATATGCTGCTTATTCCCTGCACAAAGTAATCCTTCTATCAAATCCTTCTATGAGGATTGCATAAACTTTTCCATGGCAACCAACTGTGATGTCACAAAATGGATTATGACATCAATTGAGAAAGATGCTACAGGAGCAGATATATTGTTCAGGAACAAAAGTGTGATTTCACACTTCTGTAACTTCTTTCTTTCAAGGCTTTCAAAGAACTTTCCAAACCTGGAGGGCCTGATTCTGGTTTTTTGTAGTTAATGGAAACAGAATTGAACTGTAATTAATTAAAAGTCACACAACAGCCTGGCAGAGAACATTCTTTTCCTGAAATTTGCAGACAAGGGGAACTCCGAAGGGACCTGTAATAGAGTTTTTCCTAGGTTGTTTTCTCTGGTGGGAGATGTGTGCAAGCTGGCATAATGTACTTCAGCCTCATCATAAATTAAAATTTCCACTTCTAGCTACATGAATCGCTGTCCTCTGAAGGCCAGGAGGCATCTGAAGCAGAGAGCCATCCTTGAGGTCTTGTATAAGTCCCTGTCCTCCCTTCTCATTGTTATTTTTCCTTGACCATGGCATTCTGATATGGTGATATATTCGGACTGTCCTTGGTCATAGCTGCCTGTTGGTCCTCAATACAGCAAGTGTTCTCCTATGGTGAAGCAGACATGATATAAATAATTTAGACAAGGTAGTGCAGTGGGTCAATGCAACCCAAGTGTTTTGGCTTTCCATTTTGAGGACTGATAACATGTTATAGGTGTTCATAGTAGCATTTGGCAACAAAACCAGCCACCGGTAAATAAGACTGATATTATGGATTTTTGTTTCTGATGATGTTACAATAACAAAATTGCTAGAGAGCCTGACAGTTGAGTATATAGTCAGTTTAAGAAAAAAACAATTGGAAATGGTTTTTTTAAGCTTTATCAATCACCTGTTGTAACTTGTCATTATTTTTAAGTTTATATTTTTTTGTTCAAAAAACATTTTTCTGTCTCCTTTTGATACATAAATGACCATCTGAACCAGAAAATAGTACCTAGCCACTGAGACTAGCCTAATATCATTACATACCTGTCATGATAATTTATGCCTAAAAATAATTTATTTGTGCAAAGGAGACTGTAGTGTGCCTGGAGACAAATTAAATGAACATGTTGATCCCTTCTGGCCTAGATGTTACATTTTTTGCAATGAATTTGCAAACATGTATTTTCCACTGAGTATGGTTTTCCAGTTACACATTCTAAATTTGAAAAAACTTACACATTATAAACATATGCCTTAATGGTCATTTATGCAATTACATTTGCCTACAAAATTATTTGTAGCTATGTAAATTAAAAGTACCTTGTTCACCTAAGTTGGTTTAGACATAATGTCAGATCTCCTTGGCTCCCATAATAGTATGTTTTTTCCTTCTGGGTTTTTTTTCTGCCTTTTTATTATTGATGTGTTTCCTCTCTTCTCCAGACCTGGCAAACTCATGTAGTGCTTAAAATAGTGAAAAACCATTATCATTATTTAAACAAACCTCTTGCTAGATTTTCCATTTATCAGCAGTTTGCTGTGGTCTCACTGGTTGTACATTTCTAATGAGGGTTTTCTAAAGTCTTCTTCATTTTCTCAGTCTTTGTAATTGTAGAACATATCTGCAAATGCCAATAAACGGTCCGGATGTTCAGGAACTTTCTAGGAATGTGCATTAAAAACTCTTTGCAATAGAAGGCAGGGTTATTTGGCTCTAACAGGTTTAGATTTCTTGCATATCTCTGCCTAGTTATTACCATACAATCTGCAAATTAAACCTCTGGACTGGATTGCCAGTTACTAGAAGTCAGTATGTGCAAATCAGTGAGGCTCTTTAATCTATTTCTTCACTTCTGAAATCAAAATCCCATTTGAATCGCAATCACATTCACAGTTTTGATTCTCTAATCACATCTTATTTCTCAAATACAGAATATATTTCTTCCATTTTTCTCTCATGCTGTTAGATGCATTTGGGTGCCATCTTTTACACCTGTGTATTGTGTTTGTGCCAAAGAGCTGTGAAGCTGATTTCAAAAGTTAATGACAAGCATTATTTTTCCATTAGCATCCAAGTCCTGCACCACTGATATCAGTGGGACTTCGTGGGAAAAGGATGGGAAGCGACGTGGCAAAGGAATGCAGAGCAGCAGTGTGGCAGTTGGCTCCACAGCAGTGAGGTTGTTCATGGAGTGGTGTTGTATTCTCTGCTCTGATAGCAGCACCATGTTCTGATGTGATCTCTGCAGCTAACTCGTGTCTGTGGCTAACTGGTTCCTTCCTTGATCTGTATTTAAGGGAGGCTGTCTGTTCGTGGATACAATGTATTTTGTGGCTATTGATTTAAGCCCTGATGCTGCAATCAGTTTGTGGATAATATCAGCCCTATGAATAGTCCCACTGAGAAAAAGTTATATGTATAGTAAAATATTCGCAGAACTTAATTATGTTTAAATTATACCTTAAGGAGAGAAGAATTTTCCATGTGAAATGTCTTAATCACAACTATATAACATAGATGTCTAATAAATCCTTTGTGAGAACAATTCCTTAAAGCAAACAATGGTGTTTATGGTATCCACGAATAAATTTAAATTCAATGAAATATGGACAAAATCTTCATGGTATGTCTGTTGGTTTAATGGTGCTGTATCAAGTTACATCAGCTGACTGCCTCATTCTGTAACATACAACATAAGCACTGTGAGTCCACTTTTGCCATCATCTTGTCTCTGGTTCTGGGTGCTTGATTGTGTGTTCTTTGGGATTGTTCAAGAAAAGATGTGGAACAGAGACACATGCAAATATAGAGTTCTTTGAAGGGGCCCTGCTTTAAAAGTAAAATGGAAGCAGAAACTGTAGGTTTTTTAAAACAAGCAGCAGAAACCCTAATGATGCCCTTTACAGGTGACAGCAGCTCATTCTTGTGTATTATAGGTACGTATTTGCTCTTGTACTCTTAATTTTTGAACTGAAAGTACTATAACTCTCCTATTTCTTAGTCTCCACTTCCAGTCCTTGTCCCTATCTTTTTTGTTTTGATGTGAAATTACCTGTTATGGCTGAACAAACCTAACCACTGCCCAAAGGGGAAAATCCCACATCCTGCTCCCCCCACTTCTCCTATCCGTATGTTCCCATTTTCTCCCTTTTCATCAATTTTGGCATTTTTTGGAACTTCCACTGAGCTAATTTAATACATAAACCCAGTAAAAAAACCTGGTCGCTGTTGTTTGCTTAGTTAGTTTTCTGCTGGGTTAGCAAGCTGGGATGGCTCAGTGCAGGCTCCAGTGTCAGAGCTGGCACAAAGAGGAAGGAAGGAACTTCATGGCTGGGAGTGTGGGGAAAGAGAGAAGAGCCAGACTCACCCCTTTTGCATTGCATTTGGATGTTAGTCAAGGTTAAGTCATAACACATAACTTACCCCTGACTTAAACAGCAAAGACAGAGAGCTTCACTTTTCCCTTTGTTCACTTTCAGCATTTTTGTCTTCGGGCTACGCCCTTAAAACAGTCATGTTTAATGTTCTGTCCTTATCTGTGTGCACCAGGACTGAAGCTTGATGTTTACATACGTAAAAGTAAACATACCCTTCAAATCATCTTCTAGATTGGGGTGTAAGTCTTAATAACCTTTAGAGACAAATCTTGAAACTCCAGATTTACTTTCTTCAGCTTCCTCCCTAATTCTCATTTATCCTGTAGTATTTGTTTAGCTGATTCTACAATCATTTGTCAATAAAATAAAAAGATATGCTGAGGAGGGTCATAGGAAAAAAAAATTCCTTGATGAGTATTCTATAGGATTCTGAGTGCCTGATCCAAAGTCAGTTGAAGCAAAAAGAGTATGTCCAGTTGACGCTGAGCTTTGGAGGATGACTGCAGTGTGCTTCATTGTTTCTCTGTTTCAAGACTAAAACCTGGATCAACAGAATAATGTAGGAGCCTAACTGCTATTTTACTTGCCCAAGTCCGAACAGCTATTCAGCTCTTGCTGATCCTCAAGTACCTGCAGCCCTTCACCACCCAGTTTTGCCAGTGAAAGCTCTTTGTGTTTGCTGCAGGCATGTCCCTACAGAAGCCAAGAAGCTAGAAGCCTAAGACATAAGCCCCACTGTGTTCACTTACTACTTGTGCCCTATCTCGGTTGTATGTAAGGCTGGATCTGGTCTGAAATTTTCCTTAGTCCTGTCTGTAGAAGTGTTCTCCCCATTTACCATTCAGCTGCACTCCTCTGCTTGCCAGCTTTGTCCCATTTGCCATGAGTGTGTCTGAGCCATAAGAGGGCATGGAGTCATTGCTCAGTATGTTTTGCTGGAGCTGTTGTATTATGCATGAAAAACTTACTGTCCTATGGGTGGAGAGAGGGGAAGAAGCAGTCTCTAGTTGAAAGGCTGAAACATACACCAATAATATGCAGGTGAATTCTCTTAAGAAGCAAGCTATCAGGTAAAAATGCTGATTTAGGTAGCCGGCACACCAGAAGAGTGGTTTACAGCAGAGAATCTGAAGAAGAAACACCTAGAGCCCTCTAAAAAACAAAGCCTTCATCATGTATTCTTCTCTCCAGCATTCATTCAATATTGCCTCCTAGACTAGCACAGTCCATGCATAGGCTGCTGTGAATTGTCTTCCTAGGCATCTGCCTTTCCTTGACATTGTACAGGGAGTGGCAGTGCTTTACTCAGAGCTCCGGATTCTGGTAGGAGACAGACGGCCTGAGAATTAGGTGTTCTTATCGTGGCATCATCTGTGGTGAACCTAGTTTCAAGCAGGAACCGTTTCTTCAGTTTCCTGTACAACATCAAGGGCATGGTGAATACCTAATTAATAAAATCTGTACTTGGACTGTAGCCAGGACATTCTAAAGTGCTAAGAAGCAATGACTTTGGGTTTATATTGGCTGTTAATATTATAAACAAAGGATACAGTTACACTGTTGTGATCAGCAAGAGTTCGAACACCAGGAGTTAGGCCTCTCAAAATCGTGAGGTTAGCTTAAAAATAATGACATTTAAAAAAATAATAAATTGAGTCTTCTTTCTATTTGTCCTTTAGTTTTTTTTTGTTTTCTCAGGTGCAGTTGGGTCATGGTTTTGAACTTTTTTTTGCAGAGGAGCTAAAAGCTTTATTTTTTTGAGGAAAGACATTCTATTGTAAGCATGACTGGAAGTTGGAGCTTTAAGGAAACAACAAATATCTTAAGATTTGGCAACAGTAAAGTCATTGTCAAGAGGAGAGAATCCAGTTTGCTGTAATACTTTCTGTAACTGGGTCACCCTGTTCATTCATTGCTTTGTTGCCAGCATTTTCTGTTGTCTAAGTCATTTACGCTATGCTAATTTGTAGCAGGCAGCAGAGCAGATAATGAGGAGGAAGAAGAAGAGGAGGAGGAAGAAGGCTCAGAATCAAGTAGTCCTCCTGTTTCTTACCAGATGAAGCCTCCCCCAGAAGGATGTTGCACTACTGATGGTGAGAAATGCACTAAACATGCTGTCAGAAGGCATTTGCCCTACTGAAAAGGGTGGGATTGGGGCCATTTCCCCTATAATTCATCAGAATGAGATAATCTATACAATATAGAAATCCTAAAAATGTCAATGTTCGTTACCTGCCAGATAAAGCTGGATTGCTCTTGGCTGCTCTTATATTTAACAGGGTCTTTGCCCAGTGTGTCAGATAAGCATTTGTGTTGGAACGCTGGGCAGGAGGACAGAACTGTTCTCTTAGGCAACGTGACCTTTAAAGGGTTGAGTTTGCAGGCATGGTGTTTGCTAAAATGAATGTGGTAATTCTTATGGCTTTATTGTTGCTCTTTTCTATTTAAATTGTACCTCATTCAATGTTGCTGTAAAAAGTATTCAAAAACCCAGGAAAAGCCAGTGAAATTCACCAGATATTGAGAACTATTATCTCCATTTTTGAGTGTCTGACCTAAGTTATGATGATGTTAGTAAGTAGTCCCATAAATATGTAGGTTGCAAAACATCATCAAGAAAAACTTCACTGTACATTTTCAGATATTTGTTTGTTTATTGTACTGCTAGCATCTGTTTATGGCTGACCAAAAGGCAGGAAATAAAATTATCTCTTAGTTTGCCCTTGACCTCAGAGGATACAACTTTGTTTTTCATTAAAAATATAGGAAGTCCTGTAATGAAGACTATTGTGAGTATTAAACAAAAAAATCTTGTCAACTTAAAATACAATGAATTGATTTTTTCTAGGTTTCTGCCAGGCTGGTAAAGATTTGAGACTGGTTTCTATTTCCAATGAACACATTGAGGTACCAGCAGGGTTTTTACTTGTTGGTGCTAAGTCACCAAATTTACCTGATCACCTTTTAGTGTGTGCTGTGGATAAAAGATTCCTGCCAGATGACAATGGGCGCAATGCCCTGTTGGGTAAGTGTCTGTGATTGCAGTAATTGGATTCTTCTGTGGGCTACAATTAATAGCTAATCTTTTTTTGCAGAGTGAGTTGAGCAGATCTTATTTCCGTTCCATGTCTACAGTAATGCTCACTGGTGATGCACAACAAGATAACAACTCAGAGCTGGCTATGTTTGCTTTGGAAAGATACAGAGTAAGCCAGTTCATTAGAAATGCTTCATCACCTTCTATCCATTAGTCCAAGGCTAAAGTTGTCCAGTCAGTTTATGTCCTAGTTGCTGGAACTGCACATCTGGGAACTGGACTAGTTGAACTGCTGCCTGTCTATTTTAGCTTTCCAAATACTGACATGGGCAGACTGTACGTCTGTCAAGTGGAACTTTCAGGCTACTATACACATGTAAACAATTTGATGATAGTTTGGACTACAAAAATGTATGACCTTTTTGATTTATCTCTTTGAGATAGGGATAATATTCTCCACTGTGTTTGAAAAAAAGCATGGGTTCTGGATCCTAACCTATGACTTTTTGCTATTATCACAATATAAATGAATATGAATGATTATAAGTTGAAATTTTTCCTATATGTGTAATCAGGCAATACTGTGTGTTTGAATAGTACTGTTCGTAGGATACTTCGATTTCTTGCTTTTCATCTATTTAAAAGTCTTAACTTCTGACATAAAACTAGGTCCTTCTATCCATTTTTATTATAGCCTTTCTGATGGCCGTTAACCTCATCCATATCAACCCAAATAGGGAAGATCTGCAATCATGTGAATGAATGAACTGAATATCAAAGTTATTAAAATGGAATAGTTTTTATATTGGCAAAAGTGCTATGTAATCGGAGGGAGAACTCTTTTTTTCAGTCAGGCACTCTCAGGTTCTTACATATTATTTTCTTAGTTAACCAAAAAATGCTGCATCATATATCCGTGTAGAAGTCCGAGCTCTAAATAACAAAAAGAAAATATTTGTCATGCCTTTTAAGAGATTTTTTCACAAACACTGAGGGATATGATGTGAACTCAGTTGTTACCTCAGTTTGAGCAACTCTTCAAGGCATTTGGGATGACAGTGTAGTGTGAAGGTGCATAATGTAATTTTATGTACAGTAATTTCTTTCCTCATGTGATCTTGTAGAGTTGCATTGGTCACAGTACATTTGACCAGTGATTGTAAAAGAATTAAGAGGGTTGTAAATCACCCACGTGTTGTCATTTTAAAGATAAAGACAGGAATGTTGTACCACTCAAGTCATTCAGTGCTAGCACTATTAACAGCTTAAGCTCCTTAGGCTGTTAGCAGAGAGGAAGTAGTGTATTTGTTAATTGCATGCTAAACAAGAACAGAAAAAGGCAACGGGAACATAACTGGGAGGTTTTTATGCTGCTTGCATCCTGAGCTTGCTTATTTCATACATTTTAGTTTCCTGAAACCATTTAAATGCTTATTTTTGGCTGCTGTTATACACTTAAACACCAGTCAATCACATTCTTTTGCAATGAATTTTAGTAATTCTGTAGGATGATTTTTACGTATTCTATAACAAGCTTAAATATGAAAGGACTTCCATACTTTAAGATCCAAATTATTCATCTGGAAGCTGGAAATAAAATAATGTTCCTGGTCCTTAATCTAATGAAAAAACACAATATATCTTATTGACATGAGGATAGCATACTATTTGTACAATAGATCATACTGTAGATAGAAATGATTGTTTGATTCTGGTTTTCATACACTGATGCAAGTCAAATCAGGGTAAGTAAAATTAGAAGCAGACATGACTAGTCTCATGGTTTCAGACACATAGTGAGATAAAAGACAGAACCATTCTTGCTTTAAATTCTCTGTCTATTAGTATAACACAGTGACCCCTGTCTTGTGATAAATTTAAGTTGAAAACATTTCATATGAAGAAGGGAAGCTCTTTTTATTGTCTTGCTTTTAAAGACAGAACGGAAGGCTTATTTTTGGTATTCTGAGTTTAGGCTGTTCTCCTTCAAACATATTGGCCTTTTGAAACAACATGGAAAGTGGTCCCTTCAAGCCTTTCTGAGTTTAAAGGGAAATTGAGTTGGATTCATTTTGAATTGAAATGAGCTGTCATCATGAGTCAGAGTATATCCCACACTTTTGGTAAGGCTTATTGTTGATACAGGCACATCACTTGTAACCCTTCAACCCATTTGTTTTTGCTTAATTTCATGCTTTTTCTCTTAATATACTGTGTTTTTGTAAGGCAGCTGTTACCCAGTACTGTAGATTTTTTCCGAAACAATTTATTTGAAGGGAAAAGACACTAATGAATTATCCAATAGTTTCCTGATTTCTCATGGTCTGCCTGCATATGTTTGTGAAGATGCCTGTGGAGCGTACAGAAATTCCAGAAGAAAACAGGAAATGTCTTGGTAGTTTCCAGGCCAGCTTTTGACTTATGGTCTTGTTCCCATTAGGGGCTGTTGATATGCCTCTGGGGCATGTGCCAATTTATTGATTATGCTAATAAGTTGTCCACCATCAAGGCATAAGTGCTTGTGATTTGAAAGTCATTTCTGTTGGAGGTTGTTTTGTTTCTTTGTTTTTACAATTGATGTATTATTCCATAGAAAAAAACCCTATTTTCCCGAAAAGACTGTATTTTTGGCAAGCAAAAAGTTCTCTGTGTCTGAGCATGTACCTCATATGATTCTGTTAATCAAGTTAGATCACAGGTTTAAATAGTCTGCAAAACAGAGTCAGCTCTTTACCTTTAGGAAGCTGTTTCTCGGGTTTTATGCGACCTAAAGGAATGCTTAGATGGAGGAAGCACTTCTGTGATAGTGCGATATTTATTGTTTCCTAATAAAAGCAGCTAATGTACCACTCCCAAAGTTTTTTTTTCTCTTTTGCCAGTTCCCACTCTTAAGCAGAGTCTCTCATGATAAACAAAGCAGCTATTCACCCATCATTTTCCTTCCCAAAAGACCAAACAGCTGCCCACTTTCCTAGCAGGGAATAAGAAATCCTTTTTTTTTCAGTGGGTCCCTGAGGTCAGAATGACAGAGGAAAAGATTAGTTTGCTTGCATTGTAAGCTGTGTGTAAGATGAAAACATTGTAGTATAAAATACTGTGGCTGCTTCTGTTAAAATATTCAATGTTCTATTGGGCTTTTGTAATAGTGGTGAGTTTCCGTACAATGGAGCTCTCCAGCTTGACCGTATTGATTTCATTTATTTTTTAAATTTAAGCCTTCAGTCTTCAAATGGAGTGGTACTGAGTAAGTGGGAGAAATGTGGAGCATTGTCAGTGTTTGTGTGCTTTTTCTTGTGAGTAGAACTGAAAAGAAGATATACTTCTGCTGAAAAGTTGAAAATACAATAATTCTTTGTTTAAGCAAGCTGCCAACTCTCCACAAAAATAATAACATTAATTAACAGCCTGTTATTCATTTAAAAGAGAACCAGGAAGAAAGTTTTCTGCCAATGTATGAAAGATCAGATTATGAAATATTAGATGATGAAATATCAGATGGATATCCTTCCATCTTGAGGTCCTCTCTTTATCCCTAACAGAAGCTTACTGTTGATCCAAAGGAACCATTTCCCCAGTGAGAAGGTAGGTCAGGTTTCATACCCTTTTAGTCCAAGGTCCTTCTTCTGAGCACAAGGTCCCTGCTGTGGAAGAGCTTTTTAAATTATGGGCAATTGATCATTGTGATGTGAGCAAATTCAAGCAAATGCCTATGATAAAATACCAGATACAATCAAACACCTTCTGATTAAACAATCTTCAGAGGGTGGCACTACTAAACTTAGTTGGATATGAACTGCTGACCTAAAGGTGAAAGGCTTTTAGCCCCTAAACTCCAGGCATTGATTTCTAATTCTCTTGTGAAATCAATCCCATGACATAGATATATTGAGTCACCTTATGGCTGCCCTGACTCCCCTGACCTTTGTCCTCTCTATAATGTATGGAAGAATATTTAATGCAGCTTGTTTATGAAACAAGCTGTCCCCTCTATCAGGTTCTGCCTCGGGCCATGGCACATGAACAGGGCATTCAGGGAAAGGAGGATAATGAAATGTTTGGGTTCTCTATGTTACTCAGTCTGCTACATAAAGTGCTATGAGCAAGGTTGGCAGAGCCTTGCAATGAGTAATGATTGAACAGCATTTTATTGCATTGGAATTATAAGATCATGCTGTGTTCTATCTGTGATGTCAGGGCTGAGCTGTATTAATGAAGCAATGGCTGTCATCAAAGAGAGTGTCAGTCAGAATGAATGGGATGAAAACCGGTGTTGGCAGGAGTTTGCAAGAAAAGACTCTTAGTCTGACTCAGAGGAGCTGGGGAAGCCTGAGGTGAAAGATGATAGTTTGACTTAAAACGAAAATTAAAAAATAAACTTCTAAAATGTTCTCTGAGGACTTTTCAAAACAAGTGGACAATTTAGATCTGTTTAATCCTTACTAGGCCTCACCTGTATGCTATATATGGTGTAAACTAATTTTCCAGTAGACCTCACAGAATGAAAAATAGGTGATTAGGGCCAAAGGGTATTTCAGGTAGAAGTTAGTGCTAAATCTGGTTTAGGCAGATGATGATTTACAGAAGTTACCAATAATGACTGATCTAAAGTCTAAATGGAAAGATTTTATGTCTACTATCCAACTTCTGTTGAATAAATATTTCTACCTGTGGCTTTGGCAAGTTGCTGGACACTCCCAGCAAAATGATAAAACCTAAAAAGTGTACAGGTACTTCTATTTTACCTTTGGAAATGGTCCTTCGTGCTTGTATTTGAAAACACGTAAGGGCTTGTAAGTGGCAGCCAGGCAAAAATTGCAGTGCTGCTGGTCATGCTCAGTGTGCTGCCAGATGTATGGGAAGCTTTCATTTACTAGAAGAAACGTTTTTCATGATTTCTTAATCTGCATAAAATGCATGCAAACTCTACAGCTTTTGCCACATCCATTCTAATTTTGTTTCCTTTTGTTGTTGCTTTTATTGCAGCTACTGAAGGCTCTGTGATGTTAGACAGATGCTTTTGTGCCAACTGATATAACACAGAGGATTCTACAGAGTCATGACTTGTCCTGATTTTATGAGTCATAATGACCTTTATCATCCTACCGACCAGGATCAGAGAGATAATAGGCAGCTTTCAATAGTTGTTAGCCACTTGTTCCCATGGATACCAGGCCAATTTCCACATGAACTTAGGTTTTTAATAAATTCTTCTGAGCCATTTGAAAACTAATTAAAGTGCTCGGGTTGTAAACCAAGCAACAGGTGTTTACAAAGCATTATATTTCAGTGCTTGTATTTTACAGAAGGAAAAAGGTATTGATCATTAATTTGAAAACTTAATTTGTTTGAAATATGTGATTAAAATAATAATTTTCATAAATGGCTCTTAATTTTATCTACCATATTATTGATCCTTTACTCCATTTATTTATTTCCCATGTTATTGTCCATGTTATGTGGAATATATTTCATTTATTTTTGCCATCTTCCAATTCACTGAATACACCCTTTCCCTTTCAATTCCTGTGATGACACATAAAAATGTTCATTAGATATGATTAAAATAAAAGGAAACTTCAGCTTCAGGTCATGTGTAGGGGACAGAGAGAAAATTTCCATGGGGAAGATTATCTTCTAATTGCACACTATAGGTGCAATATTTGTAGACAATAAGTATTTTCAGACAGTTGCATTGGTCTGATGCAAGATGAAAATTCTTAGGAAATACTTTGGAAAATGGACAAAAAAAGTTGTTTAAGAATCAAAAGGCAAATAGTCAGCTGTGCAAGGAATGCCCATTATTTATGATGATAATGACATCACCATCACGAGCCCCTCTTTGAGGCTCAAACTGTGTATCTCAGAATGAGAGGAAATGGCAGTATCCCTGGAAATGCCCCATCAAGTCTGAGTACAATAAGCTTCTTTACGTGCAAAGACTATGTCTCTGTCGTGTCTATAAAGTTGCAGACACTTTGTTTCCGTAATCATAAATAGTTTAAACTGCTGTGAAGTGCTAACACAGTCCAGCCATAATTTGAGAAAGCTACTTGAAATTAATAGCCCAGGAAGGCTTTAGTATTTTTCCTCTCTAAAAAAGCATCTGTAGTAGGAACTTGGTACTTAAATATTCTTACATCTAATTAAATATAATAGATTAAATATACTGAATTTCTTGAGACTTAATTGCATGTTTAATTTCAATGAAAGCTGAAACAGAAGTGAAGCATGTACTTTCTGTGGTGTTGAAGAGGGCTGGGGTTAAGCATGTGATTCAGTACTCTTCAGTCAGAAACTTCTTGGTTTAATGTTTCACAGGTAGGTAATAAATAGGAATTGTGATCTTTTTCTGGTGGGAGAAAATGGAAAATATGGCCTATTTTAATTGCTCTGTAAACGTGGGGCTCTGTTTTTGCAATCTGGTAGCTAAAGTGCAATACAGTGGACTTGATGTAATTTTTTTTTTTTTTTTTTTTTGAGGAAAATGTTAATAAAAAGTTCACTCTCTGAAAAAAAAATATAAATACAGCTTTTCTCCAGGAAAGAGTAATGTTTGGATGTTATTAATAGTGACCACCTATCTCATTGGATTATATGTATTGTTTATTTTATCAGGTTTCTCTGGCAATTGTGTTGGCTGTGGCAAGAAGGGTTTCTGCTACTTTACAGAATTCTCAAATCACATTAATCTTAAACTGACCACTCAGCCCAAGAAACAGAAACACTTAAAGTATTATCTGGTCAGGAATGCACAGGGAGCTCTGACCAAAGGATCTGTAATCTGCTGGAAAGGGGCAGGTAAGATAATGAAGCCGGCTTCCTCGAGTTCTGGTTTTCATCATCCAAGCTTAACTATCACAGGGACTGGCGTCTGTGTAAAATCTAAGACAGATCAGTTGAAAGAAAGACTCTTTAAAGCTAGGTGATTACTAGAGCAGCTGTAAAAAGCAATTGACTGACCTAATATGAGGATGGCATGTTTGAAGACATCGGTTCCTCCCTTCCAAGTGCTGTAGCCTCTAAGTAATTCATGTGTGAAATCATCAAATCCAATATGCAGAGAAAAAGCAAATGCCACTGTTGTCAGGGGATAAGAACTTTCTTTTCTGTTAAGAGTTCAGAGGCCGACAGTCTTCATCCAGCACCTGCTCAAGCACATTGTTCCAACTGCCAGAAAGTTCGGGCCTCTCGGGAAGCACCTCAAGCGAGCCGCTCCCAGCAGCAAACCCAAGTGCTCCAGCTGGGACTCAGCAGACAGGTATGGCTCAGAAGGAAAACACGCTGGGTTTCCACCTGTTCTTACTCTTTTGTGCATGCGTATTTGTGTGTACTTCTGTGAATGGAAAGACAAACAAAGCAGCACACTACCACATAAAATAAAGCAAGTTGAAGAGATTTAGAGATACATTACAAATAAAGAAAGCAATCATACTTTGAATGCTTCTCGCTGTCCATTTTTTCCCCTCAGGTTTGTGTATAAAAGGTTAGCAAATAATAAAATAGGTGTTCTGCAGCTTGCTCATAGCTATGGCAAACCAAAATTTTTTAAAAGCCATTATTTTTAAAGTTGCTGAGAATGGGTATTACATTCCTGCAGCTGTTGCTTGTCTGGTCACAGATGACAAATGTTACAGGAACCAGTGTCATTTCAGCTTTTTCTTCTGATCCAGTCTATTTTATGTTATGACCAGAATCCTCTTTACTGCAGGCATTATATGGGCAACAGCTTAAAAGCTTCTGAATTTTTTCTTCTGCTGAGAAAAGTGGCTTTAATATTAAAAAACAAACTAATGATCAGTATCTGCATCTTTTTTTGTACTAAAAATTGTTTCTGAAAAATTTACTTTTCCATTAGCTTGACATAACTGAAAGGTGATGCGTGATAGAGGCTAGAGTGATCTCTCTGAGCTTCTTCATAATGAAAACAGCTCTTGAGTGTCTTGTGACTGTTACAGAGATTCACGCAGGAGAACTGAGGCTCAACTGTTGGTTGTTGTATTCTCTCTGTGAGATAGAAACCTGTTAAATAATTGTGATCTGGAACACTGGTACCCCTTCAGAACAAATAATTAATCTCTTTATAATAGCAGATTGGCATTTTTTTTGGTCAGAGGTTACATATATAAAAAAGCTACATTAATTACAAGCATATTAGGCTTGAGAAAACCTCTCTTTTTAATGCAGAATAGTTTAAAAGCTTGGAAAGAGGATGTCAAATTGGAATGGAGGCTTAGGAGATTTTTAGCAAATTTCAAACTTCTCTCACTATTTTAGCTAGTTCTTGAGTAAACTTCATGTAAGAGCTAGGGTCCACCTGCAAAGAAGCTAAGGATCTGACATATGTATTTTAATTGCAGAATCGTATTTTACCCAGGCACTTAATTGGGAGTCAGACAGCAATAATCTGGTATGAGATCAGAAGTGGGTTTGTTTTATTCAGTAATGCATTCACTCTGAGCAGATCCCGAAGGTTCTATTAAAGTAAACGATCAAGTGATCAGTTTATTATATCAACTGAGGATCTTGACCTGGAAATGTTTAATGTAAATACTTTGTTTTTTTCTTGCCAGCTGCAGCCATAGATCACATCCCTTCAACAGCAGCGTTCAGCTCAGCAGTTTATAATGGCAAGGAATCACCTAAACAACAGTTGGTGAAAAATAACCTGTCTGCTCTGACAAGACCTTCGGTGTTAGGTATTTGTATGGATTTGTTGTTTAATACCTTAAACTCTATATTCCATGGGTATAATAGAAGCATTGAACAAATGATATCATGATCATAATTTCCTGTATGAATAGAAATTACTGTTCCCTTCCAAGTCCTTTCTGACCATAACACTTTTTTCTGTGTTAATTTTTAGAAAGAAAATTGTTTATATGTTTTCAGCCATAGCTCTGTTACCATTCAGATTATTAATTGGAAGTTTTTCATTATATTTACAGTTCATTCACTTAATAGAAGTACAGACTAGATTCTGAATCCAGGTTCTTAAAGAATGTGTCAGTTTGCATCAATCTCCCAACAAGGTTTTGTGAAGGGAATTAAGAAAGATTTATAAGTAATCACTCATAGGATAATTCCTCTGCTGCAGTTCACCTTGGGATGGAGCACTAGATTTTGACAACTGGCTCCAAATTAAAGAAACTGTCCTCACTGCATGATTATCATCATGATTTGTGTTAATTGTTTTCTGTCACAAACTGTATTCTGTGTCACTGGCTTGTTTAAGCAAGAAGGTTAGTCTTCACTATGGCTAGAAACATGCTATAACTCTATTTTAGAATAAGTCTTCCCAAGTTTCCCTGCTGGCGTCACAGCCAAATTTTTCCTCTGCCCATTCAGGATCTTGAGCTCTTTCTTCCATGCAGCAACATATTATTGCCAATTCATTTCAGATGGATTACTTTCACATATCAACATATCTGCAGGAAAGAGTGCAGCATTTTCAAATAAAAAATTCTTTGTATTGCTGTATTTATCTTGTGACTTTTGTCGCAACATTATGCCAGGAAACGAAATGAAAGGAGTAGAACAAGTGGCTAAATACTGCCCTCACGTGGTAAAAGTTTAAAGGACAAAGTTATCTTTGCAAACTTATACGTAAGGTTCTTCTGCAAGGGAACAATTTTATTCTAAATATGCACACTTCAGGTTTATTTTTAATTTTAATATCTTTTTCAAAATTAGATCCCATTTTTTATATTAGATTCTTACTCTGTCTTGAATTTTATGTGGGACTAACCATTCTGCCAGGAGATACAGCCCTGCCAGTGTGAAGTAGTGTTACGACCTCTGCATAGTCATGTCCAGAAATAGAAATAGCTCAATCCTGCAAGATGCTGAGCAATTCCTAGAGGACCGTTGACTCTCAGTAATTAGAAATACTTGATGTTAGTGGAAGCTCATCATTCTAGGACTTTGCAGGAGTGCACAAGAAGTTTAAAGATATTAATGAAAGAAAATTCAAGAAATTAATCATCAGGAGCTCCTAGAAAAACTGTGAGAAAGTTATGTTTTTACAGGCAAAGCGTTGGAGCTACATGTGGATAGGAGGAAAGTGCAGAAGTAATTTGGTAGGAGTTAATATGGAATAACATGAAACCAAAGATGGTAACCAGCAAGAAGTGGCAAAAATCCTGTAAATGAGAAAATTGTTGAAAAGAACTCAGATCTGTATTAATATTACCCTGAAACCCTTGAGAATTTTATTTTGCAATAAGTTACATGAAACACTGTGTCATGTGTTCAGAAATAAAAGGAGCAGAATGCTCACAGTGTTGACTTCAAAATATTAACACTTACAAGCATTCTTAGTACATGTCTCATTCTTCCTACATTATTCTTAGTACAGAATGGACATTGGTATAAAATAAGTGAAGTCTACCTAGATAATTAAGAGTTCTCTGCACCAGAAAGGTCCCAGAAATTTAAGCAAGACACAGGAAAGTAAAATAAAAATGATAAAAAATGATTATATTCATGGATTTGACCCTGTCTACCACAGTACTTAATGCACACATTAAATCTATCAAAACATATTGAATTACCATGCACAAAACTGAATACATTTTATTCTAATGCTTTTCTGAAATATTACTGTTATTCAGGCACTTTAACAAATTCAGGGCCTCCAAAAAAGCGCCATAAAGGTTGGTCACCAGAATCTCCATCATCTACTGAAACTTGGAACTTGCAGCTCAACCCACAGGCTCCAAACAGAATTAAAAATGGTAAGCTATCCCATATAAGCTATACCAGAAAACAATGGGGGAAAAGGGGCAATATTTTAAAGGTGCAAGCAGATTCGTATTAGAGTTTTGAAAGGTGTTTGATACCAACATGCTCACCTACATTTAGGTGCTTCATTTCCATTGATTTCTTTTTGAGGCTCTGAGCTTAACTCTCATTAGGATCCAGTCATCAAGTCATTATTAATAATTCCCAACAGGTGCCTGTGTCCATCTTTAGACACCAAAACACCTTTGGGATGTTAAAATCAGTGTCATAACTCAGATCAAGGTACCATCCATTGCTTCAATTATTTTTCACAGTGTTCTTGGCTCTTGGATTTTATAGTCTAGATACAGACTAGAGTGACATGCAGAGAAGTAAACTCACTTTCCCCAAAATGTTTTATTTTAATGTGCTCTTGTTTAAATGAAAATTACTATAGAGAAGTTACAATTGAGCAAACATTGAATCTTAATATTTTCTTTCTTGCTGTAGCAAGAAAACCTGTTTAGAAGCAGTGAAACTAAATTTATCATAGAGAACACACATATCATAATTATCTGTGCACTGCTATCACATAAGTCTCTGTATTCGTGCACTCATACCTGGAATTGTTTGTTTATGAACATTTAGATGCATGGGTGATGTTCAAGGTTGCAACAATTAGTCCTCCAAGAAAATCAGCATAATGGTATGGGTTGTAGTAACAGCTCATGAAATGTGTGATGTAACCATAAAAAACATTCAATACTGATTCCAAATGTGGGTATGAGATGATGCTGAATAACTTTTCTTTGAAGAAATCGTTAGCAGACCTGACTCCAGTAATAATATGTCTAAAATCTTAGACGGAGGAAGCCTATCATCTTTACCACATTCTGCTTTGGTGGGGCCAGCCTCATCTCCAATGGTGGGCTCAGGAGAACCAGTCTCAGTTCCTGACAACTTGCTGAAAATCTGTAAAGCAAAGCCAGTTATTTTTAAAGGTAAAAAACCCAACCCCCCAACAAGACCTTACATCTTTTTGTAAGAGATGTAAAGATACATCCTAGTGCTAAACACTGTTAAAGCCATCAATTTTAAAAGGTTTACTATTAAAACTGTTTAACACATACATGGGAAATTATGAAATTAATGTGATGTGTACAAACATTGTTTATTTTGTAGGTCATGGAAACTTCCCATATCTTTGTGGGAACATTAATGATGTGATAGTGAGTCCTTTGTTGTACACCTGTTACAGAAATTCACAGTCTTTATCTAGAGCATATGAACAATATGGTGCCTCCACAATACAGCCTATTTCAGAGGAAATGCAGCTCTTACTGACTGTCTACTACCTTGTCCAACTAGGTAAGATTATTTTACATCCAGAAAGACTGCAATGAATAAATTACATGCTGGCGAATGAGAAAGGGAGTATTAGGGCAGGACAATATTAAATATCGGTCTTAGGACATGTGATATTAAACAATTTTATTCATGGTTATGAAAGAAAACTAAATAATTAATTCTTGAAGACCGGACAGATTGAAATATAATTGTACAAAGTTCATCTTCTCCTATAATCTGGGACCTCAGCAACTAAAAATAAAGAAAGGAAAAGAGCTGTAATTCACTGCTTTTGCATACAGCCTGTGGTTTAGAAGTAGTATCATGCTGAGACAGGCAGCACTCAACCTCTTAAATATTTCTAATTACTGATACTCAGGTTCCAATTAGGGCAGCTTACTTGAGTATCACAAAGGCACTTCAAAATGAAAAAATTGGTTCACATCTGCTAAAGGCAATAGAGTCATGCACGCATAAATCTGAAACATGATCATCTCTAAAAAAGTACATATTTTGAAAAAAAATTGTTTTTAACTCAACAATTTTGTTTAATTGTTTCAAAATACTTTCTTCTTTTTTTTTTTTTTAAGCCTCGGACCAGGTCCCTTTGATTGAGGATTTGGAACAAATATTCATGCGTTCATGGCGGGAATCACACCTGTCTGAAATCCGTCAGTACCAACAGGCTATTCCACAGACTTTTCCTCAAGTGCCCAGCCAGATTGCACCAGTGACTTCAGCCCAGCTTCCCTGGCTGGCGGGCCTCGCAGCTAGCTCTTGTAATGATAGTGTCCATATCATTGAATGCAGCTACTCTCTGGCTGAAGGGCTTTCAGAAATGTTTAAGCTGCTCATTGAAGGAAAATTAATAAAGACAAACTATGTGGTGATCATATGTGCCAGTAGAAATCGAGCCATCGATTCCTGCATTGTGATAACAGGTAAGATCCCAAGGTTGTATCTCCAAGCAAAACAGAGTAATTCGATGCTATGAGGAGTTTGGCTGGACTTTCAATAAGCTGCCTCAGAAAGCAGAGCTTTGACCAACAAGTAGTGTGTTTTGATGAACCCAGGTTGATGTTGCATAGTTGGGTCTCTCCCCAGCAAATCACATTCTGCCTGTGTAACCCTTTTTCTCACCAAGGCATCCCAGCCAACACTAGTACAAACAAATAATAGCGAGTTACAGCACACACAGTGCATAAAGCTCTCCTGCTCTGTGTGACTGGGATATTACTGCGAGCAGAGGACAGAACATTTCCTTAGCTTCTAAAAGACGGTCTTTCAGTGTCATTCCCTTTGACAACCTATTATGCTGATAATTAAATAAATTATTTGAATAGCCATTCAAAGATTCATTATAGGTGTAAGATAATTGACAATGCCTTTGACTATTTATATGGTCTTTTTATATACTGTATCAACAAATATTTCCTAAACTGGGAAAGAAACACAAAGAATTATAAAACATGAATCTATCTTACAGATGTCTGGTGCATACAGATATAGGAGAGAGAAAAGACTCATCTCTGCTGTTTTTGTGTGTGTGGCATTCATTTAGCTGGGTAGTATTTTTATTATGACTTAGAACATTTTTAACTTTAGTTTGAAGTGCTTTCAAAATTACTTTTTTGTCTTTTAGGAAAGTATCAGGCAAGAGTTCTGTCTGAGAGCATGCTCACTCCTTCAGACTACCAAAAAGAAGTTAACTATCAGCTGGTCACAGGGAAAGTGGAAACTCTGGGGTCCTTCTTTAGCACACTCTGCCCAGGTACCTAACAGGTTATAGAGACATGTTTCCAAGTCCCTGAAACTTTTAAGTCAGAGAAAATAGTTGTGCTCATTACCTTTCCAGAAGAAGGACATTATTAGAAATATATAAAAAATGCAGGACAAAGTTGTGAAAGTACATTTGAATTGAAATTCCTCCTAAAAGTGTCAGTTTGTAAAATCCCTCAGTTTCATTAAAATATATCAGCATATAGCTAAGCATATTATTCTTAGCTATGCAAATCCATCCATATACTATGCAAGTCCATATCCATATGAATGTATAAATTCTTTTGCCCTAAGCACAGAATTCATTTAGACCATGATAGAACAGAGTTGTTTTATCAAAGGTAGGATTTGCCCTTTCAACTTACCATACTGTGAACTTGATCATGATGCATGGGAAAGAGAGGAAAATTGCAGAGAGCCAGGGTTACTGGATCATTTTTAAACTGAGTATACCAAGGATTACTACAGGCAAGATTATCTGGGGATGGATTCAGCCACATGGAAAGTTAAACTATCACACAACTAGAGCAAATGCAGCATATTTGTCAGTGTTAATGGGATGTCATAGTCCCCTTTGCCATTCACATCACGTCAGTAAATCTGTACTTAGATCACAAGAACCCTTCTGGATATGTCATGATATTTTGAGTGGTCACTTAAGAGAAACTCGTTTTCCTTGAACCATCATGTAGTTATGTTAGTGTTTCTGCTCTTAGTATCTTCAAAGTATGGTTCTCAAAATCACTTTTGCTATTGCTATTGTTTGAGCAGAACAAGTAAATGAGCATCCTAAAAATAGTTGCCATCTACATCCACTGGATTGCACTTCATGGGGCAGACCCTGCCTTTCTGAGCTCAGTGCAGACACATTCAAACATCTTTTCAACTGCTGAGAAAACACTAAATACTCAGGACAGGCATATTGTATTCTCTGCACAGCTTCCATCTGTAAGCAGGGCCCCTGCTGAATAGAATAGGATATATTTGCAGATATAGATAGTTCAGTAAAACGTACCTTGCTTTCTTCAGCATTGTGTGTAGCTACAAAACTCATATTTCTCTTTCAGCTTTATAGGGAATTATTTTTCCTTCTGTCTCTCAAAAATGTTAGAGATTTTAAAATATTTATCAGATTTTCCAAAGCTTCTTGTAATCCTTATTAGTGAACAGTATAGCTCCATGGTCTGAACATAAACCAAGCCAGTTTCATGTCTTTGTTGTTGCTGATTTACATCAAGGCCTTGAGGCTAGTTTTCTACCATCCTCCATAAGTGCTCTAGCTAGTGGTCTGCAGAGCTGGTCTGTCATTCCTTGGCCTGATTTGCATTTTATTAGTGATATGCTGTAAAAACAGATGCAATAGAAAATAACGAGAGAGTTCCTGTATAAAACAGCCAATAAGCCAAGGGCTGGATAACTAGCTAGCATATATAAAGCTCTTTAAGATCTACAAAACAAAATCAGTATGAAATGCAGCTCTTATTGACATGGATGTTTATTCTACTATCCCTTCAATTTGATAGAGGGTGACATTGATCTTTTGCTGGAGAAATTTTACCAGGAAAACCAAGGACACATCTCTTCATCACTTTCTGCTTCAGTGAATAAACCAATAGCACTGAATGGAACTGGAACAGCTGCGTGTACAAGTAAGTAAGGAGGATTTTCTAAAGCGGTAACAGAGTAGGGTACTTGAGACCACGTCTCTGGGTGTACAGTTAGATCCATCTGGGCAGAGTCCGAGGCTCTTAAGGCAAAGGTCCTGAGGCAAACAGCAGCTCATGTCTTGGGATATTCAGATTTACACTGATGGATGCTCCGCTTCATTCCACTGGGTATTGTAGTCTTTGAAGCTCTAAGTCTTCTCTCTTAAGAGAGAAGCTTCTACTTCTGTGGTAGCAGAATGCTATTGCACAAGTTCACTTTCAGCTCTCAGACATTTAAGGGACTTACAGGACCAAAATGCCAAATGCAGAAAGATTTCTTTGCATATTCCATATAGGTTTTTATAAACTGGAACCCCTGTGCATAAGCGAAGTATCTTAAAGAGTAGATCAGCCATTCTTTGCCAGACTCTAACAATTTGTGTTAGATTAGACTTTGGGCATATATCTAAACAGAATTTTGCCTTTTTCCAGGTTATGAGATTGAACGACATCAGATTCGTCCATTCCAGCTAGCAGTGGCTCAGAAATTGCTGTCTCATATTTGCTCAATTGCTGACTCCAGCACTCAAAATCTTGATTTGGGTTCTTTCGAGAAAATTGATTTCTTGATTTGTGTTCCACCCTCCGAAGTGACTTATCAGCAGACTTTGTTTCATCTCTGGCACTCAGGTGCTCATTAGTTAGCTTTATTTTAGATTTACAGGACATTGTTAAATGCATTTTTATCTGGAAATACTGACATTTGTTCCATTTCTTTAGGTATTTTATTAGAACTTGGATTAGAGAAGGAACACCTTACAAAGCAGAGGGTGGAACAGTATGTTATGAAACTAGATGCAGAGGCCCAGATTAAATTCAAAGTCTTTTTACAAAACTCTATGCAGAATCCACATACGCTGTTTGTCCTAATCCATGATCACGCACACTGGGATCTAATGAGGTAAGAAAACTGTAACTTGTTTTTAGAGAAATTATTATTGTTTGCATTAGCTCTCAAGATCAGCCTTCTGATTTATTCCTTCCTTCATCTTTGTTTGCATCTTTCTGCTAACTCTATCTTCCCATGCATTGAATAAACTTGTTTTCTTTTAAGGTCCTTCATGAATTATTCTTATGCTGCATATTATATTATGCCCCAGTGGAATATTTCAGCTTTTCTTGCTCACAATTCTTATCTTCTTTCAGCCACAGCTATTGTTTTTTTGGCTGGTTGTCATTTGCTCAAAGGAAAGCTTCCTGTGAAAGTACACAGAGCTCATTATCCTCTGTCATTGTCCTCTGGGCTGTAAAACATGCAAAAACCCTCCACACTGAGTATACAACTAGTGAGCCAACACTGCTGCTTATTTTTTTAACTGATTGGAAATTTTCCAGTACAGTGTTTTTTCTATCCTGAATCACCAATTTGTGAGAATTGAAAGCTTCTGTGGATACATAGTAAAGTCAGGTATACTTCTCAGGGAAGCAGGTGGGTTTCTGTTCAACGTTTGCCAAGTTCCCCATCAGCTTACTTGCATAACTCAGTGCTTCCTTCACGGAGCCCTATTTCCTTTGCCTCTCAACAATCTGCCTGCTGAGGAGTTGGGCTGCTTTTGCTTTCTGGCTCCTGAGGCACTGGGGAGCTTGGAGAACACACTGAATTCCAGAAACATGAACACATGCCAACTTTGAGAGCACAGTAGTGTTTCTGAAACCAAAAACTCTGGAATCTTGCTTGTGAATGAAAGGACAAGGTCTTGTCTTTCACACTGGTTAAGAATGATGATTTTCACCAAAACTTTGTTTTTGCCTGTGAGGGTTTCCTGTTGAATTCCTCTATACCTTAGGAACTTAAATGACCTATTACAGCTGTCACAGCCTTTAAGGCATTTATTCATATAGCATCCTTGAGTGGTAGGAAGTACCTGCATTGCTGCTTAAGTCTGATATTTTTTCCTCTTATCTAATAAAGATATGTAAGTGAAATAGATTTAAATGACTGTTCTGCACAGCAGGATTCATGCCACCTAACTGAAGTCAGTTGAATGAGGTGCCTAAAACAGGAGTGTAATTGCCTGGGATTGCCCACATAGTCACAACAGAGACATGAGCATCTCTGAGGGCTGACTTAGGTCAGGGGTGGACACAACCAATTTCTGGAGTTACTTGTCTCTCTGCTGGTAACAGAAGGAGCTTGCAGTGACGAGGCTTGTAACTTAGTCACTGCAGAAAAATGCCAAAAATTAAATAGCATGAATTTGGGCTGAAGTTTTACACCGGAGCAAGGAATTGACTGTAGATGTTCTATGATACCAGCATTTGCCCTAACAATAACTATTCTTCCCTTTCATAATAGCTTTACCACAGCTAGTTTCCCTCTGTTTTTCTGTCATACAGACTTACTGTCTGTCATTTTCTATCTTGAATTTTGTAGGTAAGAATTATATTTTTTTAAGGACAACACTATCAATCTGGCCAAAGTTACTACAAGACTATGTGTCTGTTGGTAACTGCCAAAACATCAGTTTTCTTTCATCCTTTCTCTCTCATATTCTGATAGCTGTTAGTGACTGGTAATTTGCTAGCTAGGGAGCTTATCAGACTTACAGAAATTTTCAGCTGCAGTGAAATAATTTGCATTTCTTTTCCCATCCTTCTATGCAACAAAAGCAGGGCAAAGAATAGAGTCTGAAGTTCCTTGTACGTGTTTAACTTTGATTTCATATCCAGGTTAAAGCTATTCCACTGACACAAATGTTCCCTTGTGCTGATTACTTTGGAGAGTTTTGGCTTTCTTTTTTGCAGTGCTATGCATAGCCTTTATCCTCAAACAGAACTGTCTACAGGACTTGTTGATAGACTGTTGAACTGCAGGGAGGTGAAAGAGGCGCCAAATATTGTGACCCTCCACGTGACTTCCTTCCCCTATGCGCTGCAGACACAGCATACTCATATCAGCCCTTACAATGAGATCCACTGGCCTTCTTCATACAGCAATGTAAGATGGATGCTTTGAGATGCTTTTGTGAACTTTTCATAAGTTATTTTACATTTACATACTTGGTGAAACTGTGGAGGCCCCATGATTTTTGTAAACAATAATGAAGTTTGCATGGCATCTTTTTCTTGTTCAGTCTGTGGCAAGTTCCTTTTCCCTCTGCTTATCCTGTCATTTCTTGCTTTTTTTCTTTATTCCTTTAATATCTTCTATAAACTGTAGTAGCTCTGCTAAAAATCTTTGAGCTACATAAATGGAAACCATCTGAAAACCTGTCTCTAGTGCATTAGTGCATAAATGTATGTACATGCCTGGATTTTCTTCATATGTGTGCATATTTATTCCATACATAGCTGTTCTGTCTGTATATATGTATATGTGAGGAGAGAGAAAGAAACAAGGAAAAATTGGGTCAAACTTCTCTCAAAAAAATTAATTCTGTTTCCTTCTCTCCTTGTTCTAATATGTCTGAGTAGATGTATGCTTATTAGAGAATGTGATTGCAAATATATCAGATACCAATGGTTAATCAATTGTAAATTAATAAATGATAGACTTTACATTTATATTTTTATTGCTTCATTTGCTTTAGGGTGTAGATTTATACCATGAAAACAAGAAATACTTTGGACTGTCAGAATTCATTGAGTCCACCCTCTCTGGACATAGCATTCCACTGCTTCGGTATGACAGCTCTTTTGAAGCAATGGTCATGGCTTTGGGAAAGAGGTATGGTACCCTCCTTTGTTTAACACAGGAAATTTAGGAGGTGCATTCTAGCAACTTGAGTTACTAGCTAGAAGCCTGGTTCTTTTTTTTTTTTTCCTCACTGTCCCACAAATCAGCTGTGTATGCAAGGGCATTTCACTCGTTCTTATTTTCTCCTTCCATCTTTTTTTATATATTTATTTGGCCTGTAATCTAATCAGTCTAGGCTGCCTCTTACTATGAGCATGCACACTGTTTAGCCCAATTTAGAGTGTGTTCTTGTTGTGACTAGTAGCTACTTCTATATTATAATAATCTAACATTGCATCATCATGTAATTTCAAATGTGCTACTACTTTTGTCCAATATTATCACTTGCTGACCCTGGCTGATTTTGTTGTATAGAATTTGTGCATAGTGCACTTGGACCTCAAAGAGAAGTAGACGTATCACTGTGGTTTGTACACTTAAATCAGCAATAAAAACTCCAGAGCATCATCAGAGTTTGAAAATATATCATCAGTTTTCCTTGGTTCCTGTGGAGCAAGTCTAGAATCACTGCAAAAGAGTAGTGAGACATTATGTGCATGTCTGCAGCAGTGGATGAACTCTTTGGGATCTGTAAGAAGAATGAGAAAGGACAAGTAAAATCTTGTGAATTTGTATTGCTGACTGGGAGATTGAGCACATCCACACTTAACTGCTGGGGCTTGCTACAGGGTGCTTTGGAGCTTTGATCACACATATCAGATGCTTTTCTGAGCAAGCCACAGTTCCTCTTTTTGCTGTGCACCTGGGTTTCATTTCTGTGAAAACCAGAGCACAGGAAGCTATTGCATATCCATGTCTCTCCCTTCCATAGACCGGGGACTGAGACAGGGTGTACCTGGGCTTGGGAACTTGGAGTGCTCATTGGATGCTGCCTGTATATTCAGTCCTCTTGGAAACAAGAGTAAGCTCATTCAGGGCTTCAGTAAGAAAACAAAACAGCCCACCCCATCTCCCACCCCTTAAGAATAACACATAATTAGGAATACTATTCTCATGGGTAAGAGAATATAATTTTCCTTGATGATATTGCTGAGTGCCTTAGCAAATATTCTGTGATAAATTTTGTAGCAGCAGTAAAGTCTTAGTAACTTAAAGTGATGTAACCTTACTGGACTACTTGCTTAGTAAATCTTTACTAAGAAATGGAGAGACAACATCAGTTCTCATTGTGAAATGATGCCTTGCAAAGACTATCCAACTGCAAGTTGGTGAGATTCTTTTGTATAGTAGATATGAAGGATTCTTTACAGGATTAAATCCTGAGATTATTATATTTTGTAAAAATTAGCTTTTTTACTTTAGCCTTTAATACTTCACTATTTAATTCACCATTTATTTCAGGTTCCCCAGATTACACAGTGCAGTGATAAGGACTTTTGTCCTCATACAACACTACTCTGCAGCTATGATGGCAGTGTGTGG
>JANHGO010000037.1:19994404-20010013 GCA_024606505.1 Aquila spilogaster | reverse complement strand
CTGTATAATGTAAGGGAAAGACTAGCCCTTGAAGATAACTTTGAAATAATCTTGGGAAATCCTAATTCTGGAATCACAATAGGGAAGCACTTTGTGGAGCAGCTAAAGGTAACTTGCAGAATGACGTATACTGGGAAGCTTGATTAGATGGGTAGGTGGGGAGACTTCACTGGTGAGAGTTATGGTCATGAGCTGAAATGTGTGTCTTACTAGTAAAAATAAAAACTACCATAAGGAACATGAGTTTTATCTTTGAGACATACTGCCTGTGACACCTCTACTGTCCTACCTCTGATTAATACTCAGTGGAGTATTAACTAATATGGCTAGAACTTGACTTCCAGCAGCAACCCTCCCAAACAGTTGAACTGCTTTTATCTACAGCGACCATAAGCAGTAAGGAAAAAAGCCAAATAAAATTGTCACAGTTTTAGCAGAATTTTCTTACAAAATCGTCATAGTGCAAAAAGATTTTAATCAGTGACCAGTTGAGAGTTGTATTATTCTTGTCACCAGCAGGTGGCATGAAGGTACCAAATCAGTGATGCTAGTTGTGGGTCCTAGAACACCCCGGTCACAACTCAGGACTTTATGCTTTCTGGACCATCTGTTGGTTTATGGATTAATTTATATGCTTTAGATCCAGAGTCGTGGGTCATCTGTTTAACAAAAGCCTCTGATGCTCCCTTGCTTTTCATAAAATTACCATCATCTGATCACCAAAACAAAAATGTATTTACATTCTAGGATGGTGTAACATACATATGGTACACTCTGTACTGTGTCTGATTCAATATATGTTAGATGAAGTCACTTGAGATCCAGGGCCTAATGCTGATCTCATTCTGCTATAAATTAGGCATAACTTATTCTGAAAAATTGGTACTAGTTCTGAATCACATCCTGGTTGTCTTCTCTGACATGCATAATAGTGGTACATATACGAATGTCGGAGGCTGAGTTCTTGTACTGTTGGTCCTACTGTCTATTCCTTACCTGTAGATCAGTCTTACAGCAAAAAGGACTGACTGGTGTGAGTAAAGCAGTATAGCCTGATGCTAAATGATCAAACAATAGATCTAGTTATCAAACTGCTCATGAAGTTATCAGGAAAACTTATAGCTTTGGGGGAGAGCAGGAGACTTCAGAGGGTAGCAAGTGAGGACAGTGGTATGTGTGTGTTGAACACTTCCAGCTTTCCTCTATTCCTCTAAGGTGAAGAAGTCTTGTTACTAGCTCATTTTCTTCCTTGGACTCAGACATCCATACATTATCTGCCATAAGAAGCAACCCTCTGTACTCTTCTCTCCCGCAAAGCTCCTACGCAGCTTTACTGTCCATTGTACCATATCCACTCTACCCGTCTATGCCCTGGCCTCAGTGCTATGCAGCTGGGAAGCTAGGGGGCTTTTCAGACTGGAACATACTGTCCCAATCTCCTCAGACTTACAGCAGGCAGATTGCTACCTGTATGCTCATAGAAATTGTGCAATCTACCTATGTTGAAATTGGCTCTGCTTTGTGCCTTCCCTTGGTGGAACATCCATCCCCTGTACGCATTGATTCATACAATGGGTGATAAAAATATATCTTTCTCTATTTTTATTTGTGCCATATAGATATGTCCAACAGTGTTTCTTACCTTATACAGGCCTGGCAGAAAATTGAAGATGTAGATTGGAGGCCACAGACCTATTTGGAATTGGAAGGTTTGCCTTGTATATTGATATTTAGTGGTATGGATCCACAAGGGGAGTCTTTGCCACGGTAAGAAGATCCAGTATTTTCTCAGTGGCAGTTTTTTATCCATTGCTTGCCAAATGGCTGAAGATGAACTGTTTAATTACTTGTGGGAGAAGAAAACAGATTTCAGTGTCAAGGTGTTCCTTTTCCATTTTTTGGCAGTTTTAATATCATAAATACAAACCCCATATTATTAATAATAACCTCCTGTTTATAGCAAGATATAAATAGCTCAGAAAATATTATGAGGTTGTCCCATCTTAGAGGAGAGAATAAGAGTATGTAAAAAGAAAAGTATAGCTACTTTAGATACTTTAGTGTAGCTGAGACATCTGCTTAATGCTGGCGTATGTGCTACAGGATGTGTGGAGAGATCAGTGCCTTCTGGAATGGCAGCTGGAAGCCAGACAGGACACCCTGGGGCACTAAATGCTTTTGTATGTTCAACTGAATCCCATTCTGTGTGTTAGGTTTAGAACCCAAATGATTATTCTTTTTCTTATGCTGATGCTAATTTTCGGTGCACTAGTTTAAGCTATATAATTGGATTAAGAAAAAGAAAAGTGTATGCACCACAGTAGTAAACTTATTAAGCACAAAAGATATACTGTGTTCAGTCTCATCCATAGTTTAAGCAGATCATGAAAAAATTCCCCTTTAGCTGTGTTTGTAAAAGAAATAAGGGAGTAGATTACAGTGAGTTTTCATACTAGCCCCTCTTGTTTCTCTCCAGATCACTGAGATACTGTGACCTACGTTTAATAAATTCATCTTCTTTGGTAAGGACAACCTTGGAGCAAGAACTTGGTTTGGCAGCATACTTTGTGAGCTCAGAAATTCACACAGAGAAAGCAGTTGTGAATGATGTGTTAGAAAGTGACCCAGAGAAACTAAGCAGCACTGATAACGAAGATGAAGAAGTAGCGACGGAAGGTATTACTAGTAATGATAATAAAAGAAGCTGTAAAATGATTGAGTTGTATTAGAAAAAGCAGGACTGTATGGATACCTACTCGGTGAGGGTTTCTGGAGTTAGCCTTACTGAGTGGGCTCTGCTCCTCAATTTTGCTTCATCTCATTGAGCCTGTATTTTCTCACCCTCCCTGCCCAGGGACTGCTGCTGCTGCAGCATTTTAATATCTTGCAGTCCTGCTGCTGCATCTGTTCTCTCTCTCTGTTTTTTGTCTCCCTTCTCTCCCCTTCCTCCATACCTCCTTTGCCCCATATGTTCTGGCAGCCGCAAAGTGGAGCTCGAGTGGGTACATCCAGTGACGCTCACTGTTGGGAGTGCTGTGCTGGGTTGCCCTCCCTGCAGCAGGGAAGTGTGTGCTTTGCCGTCTGGGAAGCAGTGACCTGATCCCCTCCCTCACAGCAGGGACAACTCCACCTAAGCTTTGACTGATGCTACCTAACCTGTGCTTACATACTGACAATGATGAAGATTCCTCCCAAGGAAACTGTATATAGTAGAGCTGACTAGTCTCTAGTTTATGAGGTATTAAATAGTATGGCTAGAAAATATATCTGAACATAGTAACTTCTGAGTACTCCTTGAAAACATCCATGAATTCAAATTGACAGTGTAGAGTCAGTAAGTTTATCATTTCTTAAGAGAGCAATTAAGAACATATAAATGTGTAAGCAAACAATAATAATTTACCCAGGAACTGTTGGGTTTTTTTTTGAGTGATAGTTGATGGGTGTTATCAGTTATCATTAAGTTCTTTACATTTTTCTTTGCTGTCTATTGTGCCTTGTAACTGTGGAAAACAAGGGATTTTTATCCCTGTAGGTTATTTAAATCTCAAACTGCTTTCCTTGATTTCCTTTTCTATGCTATGAGGAGGAAGAGAGCTGGTTACTGTTCACCTATTAAGTTCTTATTCATTGATAATAAGGATAGCAGAAGAAGCAGAACAAAAATATTTACTTTAATCAAATATGTACTTTTCAGGTCATACTCAGACTGTCTACAATAGAGGCCTACTTTAGATGTAATGAGTACTTCTGTCCATTTAGAAGTATGCCAAGATTGTATGTGATCCAAGTCAAACGGGCACCTAAGTTGTTAGGCATGTAAATTGTAAGGCTGCTTTCCTAGTCCATGAAGGATGGTATGCTCCCCCAGAGTCCAGTTCAGAACACCTGAGACAGACTTACAGTCTAAGTTTCCTGCTGGCCATGCTTATGTCTCTGTTTATCATTGTAAAACTATACAGAAACAAGCATTTTAACTTAGAAGCCTAAGCAAGGAACCTCAAGTGAATATCCGTGGTGGCCATCCAAATATGGATTTTCATCACCAAAAGCTGAGATATAATCTGGCCAAAAAGCTGTAATGTATGGGGTAGGAGGTAATTTCATAACATACTGACAAAATAGAGCTTCTTGCCTGTTGGTTTCCCTGAAAGTGGATTAGTGAAGAAAATAAGACATGGGTAGAAAGAGAAAACATGGTTGAGACATGCCTAGAAGTTACCAGCTCCTGGCTGCTGCATTGATTTTGTGAAGCTATTGCAGCTCAGCATGGTTAGGTTAGACCATAGGCTGATCCAATATTGCGTGGTAGGAACAGATACCCTCCATACTGAAAACAGTGTTAGAATGAGGACAAGACCCAGACAAACTCTTGTGTACTTTTCCCTGCTTTGACAATGTAGCTGTGCCTTCTTACAAGCTTACTTAAATTATATTTTGGTTTTCTTTTCCCTTACTTACCATTCATGAAATAGGTTCTACTTCAGAAAAGAGAAGCCCTATGAAAAGAGAAAGATCTCGTTCCCATGACTCTGCATCTTCATCTCTCTCTTCAAAAGCTTCCAGTAAGACCTTAAGATCATCTCTATTAAGTTACATTTAGGACATAAAAGAGACGGTTTATTCAGCTTATTAAGATAAATAATAAAAGGCACAAATCACTAAGGTTTTAGTAAGGCCTGTTTTAATGGGATCATGGAAGATAACTTTAAAAAAACAGTTTCAGACTTCAGAAATATAAGAAATAAGATCTCTTACTTGAAAAATAATCATAGGGTGGGGTGCCTAAATCAGGCAATTCTTTGATATGTGCCACTAAGGTATGAATCCTCAGTACTGTGATGGCTGAGTGTGTTCACGGAAGCTATGACAATTTATGAAAAAGAAAACATGCTTCACATTTTTTAAAAATCTTTCCAAATCTGTAAGAGAAAAAGCATGCTTGTTCTCATCGGTATTTTTACCTTTTGGGGTTTTGCTCTGGAATGTTCACTCATTAATTTCACACTGTTTGAAAGCTCTTTTGGAGGTAGATAATTTTTTAAATCTTTGGTTCCTTTTTAATCTGCAAACTGATGTAGAAAGCATGAGGAAATGTTGAGAACTACTGCAGCTCTTTTGTCTGATAAATTTGTTTGCATGCTTTTTATGCAGATAATATTAAGAGGAGAGTTGAATGAAAGTGGGGAATATAAATTGTACCATAACTTCCTAGAAGTCGCAATCTCATGCAGCTTTCTAAAACATGTTTTTTGTCAGTGACAGTAAATTCTTTTTGATCTAATTGTAGTTTTCAACATGGTGACATGCATATTTGGCCCATGATTTCTTTTCTACAGGCATAGTGGTGGTTACAAAAGGAAAACAAGCTTGAAAACATTTGAATAAACTTCGTCAACACTTTAATTTTCAAAATAGTTTTGTCTTCTTTAAAGTTAGGCTGTTCATCAGTTCCATGGTGTCCATGTGGCCTGCCTGTGGCTTTGTAGCCTCAATTTGCCTGTGGTTAAAGAAATCTTTTTTCCTTTCTTTTTTTTCCGTGTTCTTGGATAGTGGTATTTAGAGGGATGTCACAGTGGTTTTACTTGAAACCATTCATACTGCTGGCGATACTTTTGTATTTATTGCTAATGTCCTTTAATGGCTACTTTGGATTAATATGGAGCTAGAGTATATCTTACTATTTCTCGAGACCAAGAGAAACTATGGACTGGGGTTTTTTTGAAAACCAAGACTGTTGCTTTCAACATGAGAGGAAAGCTGTTTTTATCTATGTTCAGCTTCAAACAGATATTCCTAGTACTATGTGGAGACTGATTCCTCAACCAGTTCTCAGCCTACTCTGAAGACTGTGAATTTATTTGCATCTCCTCTTTGGAATTCACTAAGCATTAAAGATGCCTAGAACCACTTAAAACATGGCCTTAAACTTTCAAGAAATCTTAGTAGTTAGAATACCTAAGGTAGAAATATACCGTTTTCAGAAAATCAATTAGCTGTAGGGTATATCTACATGACATATTCAAGGCCAACATTTGTGAGTTCAGTATGTGCTCTGAGCTGACCAAAAGCTGTATGAATGCATTAATGCATATGTAGCACCAGAGACTTGAGCGCCAGGTTTTATGAGATCAGAGTAAGTGCTGCAGTGATGCAGACACGAGTGTCAGATCAGAGCTGACTCAGAGGACTGTTTCTAGATGTCAGTCTGTGTAGACATTTCTGTAGTCTGAATGTGAATACTTATTTTCTTACACTCTTTTAAATGATGGTTTCAGTAATTTTGTATTTGTTTTGAGTGATGAAAGTATCTGTTGTACACCTTAAGCAAGGAATGGATGAGGGAAGTAGAGGACAGGACAATCACTGACATCTTTCCTATGCACTTCAGTACTTTAAAAGCCATTTTCTGCATTGAGATGAATACTCCAAATTAGTCCCATTATGACTTCCTGTACGAGAGAGGTGAAAGCAAGAACAGGAGTGGGATTGCAATGTTTGATGGATACTCTATCTAAATGATTTTTTTGTTTTGTTTTGTTTAACTATGGCATTGACTAGCAGACATAGTTGCACTGTGTTGAAATACAAATTTTCTTTTAGTTACAGCATTCTGCAGTGAGTCATCTCCTCCTTTAATAGCAGCAGGGGATACAGCAAAATCCTCCCACCAAGTCCTAAGCAACAGCGCTGAAGAAACTACAAATAACTATGAAAGGCAGAAGCAGAAAGTAGACAAGGGGGCACAAACAACAATCAGCAAACATTTGCCACCAGTAACTGAACAGCTGGATACGAAACAAAACATAAAAAGTGCCCAAATTTCCATCACCTCGTCATCCTCCTCACCTTTCTCCTCCTCTTCTTCCTCCTCTGCACCTACTCATAACTCCTTCATCCTACAGACCTCTCAGTGCTCCATGACCAAAGCATCAAAACAGCCTCCCATAGTTTTCCTGCCCAAACTGGTTTATGACATTATTACTTCTACGGACAGCAGTGGACTTCCCAAATCATCTTCCCTCTTGCCTTATCATTCTGTTATGTGGGCAAGTTCTTTTCGTCCTCTTATGAGTAAGATGATGACTTGCACGGAGCAGTCTCTATACTACCGCCAATGGACGGTTCCCAAGCCAATCCATATGGACTACAACAATAGAAATGAGGGCAGAATGGACACCTTTCATCCAAGGAGGCTGCTGCTGAGTGGGCCACCACAGGTGTGTAATAAGAACAAGGTATTATAATTGATTTATTTTGTTTAATTTTATCATAATCTCAGAAAAAATAGATTAGTTATTATTATCCATACTTGGAAGGGTTTTTTTCGTGGAGAGTAAGTTGCTTATGTTTCATTCCCTAATCCCTTCTAATAAAATAGTCTTCCTTTCTTTACTGTTAGCCTGAGTTCAAAGACAATGAAGCTGTAGTAATGTTCATTTTCTGTCAGTCTCTCTCCATTAAAATGTTTTAAAAGAGTTTGCTCAAGAGAGAGATTTCATGTATAATTTCAGTTTGTTAAAGTTGAGTAGGCATTTACATTTTAAATAAAGATCAAAGATCTTCACAAAACCACTTTCTTATGATCAGTCTGAAGACAGTTGAGAGTTTGTAATTAGGTTATCTTCTCTTTACTCCACACAGCAGGCAGAAATAGAAGCTGTTGTAAATAATACATGCAAGAAGGCCAGTTCAACATGAACAGAGCCATATTTACAAGAGGAGTAGCTGACCCAAGAGTTTTTAAATTACTTTGAAAAGATATATGAAAATGGGTATAGTCCTGAGAAGTTCCTTCTCTTCTAAATTCTCTAAGAATGATTAGCACTTATCCAAGCAAGCTATCTCCTAATTGAATGCACGTTACATGCTAAAGGTAATACTGTGCCTCTCATGTTCTGCTGAAGTATGAAGCAACAAGTTAGGAAGAGGCACCATGCCTACTGAGAGCATATATGTGTCCTATGAACCTCAGAATTCAAAAAGGATAAATCCAAACCAAGACAAAGACCCATGTTTCCAGTAGTTGTAACAACCACCCAAAGAATTAATCTAAAGATAATTACTGATTTAACTTGCCACAGGATCCACGCTTCTATGCCCATCCTTTGCAAAAGAAAACTACATATTGTCATTTGTTAAGTGATTGTATTCCACTGTGCACCCAAATTTATGGTGCAGTAGAGTAGAAAGAGTATAAATGGGCTTTTCATATTGGGACTTCCTGCAAATGTTACTGTAATTCATAAAGGATTCCAGAAGTACTCTGATGAGCAGTTTCTCACTGTCCATTCTTTTGATCTAAATTGTCCATGTTTCCCAAAGGTTGAAGTATTATGTGATCAAGAAACTGAATTTCATACTCATCTGCAGCATAAAAACGAGTACATTCTGGAAGAGAGAGGTTGTTCATTTCCATCTCAAAGAAAAACACAGGCTGTGACAATTTTTTTTAGAATTTTGTATGCATACACATCAAACCCGACAAAGATACTATTCCCAAAGCCACCCTAAATATCCATATTAGCCAATAAGTAAATATTTCTTTGGTATTCATTTGGTTATGTACATTTACGAATGTAAATCTGTGATTCTCAGAAGAGTCATTCAGAGACTTCTGAGAGCATACTATACACCTGTGAGAAGGTTTTGATGCTTCACACACTTGGTACTTGCCATTTAACTAATTATAATTTAAACAGGCAGCTTATCCATTGGCTCCCTTCCAGGGTATGGTATTCACCACTCTTCACTATCAAACCTTTTTTTTTTTTTTCAAATATTGAATAGGACTCCTGTTGACGCTCTGTATAGTAGTGAATTTCAGCCTTGATATCACTTCTGTTACTTGAAACTCCATCTCTTCTCCAGCTGTCTCCAGAATGGAGGTTATTTCCTAGTCTTGCATTGGGTCATAGAGCTGGATCAATTCCTAAAGGACGCTCTTCACATGTTTATTCATTTTATATTCCTCAATTCTTTCTGAAGAATATACCTGTTTCACACAGAACAAATTCACATGCATCAAAATTTGGGGGTATATATTCATTTCAGTATGTAGAAAAAGACAGCAGCTTTGCTTCCTTTACTATTTTAACCTCCCAAAGTACTACAAACTCCTGTAAACCAAACAAAGAGCTGTAAAAACATGTTGATCTTTTATTGGTTTAAGGTATAACAATACAGTGTTTCTTCTAGGGAGTAGTTACAATAAAATATACAGAAATTAGAATTTCCCTTTTCTTTTGGGGAAGAAATAATTTTGCTTCCTTAAATAGGTTTTACTCACATGTGTGTTTGATAATATTAACATTTCACATGGACTTAATGCTTAATGCATGAAAAGATGTAGGCAGAAATAAAAACAATTCTTAGACAGCACCTATCTCAGTGTTAATAACATCTCAGCCAAAGTATAAGACTGCCAGAGTATTATCTTTTCAAAAATTAGGAAGTGGTTGTTTTCTGTATCAGGCAGCAATTACTTTACTAAAATTCAAATCAGGAAGGAATTTGTTGGTTAAAATGAAAAATATGAAACAACACAGGAAGAAAAATAGGCACATTAGTGAACCAAAATTATAATTCTCACTGTCAGGGTAATTAGTAATAAAGTACACTCACCCTTCTCTCACAGAGGTATTTTACCCTCTGTACTGGTCAAAATGTTTTGCTAGAAGACTCGATGCATTTTTACAAGGACAATTATGTACATTAGAAGGCAATACATGCATTATTTTTACAAGAGGCTTTAGGAAATGTAGCAGAAACTGGATAGGTATAAATAGATCTATATATCTGTAAGTTAGCTCACATCATCGAAGTTAAGCCATTGGTTAGTGAGTATGAATAAATATGCACCACCATGAACAACATGTATCATATCTGTGGCTAGAAATCTAGTGCACCCAAGAAAATGCGTAAGAGGAAGCCTAAATTCACGAAAGTATTTTTCTTAGAAACATTCATCTTAAAGTTCCCCAAACTGCAAATCAAGGGTTTGTACCTTTGTTTTTAACTGGATATTACAACTGAGAACTAGCATTTTCCTTAAGCGTGGAAGCTGCTCGTGAGCATGGCTCAGTCCTGTGGCACCACATCCAGGGAATGAAGCAAGCACATCTTAAGACACTTTCTAAGGAAGAAGACTGCTGCTCATATTATTTGGTTTTCCTCTACTCCTATTAAAATCTTATTACAATAGGCCTATATACCATTCAGCTTATGTAAGAAAAATATTAGGGAAATATGTAATATATCTATTGTTAGCTGTGTTTTAGAAGAACGTAGCAAGTGGCAACAAGGACAAGGGCCAGCACCATTTGACCAGCTGTCTGTGGACCATCAGCATGTTTTCTATGAATCACCAGTGGTTCGCAGACCACAGTTTGAAAACCAGTGTCATGGTATGTGAAGAACTATCTCACCTGGAAATTAAAATAGAAAAGCCTTATGAAATTTTTTCCCCTTTTGCCATATTTCTCTGAATGTGAAGACTGAAATCAGATGATACTTTATAGAAACATGTAAGAATAATAAAATAGTTCTAGTGGTCCTGGTGACCAGTGTCTGGAACAAGTTAAAAAAAGGGAACTCATTACTATTAGACCTGCTGCAGCAGCACTTTTGGATGTCACTTCCATGAGTCAGTGTGGATGCATACACGTAATTTCTCTGACTAGAATATCTCTCTCTCAGATTCTTAGACAGACTGTTTTCAGCTTATCCTTGATATCTATGGCAAGCACAATTCAGTGGTCAAAATCTTTGGAGAGCTTTCCACTCCTCTTAGGTAGTGTATGCCTTTGACACAAAAACTAGACCTCACACCTCTTGAATTTTCTGCAGGAAGGATTTGAATTCATATTCCTTCCTCTTGCTCAGCTACAGCTGCACTCTTCATGAATGAAGAGCTGCAAGGTAAACATATTCTTAGTTTTTTATGGGCCAAATGATCCCTTGCACTAAGGATGAAAACAGAAACCAAAATACTAAATCTTTGCAGGCCCCAAATTCCTTAATTATCATACGTTTTCACAAGATTGGAGATTTCTACTTCTTAGTCTTTTGAGATTTTCTTCTTCCAAGTCTGATTCATCAGACTTCTGTCTTCCAAATTCAGGTAGATAGAAACAAATTAGAGGAATACTTCCATTATTTGGAAATATTGGCCCCCCAAGTGCCTTATCTGCTAAGGTGCTGGGCACTGCCACATATTTGAGGAACGTCCTTCTGGCAAGTAGAGCTGTCTGTAGTAGCAGCACCCCTCATGTATGGTTTGTTTCAGGAATTGTAAAAATGCAGCCCAGTTCCAGGTTCCTTCATTCTTTTAATCTGTTTGCAGCTTTTGCGTTCAGGGCAAAGGCAGGATATGGAGAAAAACACCTTGCTCAGAGTACTTCCTTACCAGTTGTCATTGTTAATATATTATATCATGCTTAAGCCCAGAGTCACTAATTAGGATCAACATGGCATTGTACTAGGCTTCTCTAAAGATGTGTAAAGCTACAGTCTGATCATGTATCCAGTTTAAAATTTCTTTGCAGGTCTTCTATTTTGTTGCAGTTGGGAGATGAAGGATGGACAAATATGGGGCTTTATGTTTCAAAGTTGTACATATCCTGCTTGCAGGATCCCTTTGCAGCTACCTATGATGCCCAAACTATCGAAAAGAGGGGTGGTGGCAGATGGGGCAAGGACTCTTCAGAGACATGTGGAAGCTCTGTTTATTGACAGCTATTCAGTATTTTTGAACAAAGACTGACACTCTGTGCAGTTCTGTTTTGCTTAGAGATGGCACATATAGAAAAAAATACAATTAATTTTAAAGGTGCAATTACCTATCTGGGCATGCTACAAATTCAGTTGGTCAAGGTTCTTCCTTTCTGGAGTAAACTTTGATTGTAAATAAGGAGTCATTCTTTTCTCATTTTCTTTTTGAAAATCTTCTCAAAATGACCTGGCAAAGGTGTTCTCTCTTTCACCAGCTCATCTCTTCAGCAGCAAATGCAGGCAAATGTGCAAGTGAATGGAGTCCAAATATGAATGTTGCCATGTGCTCAGCCTGATCTCTCTCCTGGCAGAGAAACGTTCTGAAACCATGGAGAGATTCCTGCAAGTTCCTACCAGCATTTTGCATATAGTGTTGCTGATATCTTAACAGTTCATAAAGCTCACAGTACTGTATTGGACACTTTTTATGTGACAGATAATGAGATAATTGGGCAAGGTATGATGCATGGAATATGATAAATACATGAGTTTTAGTTTAGTGGTTAGGGACTAGCACTTGTAGTCGTGTGGTTTCCAACATTTTTGACTCATGACCCTACAGCTTTGTGTATACTTGAGTCAATTGACAACTGATACCCTTCATCTAAGTATGACGTAGTAGTAGCCTAGCCACTCCCAGATACATTGCTGAAGATAGATTGGTGAAGATTGGTCCCCCAGGGAAAGAAAAATATGTGATTTTGATAGAATAAGTAAGTTTTAAATGGTTACCAAAAAGAAAAAGTAAGGTTTTCAGCCTGTTGTTCTGTTGACAATTCTAAGTATATCCTTCAAACAAATTAGTAATTAGTTTTTCAGATAGATACCTGATATCAAGGGAACAGGGTGTGTAGTTTTGACAAATGATCTCTCATTTGTTTGAAATCAGGGAACTGTTAATCTGCCAGGCCACCCTGTGTTTAGTGAAATGATGATCAGAGGCTCTTCAAAAGAATATGTTTGTAAGGGCATATAAAGGTAATCTCAGACTTGAGAGAAAACGTTGAAAGTATTTTCTTCTAGAACAAAGTATCATCAGGTTTGCCTCAGATGTGGGAATAAAAGATGTTTTTCTTTAGCTCACCAATCAATAGCCATTGCAGCCCAGTTTAGAACCTTGTTCCAGAGTCAGTAGAAAGATTCTCATTAGTCTCAATGGATTTTACATAAAAACCCAGACTGGGCGTTAGAAAAGTCCAGTTCATGGGCTGACTATAGTCCATGCTATCATTTCCTCTATTCAAAGTCACTTTTTTTCTGTGTCTTTTTTTCCTGGATAACAGAGAGTTGTGTGCTAACACATGGTCTACCATGTGTACCTGAAAGGCTTATTTGACCCCCAACAGGGATAACGGTACCCTTTTCCACCCTTGGCAAGCAACTGTGTAAAATGCAGTCTGATTTATTAAGAGCAACAGATACTGAACTTTGACCAAAACAAATGTTTACCTACTCTTGCTTCAGCTTCAAAGCCTCCATTTCTCAAATGTTGAGAGAAAATGAAAATTTCACTTGACATATATGAAAAATAGTAAATTCAATAGTATATTTAGTAATTAACACCCTATGCTTCTGACATGTCCTAGCAGTAGTGCCAGTGAAGCTGGGTTTTCAATTCAGTAGTGATATAATCTTAGTCCAAAATCTGATACCATTTTGTGAAATCAGACAGGAAAATTTGTCATAACTCATCTACATGTTAACCTCACCCTGTACAGGTGTGACATTAGTCTTAAGTTGTCAGCTGGACATCAGTGCCATTCTGAGGCTGAACTATACACACACACACACAAAATCACAGCATGTTCATTCTCCTGTGAGTGTGACATGAGCTTGCTGGTCTCTTTTTTTTCCATTGAAACCCATTGTGTACTGCTTCCTGTTCAAGTGTAATGGTTTGTAAAGCTGTCTGCTTAGATATGGCATTATTTCCTTGATGTTATCATCAGCAAACTTTGTGTGGAAGACACAGAACAATCCACTGAGTAAATCATTGGCTGTGGGTTATACCTTTCAGCTGAAAAAACTGTAAAAGGACAGCACTGCTATTTGGTGTAATGAAGAGAAAATGTATATAGTGTGTTGGCGGGGTAAAAAAGAAAGGAGAAAGTTATAATCTTAATATCATTTTTAAATGGACTTTTAAAAGGTAATTTTAAAACAGTGGAAGGGAAATAATACATTTTCAGCACAAGAGGTGGAACAACACATTGTTACATATACCATGTACTCCAGGAGTGGAAGTGGCCTGCAGAAGTTCTCCTGTAGGTACATGCTACTTTGTTCTTCAGGATAGTCACTGTACTTCAGTGCAGTCAGTGTACTGGTAAATCGTGCAAATATGAAAGAGTTGGTTGAGGTAATCCTGTAGTTATCTTGTAGTTTGAGGAGTTTTTTGGAATGTTTTATGAGCTTGTATGGATCTTTAAAAGTTCATTGTCTATGTAGAAACTATAATATCAGGAGAGAAAATTCTTGTCTGTGGGCCTGTAATTAGACCTGTGATATAAAATGCATTTTCCAAACTAGGTTCCTGCATAGAGAGAACAAAACTGTTGAGCATTTAAGCATGTAATTTATGCCAAGGAATACACAAATACAGGGATATGCAAGCGCTGAATATTAATATTCGGTTTCACTGCAGCTGCAATTTTGAGATATGTAGAAAAGTAACATGTTGAAAAATTAAAGTTTACTTTTGTATTTTCTAATTTATATATTTACAGATAGGGAAAACAGGTGCCTATCTGCAGTTCCTCAGTATTTTGTCCCGAATGCTGATTAGACTGACAGAAGTGGATGTTTATGATGAGGAAGAAATCAACATTAGTAAGTTCTTGATATAAAAATACTTGCTTCTGGAGACTGTAGAAAATTGTTATGTTAAATTGAAAAGTCTGTATATTCTATGCTGTTCACCTTTGCAATTAATTAACATTGGAATATTTTAAGAAAATTTTCGTGTGATCTTCAACTGGTACCTAAGAATATTTCATTATTTCACTCATCATTTAGAGTTTAGTCTCCCTTTCAGTAAGAAAACCAAATACCTCTGTCTTGGGAAGTAATCGACAGCATTTATATATATATTTAATGATATCCAGCCATTGTTTTTAAGTTTAGAATTGGAATGAACTTTTGTGGTAAAGTCTATAAAAAGAATCAGTGAAATTCTGGCAGATATATGCCATGACGAGCAATGTGATATTTTCTAAGTACATAAGACTACATGAGGGAGGAAGACAATTCCTGCTCTCTAATAGCTATTTTTAGTCGCAACTTCCTTTATTTACAGTGTATTACTCCCCTGTGTTTCCAGATGTATTTCTGACACTCAGTCTCAGTAGTTAAGGGCTGGAATACACAGAAAAAAATGGATATGTCTCATTCTGCTCTAAAAGCATGTCCGCAGTCAGCTATGGAGAGTCTCAGGTGGGTGCTACCTGCCTGCTGGCTGCCTCCGTCAGACCCTGGTGGGAAGCTCTTCAGTCGTTTCACTGTGGGACTGTGCCTCAGCTCTTGACTCTGAGGGCTTTTTGGGGCAGTACCCGGGAGTCTTCCTCCAGACCGAGCTGTGCTTGAGAAAGAGGAAGCTATCCCCCAAGGTTTATGGCAAAACCTGTGGAAAAGGTGACCAGTCTGCTGGGGGAGAGGTTTGCGCAAGCAATCCTTTGTATATTTTAGGCAGGATTTTTTAGAGGTAACTCACAGTCAGGGCATGAAGATAATTTCACCATCTGACTAATTCCACCTGAGTGTCTGTGGTGGGTTGACCCTGGCTGGATGCCAGGTGCCCACCAAAGCCGCTCTATCACTCCCCCTCCTCAGCTGGACAGG
>JANHGO010000037.1:19963659-19994304 GCA_024606505.1 Aquila spilogaster | reverse complement strand
ATCACAGAGCAAGGTTGTTTACGCCCCCTAAACATGAGTCAGTCTCTTATCACAGAGCAACCTTGTCTAGGCCCCCTTAAGTACATCAGTTTCTTATCACAGAGCAAGGGGAGATCCTAACGCGTCACATCCCGAGCCCTGCTGATGCCTAATACAACAGTATGCTCCTGTGGAGTCCAGTTTAGAACATTAGCTAAGATGATAAACTTAGTGCAGTACATTTTGCCTCCGTTTATTATTGCTAAACTGCATGGAAACAAATATTTTGACATAGAAGCCTAAGTTAGGAACCTCAAGGAAGTCCTTGAGGGACTGTTATCATCAAAAGCTGAGATGTAATTTATCCATAAAGCTGTAATGTAATGGGTATGTGGTAGTTTATAACACACAGACAAAATAGAGCTCTTTGTCAATTGGTTTCACCAACACTAGATGGGTATGAAAAGTAAAACACAGTTGTCACATGCCAGCTCCTGGCAGCAGAATTGATTCTGTAAGTCTACTGCAGTTCAGCATAATTAGATTATATCATAGGTTGATCCAATGCTGCATGGTAGGAACACATTGAAAACAGTGTCAGAAGGAGGACAGAATCCAGAAAAATCATAGAATCATGTCTTGGGATGGAAGGAACCTTAAAGACCATCCAGTTCTAACCCCTTGCCATGGGCAGGGCTGCTGCACACCAGATCTGGCTGCCCAGGATCCCATCCAAACTTGTGTGCTCTTCCTTATTTCAACAATACAACCTTCACTTCTTAGAGACTTACTTTGTTTTCCTCTGCTACTATTCATGAAACAGGTTCTACTTCAGAAAAGAGAAGTCCTATGAAAAGAGAAAGATCTCATTCCCATGACTCTGCATCTTCATCTCTCTCTTCGAAAGCTTCCAGTAAGTCCTTAAGTTTATCTCTATTAAGCTGTATTTAGGATAGAAAAAAGACCTTTTGTTCAGTTTGTTAGAGAAAGAATAAAAGGCATAAATCACTCAGCTTTTGGCAAGGCCTATTTTAATGAGGTCATTATAGGTACCTTCTAAAAAAATGATTTAGAATCAGGCTTCTTAAACATAAGAAGATGATTTCTTGCTTGGAAAGTAATCATAGGACAGGGTACCTAAAACAGGAAAAGGAAAGAAAAAGACAAGATATGAATACGTTTTGATAAGATTTTTTTAACCACTTTAATATTAAAATGTTTTTTCTTCTTTAGGTCGTTCTTCAGTTCCACAGTGTCCATGTGGCCTGTATGTGTCTTTGTGGCCTGGGGTTGAACAAATCTTTTCTTTTTTTTCCCCTCTTTTCTTTCTTTTCCTTTTTCCTTGTGCTCTGGGATACTGATATTCTGCAGGATGTTACAGTGGTTTCTTGAAACCATTTGTACTGCTGATGATATTTTTTATCTTAATTGCTAATGTCAGTTGGTGGCTGCTTTAGATTAATATGTGGAAATAGGGTATCTTAATGTTTCTTGAGACCAAGAGAAACGACAGACTTCTTTATTAGTTCAAAATGTGTGTTTGTTGCTTTTTTGTCATTTGTTGGTTTGTTTTGAGAACACAGACTTTTGTTTTCACTAGGAATGAAAAGCTGCTTTTATCTATGCCTAGCTTCAGGCAGATATTCTTATTACCACTAGGAGACTGATTCCTGAACGGGTTTTCAGTTTGCTCTGAGGATTACACAGTCTTTACATCTCCTTTTTGGAAGTCACTGAGATTAAAGATGCTCAGAGCCACTTAAATGAAGCCTTAAACTCTCAAGAAATCATAATAGTTAGAATATATAAATAAAAGTATGCCACTTTCAGAGAATTGGCAAAGAGCTGTGAGTTATATCTATGTGATGGTCAAGGCCAGTCTGGGTGAGTTCAGTTTCTGCCCTGAGCTGACCAAAAGCTGTGTGGATAGGTTCATAGCACCAGAGTCTTGAGAGCTGGGTTACATTATGTCAGGCTAAGTGTTTCGATGTCACAAATATGAGTGTGGAATCAGAGCTGACTCAGAGCTGAGGACTGTTTCTAGATGGCAGTCTCTGTGGACATTTCTGTAGTCTGATGGAGTAAGAGGTGGTGAGTACTAATTTTCTTACACCCTTTTAAACAAAGGTTTACATAATTTTGTAGTGGTCTTGAGTGATGAGGGTATCTGATGAACTTCTGACTCAAAAAGGGAATGGATGAGGAAAGGATAGATCAATCACACCTTTCCTATGAATATAAGTTCTTGCAAAGGCACTTGCTGCACTGAGACAAGTACTCCCAGCTAATCTCATTAAGACTTTACGTATGAGTATGTTGAAAGATAGCAGGAACGGGTGGGGTTGCATTATTTGACAGGTACTGTAAGTCATTCTTCAGTGTTTCACTGTGTCATTGACTAGCTGGGATTATTGCGCTATATTGAAATATAATTTCTCTTTTAGTTACAGCATTCTGCAGTGAGCCATCTCCTCCTTTAGTAACAGCAGGAGACAGAGCAAAATCCCCCCACCAAGTCCTAAGTAACAGCACTGAAGAAACTACAAATAACCACGAAAGGCAAAAGCAGAAAGTAGACAAGGGGGCACAAACAACAATCAGCAAACACTTACCGCCGGGAAATGAACAACTTGATACAAAGCAAAACATAAAAAGTGCCCAAATCTCCATCACCTCCTCATCCTCCTCACCTTTCTCTTCCTCGTCTTCCTCCTCTGCACCTACTCCTAACTCCTTCATCTTACAGACCTCTCAATGCTCCATGACTAAATCATCAAAACAGCCTCCCATAGTTTTCCTGCCCAAACTGGTTTATGACATTATTACCTCTACGGACAGCAGTGGACTTCCCAAATCATCTTCCCTCTTGCCTTACCATTCTGTAATGTGGGCAAGTTCTTTTCGTCCTCTTATGAGTAAGATGATGACTTGCACGGAGCAGTCTCTATACTACCGCCAATGGACAGTGCCCAAGCCAATCCATATGGACTACAATAATAGAAATGAGGGCAGAATGGACACCTTTCACCCAAGGAGGCTGCTGCTGAGTGGGCCACCACAGGTGTGTAATAAGAGCAAGGTATTATCATTCATTTATGTTGTTTAATTTTTTCATAATCTACAAAAATAGATTAGTTGTTATTATTCATACTTGAAACTTTTTTTATGTGGAGAGTAAGTTCATTATATTTTATTTCCTTGTTTCCTAACTCCCTTCTAATAAAATGATCTTTCATTCTTTACTGTTAGTTTGAGTTCAAAGATAATGAATCTGGAGCAATATTCATTTTCTGTCAGTCTCTTTCCATTAAAATGTTTTAAAAGAAAGCTTGCTCAGAAGATAGATTTCATGCATCATTTCTGTTCGTCAAAGATGAATAAGCATTTACACTTTAAATAAAGATCAAAGATCAGCTTTCAAAGAACCACTTTCCCAGGATCAGTCTAAAGACAGCTGGAAGTTTGCAGTTGAGGTATTTTCTGTTTCCTCCACATGACAGACATAAATATAGAACCTGTTGTAGATAGCATATGCAAAAAGGCCTGTTCAACATGAGCAAAGCTTTATTTACAAGGTGAATACTAACCCAAGAGTTAGTAAGTTTATTTCAAAATATGCATGAAAATGGGTATTGTCCTAAGTAGTTTCTTCCTTGTCTTTTAAATTCTCTGAGAATGTTTAGCACTTAGGTCTGAGTAAGGTGTCTCCTGGTTCAATGCACATCACATACTGAGTCTGATATTGTGCCTCTCATGTTCTGCTGAAGTACGAAGTAATGAGACCACATGCCTATGCGAATATTTACATCTCATGAACATCGGAAGTCAGAAAGGATAAATCAAACCAAAGAAAAGACTTGTGTTTCCTGTTTTTCTAGCATCAACAAAAAAATCATCTAAAGATGATAGGTAACTACCTTAACTTGCCATATGATCCACTCATTTATGCCCACTGGCTGAAAAAGGAAACTATGTATTGCTATTCATTAAATAATTTTTTCCATAGTACATCCAAATGTATATTGCAGTGAACTAAGAAGAGCATAAATGGGCTTTTCATATTGAAACTTCCTGCAAATATTGCTGTAATGTGTAAAGGATTCCAGGAAGTACTCTGATTAGAAATTATACAATACTCTTGATTCCTTTAATATAAATTGCCCATGTTTGCCAAAGATTGAGGTGTTACATGATCAAGAAAATGAATGTCATATTAAGGTGCAGCCCAAAAAATAACGCATTCTAGAGCAGGTTGTTGACATCCATCTCTAAGAAAAACATAAGCTGTGACAATTTTTTGTAGAATTTTATATGTGTACACATCACAACTCACAAAGAGACTATTCCCAAAGATACCCTCAAAATTCAGATTTACTGATATGTAAATACTGCTTTAGTATTCATTTGATCGTAAAGCATATGGTTTAGGGTCTCAAATGTAAACCTGTGTTTCTCAGAATAGTCATTCAGAGACTTCTGAGAGCATACTACACATCTGTCAGAAGGATTTGTTGTTTAACACATGACATGTGACATTTAGCTACTTATATTGAGACAAGCAGCTTGCTTATTCATTAGCTCCGTACCATGGTATATGATATTCACCACCTTTAACTATCAAATGAAACTCTTCTTCAAATATGGAATAGGGCTCCTGTGGGCCCTGTGTACAACAGTGAATGTCACCTTTAATATCACTTTCTTTACATGAAATTCCATCCTTTCTTCTGCTATCTGGAGAAGTTGGCAGCCTATGTCTTGGTCAGGTATGCTCTTTGCTGGATGAAGAACTGGATGGAAGGCTGAGCCTAGAGAGTGGTGGTGAATGGAGTTAAATCCAGCAGGCGACTGGTCCCCAGGGACCAGTATTTGGACCTGTCTTAATTATTGATGACCTTGATGAGAGCATTGAGTTGCATCCTCAGTAAGTTAGCAGACAACACCAAGCTGTAGAGAAGTGTAGGAAGGCTATTCTGAGGGATCTGGACAGGTTGGATCAATGGCCTGAGGCCAATGGGATGAAGTTCAACAAGACCAAGAATTGGGTCCTGCACTTTGTTCACAACCCCAGTCAACGCTACAAGCTAGGGGCAGGGTGACTGGAAAGCTGCACAGAGGAAAAGGATCTGGAAGTGCTGGTCAGTGCTAGGCTAAACATGAGCCAGCAGTGCGCCCAGGTTGCCAAGAAGGCTGATGGCATCCTGGCTTGTATCAGAAATAGTGCAGTCAGCAGGAGCAGGGAAGTGATCCCTCTGTTCTGAGCTCTGAGGAGGCCGTACCTCGAGTACTGTGTTCAGTTTTGGGCCTCTCACTATGAGAAGGACATCAAGGCCCTGGAGTGTGTCCAAAGAAGGGCAATGAATCTGTTGAGGGCTCAGGAGCACAAGTTTAATGAGGAGCAGCTGAGGGAATGGGAATTGTTCAGTCTGGAGAAGAGGAGGCTCAGAGGAGACCTTATTGCTCTCTACAACTCCCTGAAAGGAGGTTATGGTGAGGTGGGAGTCAGCCTCTTTTCTCACATAACTAGTGATAGGACAAGAGGAAATGGTCTCAAGTTGTGCCAGGGAGGTTCAGGTTGGATATTAGGAAGAATTTCTTCTCAGGAAGAGTGGTCAGGTGCTGGGATGGGCTGCTCAAGGAAGTGATTGAGTCACTATCTGGAGGTGTTTAAGGAAATGGTAGACATGGTTTAGTGGGCAATATCAGTGGTAAGTAGATGGTTGGATGAGATGATCTTAGAGGCCTTTTCCATATGATTCTACGGTTTTATCTCCACAGTGCAGGTTATTTCCTAGCGTTGCATTGGATTGTACAGCTAAGACATTGCTTAACAAGTATGAACGAGTATCATAGCTATGGGTAGAAATGTACAACATTGAACAAAATGCCTATCAGGAAGTCTAAATTCACTTGGGCCTCCTCTCCTCTTACTAAAATTTTATTACAGCGGGCTTAAATGCCATTATTCTAATGTAATGAAGTTATTAGGGAAATATTTAATATATCTTTTGTTAGCTGTCTTTTAGCAGAACATAGCAAGTGGAAACAAGGAGAAGACCCAGCACCATTTGACCAGCTGTCTGTGGACCATCAGCATATTTTCTATGAATCAACACTGGTTCGCAGACCACAGTCTGAAAACCACTGCTGTGGTATGTGAAGAACTATCTCACCTGGAAATTAAAGTAGAAAAGCCTTACGGAAATATCTCCCCTGTTGCCATATTACTCCAAATGTGAAGATTGGTATCAGATGGTACTTTCTAGAAATGTGTGAGAATAATAAAGTACTTCCAGCAATCCTGATATCTAATGACTGGAACAAGTTAATTCCTCTTAGATCTGCTACAACAGCACCTTTGGATGACCTTTTTATGAATAAGCACGAAGACACGCATCAAGTTTTTCTGACTGGATTCTCTCAGTCTCCTGCTCTTAGTTTGTTTTCAGTTTATTATAGATATCTATGGAAAGTACAGTTCAATGGTCAAAATCTTTAATAGCTGTCCACCCCTGTAGGCACTGTGGGTCCTTGATGCAAAAGATGGACCTTTGTTCCTCGAATTTTCTGTGGGAAGAATTTGAATGCATGTTCTCTCCTCTTGCTCTTGTATAGCTACAATCTTCATGAATGAAGAATGACAGAGTAAACATGTTCATAGTATCTCACCAAATCATGCCTTGCATTTAGGGTGGAAACAGAAACCAAAATACTAAATCTTGGCAGGATCCACATTTCTTATTTATTGGAAGTTTTCACAAAATATGAGATCTTTGCAACTTAGACTTCTGTGATTTTCTTCTTCAAAGTCTAATTCATCAAACTTCTGTCTTCCAAATTCAGATAGCCAGAAACAATATAGAGTAATACTTCAATTATTTGGAAATGTATGACCCCCAGGTGACCTATCCTGCTTGCAGCATCTCTTAGCAGATGCCCCAAAAATCTGATCCAAAAGAAGGGTGGTAACATATGAGGCAAGAACTCTTTGAAGAGATCTGGCAGCTGTGTGTAATGACAGATCCCCAGTACTTTCAAGCAAGAAAAGACACTCTTGCAGTTCCATTTGGTCAAGTGAGGGTACATAAAAAACTATATTATTGAATTTGAAGGCACATTTACCTATCTAAGCATGCTATAAATTCAGATTTTTGAAGTTCTTCCCTTCTGGAGCAAATGTTGATTGTCAATAAAAAGTCATTTTTCTTCTGAATCTTTTGCTCTCTAAATGAACTGAGAGAAGCGTTCTGTATTTCACCAACTTATTTCTTCAGCAGAAAATGCAGGCCAATACATGCATGAGGGGAGTCAAAGGAAGAATGTTGTCATGTGTTCAGCCTGGGTTCTCTGCCTGCAGGGAGGCAGTCTGAAAATGAGAGATTCCTGCCTGCTCCCACCAGCACTTTTCATACAGTGCTGCTAATACCTAGCAGTTCACAGGGCTCGTAGTACTGTATTGGACAGTTTTCAGGTGACAGATAATGAGATCAGGTAAGATGTGATGTATGAATATCAAAAGCGCATACGTTTTAGTTTCCTGGTCAGGGACCAATAGTTTTAGTCCTGTGGTTTTCAACATTTTCAATTTGTGACCCTACTGCTTTGTATATTTGAATCAATAGACGGTTGCTACCTTTCATCTAAGTACCACTTAGGGTTAGCCTGCTGACTCCAGAGGTGTTGTTGAAAACCATTGGTGAAAACATCTTTCCCGAGGGAAAAGATAAATAGGTGATTTTGATAGAATAAGTTTTAAATGGTTACTGAAAGGGAAAAGTAAGGCTTTCAGCCTGTTGACAATTCTAAGTATACACTTCAAACAGATTAGGAATGACAGCTGCATACTTTAGACAATTTGTCTCTCGTTTGTTCAAAATTAGGGAGCTCTGTCAGGCCACCTAATGTTTAATCAAAGGATGGTGGGAGGCACTTTAAAAGGATATGCTCATAATAGCACGGAAACGTAATCTCAGCTATGAGAAAAAATGTAGAAAACACATTCTAATAGAACGAAGTATGATCAGAGTTGCCACAAACGTGGAGAATGAAGAAGTTTTACTTTGCTTACCAATAAACAGCGATTCCAGAGAAGCTTAGAACCTTGTTCTAAGGTCAGTAGAAAGATTCTCATGAGTCTCAATGGATTTTATATGAAAACTCAGACTGGGAACTAGAAACATCTTAGTCACGTGTCCATACTTTAATAAAAAGTAACTTTTTCCCATGTTACCCCTGGACAATATGGAGTTGTGTGCTGACATAACACACCGTCTACGGGCTTATTTTGCCCTCAACAGGGAAAAGGGTACCCTTTTCAACTCTTGCCAAACATTCATTCAAGTGCAATCTGATTTACTGAGAGTAACAGGGATGAACTTTGACAAAAGCAAATGTTTACGTGCTCTTGTTTCATCTTCAAAGACTCAAGTGTTGAGAGAAAATGAAAGAACTACTTGAAATATGGAAAATATTAAATCCAGCACTATTTTTAGTAGTTCAGCACACCATGTTGCTGACATACCCCAGCAGTAATGGTAGTGAAATGCAGTGCTAATGTAGATGTATCTGATATAGCCACCTGAGAACAGACAGTTGCAGAAGGAGAACATGTCATAACTGATCTACACGTTAACTTCACTCTGTGTTCTCCTATGAGAATGAAATGAGTTTGCAGGCCTCTTTTTTTCTCATTGAAACCCTTTCTGTACTGCTTCCTTTTAAAGTGTACCAGCATTATTTCCTTGTGATCATCAATAAACATTATATGGAAGACACAGAGCAATCCATTGAGTAAAACACTGTCTGTGGCTGAAAAAACTATAAAAGGATAACAGAACAATTGAGTGTAAGGAAGAGAAAACACATATTTTGTATTGATGGAGTAAAAATGAAGGTTTAAAGTAACAATATTAAGGTAATTTTAAAACAAGCTTTTAACAGGTAATTTGAAAACAGTGGAAGGAAAATAATATCTTTTCAGCAAAAGAGGTGGGACAGTGCATTATCATGTATGCTATGTCCTCCGAGAGTCAATGAGGCCTGGACAAGTTCACCAATAGAGGTTTGACACTTCTTTCTTCAGGATACTTCAGCAACACTCGGTGTGTTGATAGATTGTGCAAATACAAAAGAGTGGAAGTAATTCTTCTGTTATTTTGCAACGTGTGGATTGCTTTTAGAACATTTTATGAGCTTATGTGGATTTTTTAAGTGTTCATTGCCTATGTAGCAACTGTAAGAGAGAGAAAATTCAAGTTTGTTTTCTTGTAATTAGACCTGTGATACAAAATGCATTTTCCAAACTAATTTTCTGCATGAGGAGCACAAAAACATCGAGCATTGAAGCATGTCATTTATGGTTAGGAATATGAAAGTATAGGGATACACAAACACTAAATATTAATATTTGGGTTTACTTCAGCTGCGCTTTCCATATGAAAATGAAAGTTTTGTATTTTCTGATTTGTATATTTACAGATAGGGAAAACAGGTGCCTATCTGCAGTTCCTCAGTATTTTGTCCAGAATGCTGATCAGACTGACAGAAGTGGATGTTTATGATGAGGAAGAAATCAACATTAGTAAGTTCTTGTTGTAAATATAAATATATACATAAATATAAATGTAATTTGCTTATGGAGAATTTAGAGACTTGTTATATTAATTCAAGCAGTAATTTTTTTTCTGCGTATTCCGTACCTTTCACCTTAGCAATTAATTTATATCGTTGAAATATTTTGAGATTTTTTTGTGATCTTCAACTGATACTTGAGAACATTTTAATATTTCACTCATCATTTAGAATTTAGCCTTCCTCTCAGTTAGAAAACCACAAAATAGTTATTGGTAAATAACAATCAGCATTGATGTATGTTAAATGATATCCAGCCGTCACTTTTAAGTTTAAAATTGGAATGAACTTCTGAGGTAAATTGTGTTAAAACAATCAGTGAAACTCTGACACATTTGCGTTGCCAGGGGCAATGTTATATTTTCTAAATGCATAAGACCACATGAAGAAAAATACATTTCCCGCTTTCTAATAGCTGATTTTAAGCTGAAATTCTAAAATTACTATTTACTCACTCTCTTCTATTTCCAGATATATTTCCGACACTCAGCCACAGTAATTATGGATCAGTTGCATAGAGAAACCATAGAATAATAGAATAGCTTAGCTGGGGAGCCCAGGGTTTGATAGGAGGGCAGCTACATGGCCACTGAGTTCAGCATGGGGCTGAGCAGGAATCTAGCAAGGTTTGGTAACCTGACCAGAATGCCAAGCTCTGATGTTGTTAGCAATCAACATGGCGAGTTGAATCAAGATGAAATCACAAGTGAAAGCTGAGTACCATAAGGAAAGAGGAACACGAAGTAGTGTCTGTGCTTTGAAATCACAGCTTGACTTATGCTATGTGAGCTTCTCTCAGCAGATGACATCTTTTCATGATGTTACTACACTTTTGTCATAAAATATAGCTCTGAGCAAAGTAGCTGTGCAAAATAATAGGGCAAATTTAAAAGCTGGTTTAGAGATTTACACAGATGACGGGTTTGTGTAGGCATGAGGAATACTGAATATAATGCCCTTCTGTTGGAATTTCACCATCTGATTAATTCCATCTGAGTTCATATTTACTTTGGATTTTACCTATTGTAAATAATAATTTAGTCCTTGTGGACATTGAGTTATAGCTCTTTACAATAGCTGGCAACTGACCCCCAAACTGAACTCTTCACTACTTTCATCCTCTTGACGAAAGTAAAAAAGTATTTCATTAGGACTAGTGTGCATATGTTTGTTTGCTTGCTCATTTGTTTTGTGTCAGTTTGCCTCTTTCAAAAAAGCCTGATTTCAGTGCCTCTGGCCTTATTACTAGAAGGGGCATTTGACTTGAACTCTGCATAGTACTTAACACCCAATTTCTGAAGCAGAGTTTCATTTCCCAAGTGAGAATAAGTATTTTTTCTCCACTCAGTTCACAAATGTGCTGTGAAAAGACTGCAAATGTCTGGATACAGGTAGATCAGCACTACTAGCATCTTAAAAATTGTTTTCATTACAAATTAAAAGCCAAAATTTCAGTGAGATATGAGGTATGTTTGTTCAAAGCTGCACCTCTTTATGCATAATAATATTGCTTCATCAGAATGATTAAAGGAAAAATGATTCAAGAATTGTACGCATAGCAACACATTCTATAATAGTAAAAGGAATATTTGCAATTTTACTTCCATTAATTTTTTTCCCCAACAATTTCATAGACATAAAAGAAGAATCAGATCAATGCTACCATCAGCCTGGAGACACATGGCCAGACTTGGAGACATTTAAGAAGATCCCTTTTGACTATACTATCCATGACCCAAAATATGAAGATGCAAGTCTGATTTGTTCCAAGCTTCAGGCTGTAAACAGTGAAGGTTAGAATCTGAAGAATCTAGAATGGTGCCCATACATACATTTATTTGGTTTTAACATGTGAATCGTGTTGACTTTTAAACAGAGTAAAACAGTCAGATTTGCCCCTAAGTAATAACTGAAAGATTTATAGTTTGTTAGATGAAACAATAGATTATGAGCCTTAGTAATGTTTTATGGCATATTAAAGAGGTAATCTCATTAAAAACACTCTGATCCCACAAAAAAAAAAAAATGTGTATTTGGATGTGTTCTATTGTAACATTGTTCTATTTTGTAGCAATGAAGTGACTTATCTGTTATTTATGTACTTAAATTTACGTTCTTAGAGATGTTTATAGGTTTATTTGGTTTAAGTTTGGAAAGGGTGATATGTATCTATTCAGATTTAGATTCCTACAGTCTTAAGGCGTGAATTAGTCCTCTGGTCTCCTTTAATAATTCTTCATAAGAAATAAGCACTTCTAAAGTAGACTTTATCTAAAATATACATTTAAAGTAGGGCATATGGATTGCAGGCTAGATGCATTTGTGTCTTTCTGTGGGCTGTAACAGTCATCTAGCTTACAGGCAAATAATAAATGAAAATGTCTATGGTCAGGTGAAATAAATGTCTTACTATGGTCCCATACATAAGCAGCTGGATACATGTGGACTGGATAGGATGCACCCAAGCACGCCAAGAGAGCTGGCCAACGTCATTGTTAGGCTACCATCTTTAAAAGGTAACAGCAATGGTTCCTGATGATTGGAAAAAGGCAAATATCATTGCCTTTCCTTTTCAGGACAAGAAGGAGGATCAAAGCAATTACAGCCTATTCAGCCTACTCACAGTCCACAAAACAGTTCTGGAACCAACCCTCCTGCAAGTCATGTCCAGGACTATGAAGAAAAGGAAAGTGATTGAGAACAGCTAGTATGGAACAATCATAGGCAAATAATGACTAGCAAACCTAATTGCCTTCTATCATGAGATGACTAGCAGAATGGACAAAGGAAGATCAATGGTTTTATCTAGTCATCAGCGAGGTTTTTATCAGTGTCTTCTGTAATATCCTTATAGCCAAAATTGGAGAGAGAGTTTGGACAGGTCAATTGTAAAGTGTATAGGAAATTGGCTGGACTACTGAACTCAAATATGATGTGGCACAAAGTCTGACTGACATCTATTTATGCATGGCAATGCTCAGGGACTGATAGTGGGGAAAATGCTGTTTAAGCTTGCCTTTAATAACCCAATCAAAGGGAAACATTGCAACCTCAGCAAGTTTGTGGGCTCACTATGCTCAGAATGACATAAGACTTTGTTTTGCATGTATTTAGTCCTGCCATTGTTCTAGAATTTAGTTACAGTGACAGGAAAAAATTGTCACAAGGGAATACATTCTGGCCTTGAATATATGTTACATATATGTTGTTTCTGTTTTTAATAGACAGACCCATAAGCAGAAGGCAGGAGGATATGTACACCCACCGTCAAACAACTAGAATGAGGTTATCCAAGTATGCAGCGTATAACACCTACCATCACTGTGAACAGTGTCATCAGTATATGGGTTTCAATCCCAGGTATCAGGTAAAGATTTCCAGACTTTAATATTTAAATCAGAAACTGAAGCAGATAGAACCCAAACACAGTTCTGTGTTTATTCACTGTAGCTAAATTGACTTATAAGGTGTTTGTATGCATTTGAAACAAAGAAAGAGCTGACTGACTGATTTTATTATTTTCTGAGATTTGCCTGCCTTGACGAAACATCAGATCTGGGGACTATAGAGTTTCTGTTCCTCATATAATATTGGGTCCTCAGAGGGACATTATGTGTTTGGTAATGTTATGAATGCATATGCACCCCAGTGAGACTTTGTAGGAAATAATTTTGTCACTAACCACTGGAATTATCCTATTTTTTCCCACCCTCAGCTTTATGAGTCCACTCTGCATGCATTTGCCTTTTCCTATTCCATGTTGGGAGAAGAGATCCAGCTTCATTTCATCATTCCAAAGTCAAAGGAGCATCATTTTGTCTTTAGTCAACCAGGAAGACAGTTGGAAAGCATGAGGCTACCACTAGTCACAGATAAGGTAAATGTATTACTACATTTATGGCCATATATATGGGAGAGAAACATGACCAATTTTAAAATTTGTTGTAGGATTCTTTACATTTCTTATCATGCTGTCAAGAGATGATAAGGACCTGACACTAAGCTTGTATTTTCTCCCAGAAAGAGAGACGTGAAGCAAAATTGTCAAGCCACTAATAAGCTTTTTCTTTTTCTCATTATCAAGGCTGATTTTTTTGCATATACATTCTTATCTGAAGTTAAAGTTCTTTGGTTATGGGTTTAAGGTGTTAAAGTGAGAACAGTTTCAGCAATTGGCCTCAGAGACATGGTTTTGTTTATCATACAGCTTACTGACTGTAAGGAAGCAATTTTTTACTGTAAAGAAAGGCAATGGATTATCAAATCCTATTATGCATAAGTGCTCAATGCTTTCTTATAAAAGCAAGGCTTTCAAAGACATGGCTTTAGGACTGTCCAAATAATGGCAGGATACACTTGTTGAAAACACTTTATAAGATGATATATTTGACAGGCTGTGCAGCCTCTGATGTTGGCCTTTACAGTGACTCTTAATATCCATATTTATGATGGAGCTGTGAGTGGTTCAGCCTACACTACGCACGTTATTGGAGCAATTTGTGAAACAGTAGTAAACACTAGTTTATTACTTTACTTGAGAAAATAAGCTGCTTCCAATAAATGATAATCTATCAATATCACTCTCCAGTATGGGCATTTATGTCCACAAAGTTTGAAATGGGAGACCCACACAGCAACACAGCAGCAACTGTACAATGTGAGGTTTAAACTTTAGTAAAACTTTACTAAACTTTAGTAAGCTTGTCTACGTAAGTTGAACTGTGCACTGGGTAGTTGTGGGTTCTTTTCCTGCTTCTGTCACAGACTTACTCTGAGGCTTTGCCAAAAATGTTTGTTTTTTCTTTGCTCCTTTATCTGTTCATCCACTTCAAAATGGTGCCTGCAGCCTTGATGCAAGCTTGAAAAGTGCTGTGAGATATAAACCTACATTATAGAACTGCAATAAAATATTTTTCTCAATGCACTTTAAATTAAATTTGTAGAACTCCACAGGAATTAAACCCATCATATTGTGCTTTGACATTTTTAATGTGTAGCACTTAATTGTGAGCGCTGTGAAGAAGCATACTTTCATTTTGGGTCCTTAGTGGCCTTAGCAGGCATCAGGCTGAAGTCAGTTGCTCAGACTGGAATAGTCCTGGATGTCTGTAGAAACAGGGCACTGTAGAGATATACTATCAAACTTGGAAGTACCTAGTGAATTTAAATGCATTCAAGATTGCATGATAGCCAGTCAGAAGACTTGTGTTACAGTTTTGGACTAATATGTTTCTTACCATGTTCTGTCATACGGATCGGAACCCTTTTCCAGATCTAGCCTCAAGGTCCATGTGTACTCGGCAGGTCAAATTTAGCAGTCCTGTCCAATTCACCACTCTCTCACCAGTCAAATAAGCTGGAGTTTTTCTTTTTTCCAGTTCTTATAAAAGTTGTTTATTTTCCCATCAAGCTGATTTAAAATGTAGCAATGTAGTGGGACTTAAATCAATTTACTCTGTTGATGGATCTGGTTCCCGTTTAAATGTTACCCAGCTTAATACAGAAACTTACACTTCTGTTTATTTACAGAGTGAAGATTTCATAAAAAGCCCCACTTTTACGCCCACCACTGGGCGTCATGAACATGGGCTTTTCAATTTATATCATGCAATGGATGGAGCCAGTCATTTGCATGTTTTAGTTGTCAAAGAATATGAAATGGCCATATATAAGAAGTACTGGCCCAACCACATTATGCTTGTTCTTCCAAGCATTTTCAACAGTGCAGGAGTAGGTAAGTGTGACATAAATTGTGCCATAAAAAAATGTGGATATGTGACTTGGGCCCTTGAGGTGGTGCTATTCATCAGTGAAACATAGATATATACCTTATGGCTACCGTATCTGATGATCTGAATTCTCTTTGAGGACAATGTGTAACAGTCTTAGGTGCAGTTCACTTAATCCAGACCACCTAGAACAAGCTAGATGAATCGCATCATAAAAATACTTAGTCTTTTCTATTGATTTGCAATAGAACTGAGGGTAGTTAATTCAGATGGAATCACCTACTCTGCTTTCTTCTCGAATTAAGTTGCATGCTATTTTCAGAAAACTGTCACTGCTAATTCTGCATAGATGTCTCAGGTACCCAGAGAGCTTCAGATATTGCTAGGTGCTTCTGTTTGTTCAACTAAATTGTGCTTGCACTTTCTGGTAGAGGAGGTAACTGCAGCATCTCATGGAAGTGAAACATCTGAGTTCATGAGACTGGAAGCCCTCTAATACAGCTTCAGATGTGTGTGGGGGAGAAATGAGATGGGTAAAGATTAATGAGCATACTAATCAGGGTACATCTCTTAGGTAGATTCTGTTAATGTAATATCTGTGAAATATTCAGCACCTTGCATCAGTGATGCAATTTGTAGACAGCAGTAGTGACAATCATTGAGAATAGAGAGTCAAGAGAAATGGCTCCCATGTTACTCAGTTAATGTTAATCGCCATTTCTAGATGTTTACACTAAGAGATGATAGTGGAGGCAAATATCTGTCAGGTTAAAATGATCAGTCACTAAACCCTTCAGATATTAAGAAATCTTTACCACAGAAATCAGGCGTCATTTTGCACACTTTCCAATGGGGTTCTGTCAGTTGTTAGCTTGGCCAGAAACACAGTATGTTGGCTCTGGGGAGTGTTAGGGCATTGAAGTCCTCAGAGTGAGTCATACCCTGGGCTTCAGAAATGTTCCCTTCAAAAGGATTCCAAGTTAAGAGCAAACAAATTCTGCCACTACTTTTCGTCCTATGGTTTCTGACCTTGGTTTCAGGTGCGGCACACTTCCTGATAAAAGAGCTGTCTTATCATAACTTGGAGCTAGAACGAAATCGGCAGGAGGAGCTGGGCATAAAGCCCCAGGATATTTGGCCTTTCATTGTAATTTCAGATGACTCTTGTGTTATGTGGAATGCAGTAGAAGTTGATTGTTCAGGAGACAGGAAAAGGTAAATAGAAGACCACATGCTTTTTCAGCTGATCTCTTTTAAGCTTTCACTGCATATCAGTTTTAAAATGACGTTTGATATATTACTTTTACCCTGTGCAAGCAGAGAATAATATTTGCCTAATGAAAAATTGTTTTCCACGCTGTTTAGTGCCTGTTTTACATTCCTGTACCCTGAGGATTTAAGTGCCTTGCAGCCTTTGCTGTATAGTTTGACTCTGGTTCAAACTAGAACTGCAGATTTCAAGTTCTGTAAATAGTCCTTGATACACTGAGCAAACACAGCCATTCAGGTGTACATTCTTAGAAGGATTTTTTAAGGAAGCTTGAAGATATTTCTGTGCAAACCGGGCGACTGATTTCCGCTGGATCATTTGTCCGACTCAGTCTGTGTGGCTCTTTCAATTCCCCAAATCTCCAAAGAGTATTTTCATTTTCATTACCTTAGAACATTGTTTGTACTAGATGTCTTTGTCTATTCCCAGAATGGTGGTAATGCAGGATTTATAGCAAACCTTCAAAAAGAAAGGAACTCAGTGAAAGCTTTGAAATTTGTGGATTTGAGAGGTAGGCTAGGACAACCTTACACTTCACACTTAAGTTATGGCGCCGAGTCAGCAACCCTCCAATGGTCATTATCCAGGTACATTGCAACGTTGTCCAGGTAACTTTAAAAATTTGCAAATCCAAGTGAATACTTTGAAAGATCTAAGACAAATTTCCAACTTTCCAATCAGTTCCCTACCACGTAAGCACTATTTAGTTTTAAATTTTGAGTCTACCCTGTAATGGGAGGTGAGAAGTTGCAAATAAAGTAGTACAACATTGAAGTTATCTACCTGCTAACTACTATGGACTGTTGAGAACTGCTGTTCAGCTGAATAAGATTCTGGTTATTCTTTCTATATTTCAACACATTTTCCTAATTACTGTAGTGACTACACATGGACTGAAAGGAATGTTTCCTTGAAGCACATTCTGCAACGGATTGAAGCAACTCCCAATGTCACTCACTATGCCTTAATTGGGATGAGGAAATGGTCCAGTAAAACAAATACTGCTGAGATCAAGGAACCATTCTCCTGTTGCCATGTACATGATTTCATTATGCTAAATGTTGATCTGACACAGAATGTACAATACAACCAGAACAGGTAAGTGAATCTGTAACATTTTTCAAAAGACATAGTGAACCAAGTACATTTTACGAACACTCTTGCTGGATTTTTAGGAGGTTGTTAATGGAATGCAAACAGATTTTGTTTTCTTTCTGAAGATTCAAATCCTTCCCAAATTACCAATAGTTAGAAAAAGACATTAATCCTCATAGTTTCAAATAAGCAGTCATTTGAATTATGGAGTAGATGCACTAAGCAATGTGTTCTGTAATGCAGGTCTCCCAGTTTTGTTCAAGTGGCCTTCTGGTAAACACCATATTTCTGTTCTTGCTCATTTGGACTCTTCCAGAGGAGATCAGGGCTTTATGGGTGGATGGTGCATAACTAAGTCTTGTTCTGACACTGAACTGAGATACAGCTGGTTTTTTTTTTTTTTTTTTATGCTGAGGAGCATAACATAGATCAGAATAGATATTAGGACAAATTTCTTTACCATGATGGTGGTCAAACACTGGGAGAAGTTTCCTAGCGAGGCAGTCATGCCTGTCAGTGTTCAAGAGACACTTAGGTAATGCCCTCAATAGTATATCTTAACTTTTGGTTAGCCCTGAAGTGGTCAGATAGTTGGATTAGATGATCTTTGCATGCCCCTTCCAACTGTGTACTATTCCATTTCCTATTCCTATTCCTATTCAGTTCCATGCATGTTTATCAGCAAAATCAGAAGAAAGAAGTAAATGAACATAATTAACATTAGCATTGTTTCTCACATTCTGCTGTCACAGAACTCCCATTTTTTTTTTCATTTATTTCACATTGAGTATTTCAGATTAAAATACCACCATGAACAGTGTCACCACAGTTACCAGAACTGCATTCACCAGGTGCATCACCTCACAGACATTCACTGGCTTATGCGAAAAAACCCTGCGGTTTTGGTTCTGAGGAACAAGCATTTATCCCAACAGAATGTAGTAGCTATTGTCAGAAATGGGATTCCTTTGTCTAAAGTGAGTCTTTAGGCACCTCAGCATATACAATATGTCCACGTGGGGCTGACAGATATGACATGGAATGTAAAATATTTATTTTTCTTTAAGGTATTTTGGATAGCCCAGGTCATCTAAAATGCATAACAAAGCGCTAATGTATTTCTCAGGAAGATGTCTTTTCAAGTCCAAATTTATTTCTAACTGAGTGGAAGCTCTTCTTTTTTCATTAGTCTGGATAAACAAATGACCTAAATTCCTATCACTACCAATCTGACACTAAAATAGCATTTTAAATTTGTTCCCATCCATCTTCTGGTACAGAACTGTGCTCCCAGGCTGTCTAGTGGTATTATCTTATGAAGCATTATGAACTGCTAATGAAGAAAATGACAGTGCAATAAAATAAAGTGATATGAGCATGGGCAGCAATGCTAAAAGGTCAGGAATGCCAGACCACATCATCCATTTCCTGTCTGTGTCTTTAATCCATATTGCTGTATGTGGGTGCTGTTGAGGCTGAAGCATTACATGACATTCCAAGCCTGAGCTGGCAAAGAAAAAGGTATATTTTAAAACACAGAGACACTTGGAGTCAGGGATAACAAATATCCACGTAGATATTGCTAATATCAAAGAAGATTTTCAAAACATGTAATAAGATATCATTTTATGTACTGATGTCTATTGTTGCAGTAACTACTTAGCTGTTTTAAATCCAAGCCTTGGATGCTAATTCCACTGTTCTGCACATCATCCTGTTTGCTGTGGAAATCTGCATTCTCAATAGAGAACTGAGGCTGAATTTCCCAAAGGCCAGAGGATTTGAGTATTGTCAGCTTTAGAAGTTCACCTTCTGTTCCGTCTTATTGTTGAAATAGGTCAAATTTAGCTCAAGGTTGTTTGGCCTCATTCTGCTTACTTTATTCCTATGACTCAGCAGTTCTGTTGGATTAAGAAAGGAGTCTTTGTCTGCAAATAATTTTTTCTCTAATGTAAAATTGCATTATTTCCATAGAGGAATATAAAACAAAATTACTGGATATCACAGAATTGCAGAGGTTGAAAGGGACATCTAGAGATCATTGAGTCCAACCCGCTGCTATAGCAGGTTCCCTACAGTAGGTTACACAGGAAAGCATCCAGATGGTTCTTCAATATCCCCAGAGAGGGAGACTCTCTGGGCAGCCTGTTCCAGTGCTCTGTCACCCACGCAGGAAAGAAGTTTTTCCTCAAGTTTGCATGGAACTTCTTGTGCTCTAGTTTCTGCCCATTGCCCTTTGTTCTGTTGTTGCAATAGATATTTGTATTCCAAGGGAAAAATGATTAGGCAGACTATTTTGCATTTGACAGATCAAATGTAGGGCCTTTTCCATTTCCTTGGAAATCAAAGGAATTAATTTCATCAACCTTATTTAAGTCAAGGAAATCTGTGTATCTTTTTTCTACGACTGCATTATTGTACTAAGAGGCAAAGACATGTTTTAACTCCTGGGTCATTTCCCTGGTGTTTTTGCTACCTTCCTCCTTCTGCTTTCCTTTATGTTTCTGGATTTGTTTTGATTCTTAATGGTTCTCTCCCTCATTCTGACCTTCTTGAACTCATTCTGGTCATTGTTACTGACCTAACTTCTTATTACAAAGCTGAAGTCCCTTTCCCTGACTGATTACTGCTGAATGAAGTGTTGGTATGTTTGACAGCTGTCCTTCCTATGGTACTGATCAAAGACCCCGAGTGCTTGTATGTGTTAGTCTGTGATGAGAAGCCTTCCTTTGAAGCGCTGTGATTTTATTCTTCCTAGATTTACCTGTGATGATGTTGACTTCAACTTGCGTGTCCACAGTGCTGGCCTTCTCATTTGTCGGTTCAATCACTTCAGTGTCATGAAAAAGCAAATTGCAGTAGGAGGACAAAGATCTTTCCACATTAAGTCCAAGGTGGGAACTGAGACCTCTGCTTTCTTGTTGTTAAAATTTCATTTTCCCTTTTGTACCGTGTAACGAGGAGAGCTGAGATATAAACGGTTCATCACTCAGTTGGCAGTAATGGGGTATGTTTGCTTCTTTTTTTTTTTTCTGCAATCCAGTTTTCAAAATTACCCAATATCACTTTACAATATAGATAACTATTTGCTGTAAGTTTATAGTTTTGATTACTCATCTTCATATGATCAAAGTATGGTATCAAAGAAGAAACCCTGAAGACTCTATAAGTACGGATATAGTTATTTGAAGCTCTCAACATTTTTAGCAGCAAATATGTTTGTCTGAATGACTTTTCTTCTTATATAAATCATAGATTTTTGGATAGAGATGTGTTTTGTGCAAACCAGAATTCAGATAAATGCAACATGATTGATTGGGATTGATCTGTGCCAGAAATATTTTTTCCTCATAGGTATCTGACATTCCAGTTTCAATCTCACCTGCTCAATACATTTGTGCTCCTGACAGCAAGCATACCTTCTTGGCAGCACCTGCTCAGTTACTCCTAGAAAAATACCTCCAGTATCACAGCCATCGCTTCTTCCCTCTCTCAATGAAGAATTATAGACATCCAGTGCTCTCTGTGGACTGTTACCTCAACTTAGGACCACAGGTATGAAGCAAAGTAATCTTTAATCAGCTTTGATCAGAATCAGAAATGTATTGTGTGTGTTTTGGATGAGTTTGTTGATGGATTCCTTCACAACACAGCCTTCAAATAAACAGATATTAGAACCCCATAGTGTTACATTTTTGATCTTGTAGAGATATTGGGAGAAATTACTAATAAAGTACACGGAGAGCAATATTGGAGTTGTCTATTAATAGAGTCTGTGAGTATTAGGTTTTTAACTAACACAGAACACACTTTTTTTAAGAAGTGTTTTCCTGGTCTGTTGTAATTTGGTCCTGCCTACATCAAATATCTTGCACAAGTGTTTTACAAATACTAGCTAGTCCTTAGAAAGCACTTCAAAACACAAAAGTTTTAGTCCACTTTTGACTGACAAGCTGAGTCAGAGAAGCAAATACCAAGATACACAGTCAGAATGGGAGAAGCTGACATTAGGTTTCAAGAGTGCTTGGCTCTCCCCAGTGGCTTTGGACCTAAAGCCAAGGTTATATTTATATACAAATGTAGGTCATGTGGAAGTGCATAGTAAGGGGCTGATTTTCACTAAACTATTTTTATCTTTTCACTTGACTTAAGTACTAAATGAAAATCAGTCTTGCTGCATTTACTAACTTAACTTCTTTACCAAAACAGCTGTGAAATGACCTTCCAATCTGTGCTGCTCCCAGAACATTTTCATCTGTATCTTTAAGTTCTGGCTGATCTCCTGCAGGTTCCCACCATGCCTGGAAAAACAGTCTGTGGAAGGGCATTGTACTGTTCATGTCTTCATCCACTGCATCCTTTCAGCTCTAAACCATTCAGCACATGAAATGATTTAAATTAAATTCTGGAATTGTTATCTGGGCCAGTATGTGATACAGTAGGACTGAAGAAATTATTGTATCTATGTTATGCATAAACAGAGACATCCTGAGCCAGTTTCTGTTGCTGTGGGTCAGCCTCCTCCACTGAATCACGCTGATTTCTGCTGGATGTGGGTCTGCCCCAGCTAAGTAGAAAGGCACTTTGGAAGCCCAGTCATACATAGAGGATTCCTCGATTTGAAATTTACAAAACCTGAAGGGATGCTATAAATATTCCTAGTTCCCACTGGAGTAGGACAGTAGTGATAGAAAAAAATAATTAGACCATAGGAAACCTCATGCAATTATGTAGATGCACAGCTGTACTGATCTGAGTAATCCTTTTGTGATGAAAATGGCATTAGACCTTTCTAGAGGATTCTTCTTGTCTCAGACTGCGCAGTTACTATATTTATGCTTGTGTAGATTAACTGTGCTGCACAGGTCACAGAGTTATGGCTGTGGGAAGTCATCGTTACTGCAGCTTTCAAACCTTTCATAGCTAAACCTCATGATTATAGTAGTAATGAGTAATTGTGACTAATGAATAGTTACAGATACTGCTTTTAGATTGCTTTTTAATAAGTAGAGGAATTGTTACAAAGGAACAATAAGAATCATAATATTTGGAGTTGGAAAGCAAGTCTGAAGGTGGATCAGGTGCAAATACTGTAAGGTTGATATGAAGAAGCCTGAGGGAAGCTAATTTCCATGTTTCTTACCCTTCTCCCAATCAGATTGCAGTTTGCTATGTGAGTTCGCGGCCTCACTCTCTGAATATCAGTTCCTCTGGTTTGACGTTCAGTGGTCTCCTGCTATACCTCTGTGACTCCTTTGTTGTAGCTAGCTTTTTGAAGAAATTCCATTTTCTTAAAGGTGAGCCGTAACAATTTGATTACAGGGAATTATATGACATGGTCTCTGGAAACCTGGGAGGAAAATGGGAAAGGTACCATTGATTTTGAATTTTATGTGAAAAATTGCACATGTACATGTATATATTTATGCTCGTGTTTATATGCCCTACCACCTCTGATATTTGATGATTGATCTCTAACAGTGTTAAGAGTTCTGCAGATAGAAAAGCAGTGTTGGATCCATATTGCTATGCATAGTGTATAGACATAACTTACCTCATATTTGAAACTGATTAAGATTTACGTGTGAAACATTTACCCATTGTGTTCTTGCAAGTGATGTTTTTTCAACTGTCAAGAGAAAATGGATGATGATAAGACTCCATCAAAATCTGTTTGCTGTACCTGGATATATAAATGCTATCATTAAAACTTATTCTTAGTAACAATTTCTCCACATAGTGCTTATGACCATGAAGACAAATCACTTCCGTCTGTACTGCAACTTTTTTTGGATTGTTCTGCTGCTGTCGAAGAGATTCAGTGCTCTGGGGGTTTGTTTCACTCAGCTATAGCTGTCACTGGAGTATAAACACCATTGCCACTGCCTTCTTAAAACAAGCGAAGTCACAAACTGCCATGTTCTTTGTTGTAGTTAATACAATTTCATGTAGGTATGTGTAGAACAAATTAGGGTATATAGCGCTTTAACATACACATGCTACTGAAGCCACATGAATCCCTGTGTCTATTCCCATTCTGGAGCATTGTCCACATTTTAAGTATAAAAGGACTGCTTTCATTCAAAGTTACTCTGCTTTTTTTTCGAGTGACAAGAAGCTATCAACCTGCACAAATCAGCTGATTTTTGCAGTGTGTAGCACAAAGTGTATTTGATTCAGGAGTTCCCTGTCTCTCTTGGCAGTTTAGTTGACCTAATCAGTCACTTCAGCATTAAACACCACTTGACTCTTGCTTATTCACCATCTCTTTCTCAGAGTATTGAGTGCAGGTGAGGTAATTATTTCCTCTTGCCTGAGCACTTTTTTCAAAAGCCAGGAAATCATGCATGTATGTTGAAAAGTATCAGCATGCCAGTCAAAACAGTTCGTATTAGATCATTTCTGGTCAGCAAAGCACACAGAGCTTAATTAGTCATTGTGGGGATTGGCTTGTGGTGTGTTTTGTTGAGTGAGTTTCACTCAACAAAGTAACGATCATCAGGGCTAGAACAGTAATGGATGTAAGGCATTACCTTGTTTTCTGTCATCACCCTCTTCGACTTCACAGTTTTGACCTTTCCTACTCCAAAGAGAAGGAATGTATTGCTAGTCCTGTGTACTAGATGAACACCTGATATCTCAGGTTACAGAAGAAGACCCAGATAAACAGGGAGCTGAAGATAGCTCTCCAAAAGCCCTAAATGTCTTAGTTTACACTCAAGAACATCTGTAACTCCTGTTTTGGAAGTGGTGGCAATTCCTCTTGATAAGAGGTGGTGGGAGATGGGTGATTTGAGAGCAAGGGTGATACTCACGTGGGTTTCTTATTGTCTGTTTAGGTGCTACCCTGTGTGTTATTTGTCAAGATCGGAATTCTCTTCGCCAGACTGTTGTCCGGCTGGAGTTGGAAGATGAATGGCAGTTTCGGCTGAGGGATGAATTCCAGACTGCCAATGCAAAAGAGGACAGACCACTTTTCTTCCTGACTGGACGACATATTTAATAGAAACTAGACACTTTTCCTGAATAAGTAGGACAAAAAAAAGAATGATATAGGAGACTAAATGCCACCATCTCATGAAACGGCTTTTGAGAGGCTCTGCTTTCTGAGGAGAAACAAGACTGCTTGCCAGTGTCTATTAGAATCAATTTATCCTTTTATTTCCAAACACTGTAAGAGAATTTTCTAATTTAATTGTCTGATGGAAGTAATTCTTGATTCCTGGGAAAGACGCAGAAACTCATTATTCCTTGATCAGAAAGGAAATCAGTGAATGCATTTCTTCTGACACAAAAAAGACCACATGCAAGTTGATAAGCAAGAGTCTTAGAAAACTTGCTGTTCATTCCAGAAATAGGAAATGTAAATGTAGGAACAGATTCTGATTTTGTTGCACAAGTCTTATTTATCTAACAGTTGGCACAGGGCAACAGGAACTGTTACAATCTTGTAGTATACTGCTCTTGATTGATCCAGGTAGGCTTTTTAATGAAAATATGTAAAGTATAATTCTTAAAGAATGGGAGCCCAGTTGGAGTCTTATCTTTTTTTTAACAGGTGCCAACTGGATAGTTTTAGTATATGGGAATCTTGGGATGAAAGCATAATCATATGTCTGATTTTCATAGCATAAAGAAGAGCCAAGAAAGTAGATTTAACAATAAAATCTGAACATTTAAACATGAAAACAAAATTGCCTGGCACAACTGAGAACACCAAATGGTGAGATTTACTTGCAAGTGATTTTTACATCTTAGAGCGCTGATGTTTCTGGTTTTTGACTAAATTGTTGCACTGACTACAAACTTCAAGCTAGGCCAAGTGCATTCAAGACAGCAGATCAAATGGTTCTAAAACCCTCCTAATACACTTACTGGGGATATTTTCTTGCCAAGGTGCATAAAGAAAGTGAGAAAATAGAGACTATGTCTCTGAGGAATTTAGGTGGCCATATAAAAGCATGTTCTAGAAAGGCACCAGGCATCACAGTATTTTTGTGCTCTCTAAATGTGAAGTCAGTGATCACAATCCTTGTATAGGTTTTTGGAAGTATTCTCTAAGTTTCAGATTTCATGTCTATTTTTATAGAATCTGTGTAAACTTCATTCAGTCTGCATACAAGAGGGTAAGTATAGACATTGCCAGAAGGTGTCTAATATTTGGGCAGTCATTCCTGCTGGATACACCAATGACAATATCATTGACTTTATATTGATGAAATGCCATTAGGTGCCTGAAGCCTTTACAGTATTGAAATGATGACATGAATATGAAAGAGCAAATTTCAGAACATTTACAAGGAAAAGGTAATTTCAGTGAGTATGAGGGACTTAGACTGCTATTTACAAGAGACAGGCTGCTGTTTACAAGATAACTGGTAGAAATCAGTGTGCTTCTGTATTTCATTGTTTTTCTTTCAGAGTGAGATTGGCTTTGTTTAAGTTTTGGGAAGGAAGATGGACATTGTATTATGTAAATAGCATCACCTGTGCAGTATTCACCTGTTGGTTAGTTAATTTAAACTTTTTAAAGGAATGTGACATTCACGACCAAACCATCCTTTATAAATAAAGTCAATGCTGCATGGATATCTGTCTTGGTGGTGTATAGCACTGGATGCTTTTTGTGGGGGGAGTATTGGGAAAGAAAAAGGTTGGTTAAAAGGAGCTAACATGATTAAAGAATTTTCTGAACTGATCAAGAGAAAATACAGTGTCATTTAATGGTCTAAAGCATAACATAGCCTCAAAGCTACGTGAGTCTTTAGAAGAACTCTGGGCTAAAGACAGAGGTTTGAAATCTCCTTTCTCATAACCAAATGCTCAAACTATTTATGCCAAGTGTCTGTAAACGTTTCTTGTTTTAGATGTGGGATGATTTGTTCTGCAAGTCCTTAGACAGGCATTTTCTCCATGAATCATCCTGAAAAAAATGCCTAAAGTATTTGTTAGATTGGAACAAAAAACTTTCCAGTTCTGCTTTCAGAGATGGGGGCTTTGCACAGCAAAATTTCTGATTGTTCGCCATAATCTGCAGAATTTCTTTCAAAGGAAATATGTGTGGGTTTTTAGTAAAGGAAGTGGTAGAGAAATATGGTACTGTCCAGCATATTCATAAATAAATTCTTCCTTTTCTAACAACATTTTAATATATTTAGTTTGACTTCTGAAATGTTAGGAAAGAGAAACAGGAAGAAATAACCAGAAATTAGAGGAGCTAGCATGATTCTCAGTAAGTTTCAAACACATCACACATCATACTGTTGAGAAAATCAATGTGACTTCTTACCAGTCCAGCCTCATGCATCTCCCCATGAAGCTGTTGACAGTGCTTCTGTAGATGTTACTCTGATAAAATACAGATTCATTAGTGTGGCTGTCAAGGTTCCTCAAACATTTACAGCACTGCAAAAGTTGCTTGATGGTGCTTAGGCTCTGTCTTCATGGAATTATCCAGCATGCACCCTCTGCCGTGTCCCGTGCTATTCTACTGGTGTTCAGCTCTACTTGCAGCGGGTAAACCTTTTGAAATGAACACAAGCTCAAACATTTTCACTAAATATCTGCAAGATAAGAAGACTCATTTAAACTTCTAGTTCGGACAAGCAGGTTTTTATTCTTTGGTTTTGTTTGTTTGTCTGTTATGAAACAATTCCCTGCAGTAGTTAGAGCGGTTGCTGGCATTTTGGCATTCTGGGTTCTGTACCCTGGTATGAACAGATCATTTAAGGTCTGAAACACAGAGGTAAATTTACTGGAGAAGTCTGAACATCACTGGTTAAGGTTGCTTGTTAAGATTTAAGATGCTGACATGAAGAGGCAGAAACATTATGAAAATGCAGAACACTGTAACTGTGTGTTTATTTAAACATTTTCTTTGTGGAAAAAATCACTCTTTTTCAATTAAGTCATTAAATGTTGGCAATTTCAGCAGTAAACAGCATCCTTAAAATATTCAGTAACCTGAACTGCTTCGTGTACAAGACCAAGTGAATGGGGAAAAGCTTAAAAGTAATTCCAGAAAGGCATGTTTACTTCATTGCTGCTGTAGCATTCCTCATTCAAAGCTGTTCTTATCTGTGAAACTAAAACATCTCTAAATCGGATGGGAATAAAAAAATCACATCCTTTCTTAACATTCTCCTTTGGCTCAAAGTTACTTGCTCACTGTACCCTCTCTATAGGACAGGGCTCTCAGGACCTGACCTCACCAGATGTGTTTCTGTTGTGTGACCAAGTGCAATCAATCTCCATCAGTGAGTACATATATAAACAGTCACATATGTGGTGAAACTGGCTTGAACTGCCCATTTTCTGACGAGGCACATCCTGCTGTAAGAGCAGATATGCACTGCTTGTGTGATCAAAATGCAGTTGCTTCCCATCATACGACCAGCTAGGCACACAATATGGCATAAAACCACAGCATTTTGTTAACATGGTGCTGAGTAGTGGTGGTAGATGAGTCAGGGACTTCAGCTCTTCAGAGCTCCATCCAAAAGTTTCTTCATTCTTGGTATAGTTTACATGGTAAACTCCCTCAGACTGTCAGCTATCAAGCACAGGGACAATGTAGGATTTTGTGTTCAACCTGGACTCTGAGGTGACACAGTAATGCAGATAAATAAGACAAATGAAGTCCAGTCTGTTTGGGTGGGACTGGCATCTTTTGCTGTACCCAGGGTAGCAACTTCTCTGTGCTGCGTGTTTTTATCACAGGTGTATTTGGAGGGTTGGGAAGCCAGGTCCCAGCTCCGCTCTTGTCTTACCTTTGTGAGGGGGAATTACTTGCTTTCCATCACAGTGACCTTTGTGAGAAAAATTAGCCCATACTCATTAAGGAAACAGATCATTTAGTCTTTCTTTTCTGACTTTGGACGTGGCAAGAAGATAGAGCTCTCCATCACACAGATTGATTTGATAATGCAGTAGGAAACAAAAGGCAAAAGGGAACTAACAGCATGCTTTTACTGACTTTTATCCAGCCTCTTCCTTCTTCTCTAGTGCCTCCTTGCTTGCTGCCTTATTCAGCCACTATTATCACAGATAGCATTGTAATCACATTCTGTATTGTGTGTCAGAGGGTGAAGCATTTTGTGATTCAGCTTCTGCAACAGACGGTATCCAAATATAAAGAAGGTTACTGGAAAGGTGACATTATATTCCTTCTTACCACCCTCTCTCTGGTATCAAAGCATGCTTCACAAGCACTTGAGCACTGATGCCTGGCATTTGAATACCATGGGCATTACAGATGATCTGAATGATACAGGATGTAAGGGATTTCAGCATTCTTCCCTTAATAAGCACCTCCTGGTGTGATGGGGAATATACAGATCTCAACTCCCACACTGTATCTCATAGCAGCTGCTAAATATATCAAAGGCAGATCTGTGATACTCTGTGATGATGTGCGTCAGTCATACATAGCAAAAGAAGTACAAGAGAAACAGACTCAGTGTGTAAGGCTCAGGGTTACAGAGGTTTACAAGGTGGAAAAAAGAAGTGTAAATGGAGACAGCAGAACCTTGGTGTCTGCCCCTCAGCAGTCTGCCTTGGTAGTTCATCAGCTTTCACCGGAATAATGTGAGAAATAAAATGTGTTATTCTTTCCTTTTTCTTATCTCGTTAAGGACCCAGCGCTTCAGTGAAAAGGGATATTAATTCCACACATTCTCTGCCTGTTGACTGCCTTCCACCCTTTATCCTTGCTCCAGTTTTCACCTGAAAAAATAACAGCCGTTCTGGTCAGTGCTTTTATAACATTTCCAGTCCTGTCTTGGCTGCCCCAGAGGCAATCATGGACTGTTGTAGAGGACACAGCTCAGGGAGTTCTGAGGCATAGTCCAGCTGCTGGCATTGCTCAGTGTTTATGTACTATTATGTACTATTCCGTAAAAGACAGAGGAAGGCAATAGAACAGAGAGAATTCTGCTCAGTAAGAAAAGATTTGAAATCGACTGCCATGGTTTTAAGAAAGGCTTAATAAAGCTGCCCAGGGAAGTGGTGGAGTCAGCATCCCTGGAGTTGTTCAAGAAATGTGGAGATGTGGCACTGAGGGACGTAGTCAGTGGGCATGGTGGGGATGGGACAGTGGTTGGACTAGATGACCTTAGAGGTCTCTTCCAACCTCTATGATTTGTATGTAAATGTGGTTTTGTTTAAAGTCCTCAAGAAAATTGACATATTTGTTCTGCATTTTCTTAGTTACATAAGCAGAAGGAAATGTCTTCGTACTTGTTGCATCACTGATGTGTTGACTGAGCACTTAAACTCTGAACACGTTAAGGAGAATTATTTTGGCAAAGTGCATACTGATGTGTTATAGAAAGGGTTTAGCAGCATTGTTAACAGCAGTTTAATGATTTCCGTTTTTCCTAGAAACAAGAGGATTGATAGGAAAGTGAGTTTGTACTTGTTACTGCCTGTAGGGAGCCAGGAGGGACTTAGTAGCTGTTTTGAGAACAGGGTATTGCAGTAACCACAGGATTCTGTACCACACAATACTCATGCAGCAGATCATTTTGCAATTACACAGAAACTGCTTGGTGATGGTGTCATTTCTTTCTATTTGAATTTTATTTTCATAAATGCCCATGGTGCATCAGACATAAATCTCAGATCTGCCCTAGACAAAATGGCACCTGTGCTGAGGCATGTTAGCAGCCCTATGTGCCACTCTGAAGTTCCCCACTGAGACTGTGTTTGGCCCAAACACGCAGCATCTTGCATCTTACCTCTGCTGTCACTGTGTCTTTCATTGCTGGTTCTCCTTAGCAACTATATAATTAAAAAACTACAAGCCCCATTGCTATATATTGCTTAGTCTCCTTTTCTTTCCCTTGCAAGAGCTCCTCCTGCTCTTCTTGTCTCCAAAAGGGAAACGGATACTTGCCCAGGAGCTGGCAGGACTGGTAGAGAGAGCTTTAAACTAGATAGGAA
>JANHGO010000037.1:19926830-19963559 GCA_024606505.1 Aquila spilogaster | reverse complement strand
GGTTTTGGCTGTGTTGGACACTGGGGCACCTTCCAGCAGCTTCTTACAGAAGCCACCCCTGTAACCCCCCCCCCCCCCCCCGCTACCAAAACCTTGCCACACAAACCCAATACAGTGTCATATCTACTTTGGGTGCCAAAAGACAGGGTCTCACCTGTTGTAAATGATCATTTAGTCTATACTCATAGACATGGAGTTATGGCTCTTTATAGCAACTTACAGCTGACCCCCAAACTGAACTCCTCACTACTGTCCATTTTACTCTTGCCAGATCTTTCATCCTCTTGACAAAGGTAGCAAAGTATTTTGTAAGGACTTGTGTACCTTTGGGTTTTTATGTCAGTTAACCTGTTTCAGAAAAAGCCATGATTTCACTGCACATTATACCAATACCATTTACTATTTTCTCCTACCCTAGGGTGAATTATCTTTGATTACTCTGGTCTTATCACTAGAAGGGGCATTTGACTTTTAACTCTGCACTGTACTTAATACTGCAATTTCTGAAGCTTTAAAAGGGCTTGTTTTCCTCAGTGAAAACAACATATCTTTCCTCAACTGAGTTCACAAATGTGGTGGTCAGTGGAAAGACTCCAAATGCCTAGATGCAGGTAGATCAGCCTTACTAGACGCTTGACATTGTTTTCATCATCATCCCACCAACTGCTCCAGTAAGATTACAGAGGTCTTAAATTGATAACAAAGGTTTAAAAGCCAGAATTGCATTGAGGTATGAGGTACATTTGTTCCAAGGTGCACCTCTGGATGCATAATAATATTGCTTCCTCAGAATGATGAAAGAAAAAATGATGCAGGAATAGGTGTAGCAAAACCATCTAAAGCAATATGAAGAGCTTTAAAAATTGTAATTACATGAATTTTTATTTGTCAATAATATCATAGACATAAAAGAAGAATCTGATCAATACTACCATCAGCCTGGAGATATGTGGCCAGATTTGGAGACATTTAAGAAGATGCCTTTTGACTACACTATCCATGATCCAAAATATGAAGATGCAAGTCTGATTTGTTCAAAGCTTCAGACTATAAACAGTGAAGGTTAGAATTTTATAAATCTAGATTGGTACACATATAGGTGTTTATTTGTTTTTAATGTGAGAATCCTGTTAAACTTTTAAACAGAGTGAAATTATCAGAATTGCACTTGACTAAGTAATAGTGAAAAAAGGTTTGAAGTTTGCCAGATGAAGCACCAGAGTATGGGCCTTATAAATGTTTTATGGAATATTATATAGGTAGTCTTTAATTAAAAAAGCTCTGAATCCACAATAAGTTTGTGTATTTGAATGTTTTTATGTGGTAACATTGTCCTGCTCTGTAGCAATGAAGTGACTTATGTGGGTAAAGTTATTTATGTACTTAAAAGTGTTTATAGGTTTATTTTTTAGGTTTTGGTTTAGGTTTGGAAAGCGTGAGATGCATATGTCCAGATCTAGATTCCTGGAGTATTGAGGTGTGAATTACTCCTCTGAATTAGCCAGCTGGACATACACAAGCCCATGGGACTGGGTAGGATGTATCCAAGCATGCTGAGGGAGCTGGCCAACATCTTTGTGACTCTACTGGCTATCATTTTTAAAAGGTAGCAACAATTGGTGGAGGTTCCTGATGGTTGGAAAAAGGAAAACGCCATGCCCGTCTTCTATAGGCCAGGAGGAGGATCAAAGCAATTGCAGCCTAGTCAGCCTGCCCTCAGTCCTCAAAACAATTATGGAAACAAACTCTCCTGTAAGCCATGTCCAGACCCATGAAGGACAGGAAAGTGATTGGGAGCAGGTAGAATGGATCTATCATAGGCAAATCGTGACTGGTAAACACGATTGCATTTTGTGATGAGATGACTGGCACTATGAACAAAGGAAGAGCAGTGGCTTTATCTTGACTTGAGCAAGGCTTTTGTCACTATCTTCTATGATATCCATACAGCCAAAACTGGAGAGAGATGGTTTGGATAGGTGGATTGTAAAGGGGGTGGGAAATTGGCTGGCCCACTGGACTCAAAATGTGATGAGTGGCACAAATCTGACTGACAACTGGATATGCATGGCAATACCCAGAGACTGATAGTGAGGCAAATGCTATTTAAGATTGCCATTAATAACCTGGTCAAAGGGACAGAATGCAACATCAGCAAGTTGATGGATGATACCAAATTGGGGGAGCCATCAATATGCAGGAAGGTAGCGCTGCCATTCAGAAAGACCTTGACAGCCTGGAGAAATGGAACCTCCAGGAAGGAACCTCAGGAACAGGAACCTCATATAGTTCAACAAAGGTAAATGCAAGATCTTGCACTTGAGATGGAATAATTTTTTGCAGCTGTACAAGCTTGTGGCCAGCTGTATAGACAGCAACTTTGAGAAGGGTGACCTGACGATCCTGGTAGACAACAGCTTGAACTTGAGTCACCAGTTCTCCGTTGAGTTAATGGCTTACTAAAAATGATTATTCTTCTATGCACAACACCTGTAAGACCACATCTGGAGTATTCTGTCGAGTTTTTGGCTTCGCAGTACAAGAAAGACATTGACATACAGAAGTGAGCTTAGTGGGTAGCCACCAAGATGTCTATAGGCCTGAAGCACATGATGTACATAGAAAATTGAAGTCAGTTGGGTTTGTTCGGTCTGGAGAAGTCTAGCAGGGGCATCTGATTGCTGTCTTCAACTTCCTAATGGGAACTTATAGATACAAACTATTGTAGATACACAGCATAAGAACAAGCGACAACAGACACAAGTTGCAACATGGGAAATTACAATTAAATAGTATGAAAAATATTTCCAGAATAGAAGAAGTAGTCAAACCATGGAGCAGGTTTCCCAGAGAGACTGTGGAAACTCCACTCAATGATTTTCAAAACCTGACAGAACAAGGAACAACCTTGAACAACCTGATCTGATGCGGAAAATCTGAGTGCAAGGTTTGGCCAGATGACATAACAGAAGTCCTTTTCAGCAGAAATTACATCTCATCTTCCTTCACTCTCACAAAGGAGACCTTCTTTTAAAATGTGGATATTCACTAAAGAGCAACGTCACTAAATTTGCCAAGGTCATTTCACATAATCTACTGTGATGTCCATCACAGGACAGCAAATGTCTTTCATAAGACTCTTTTTTACTATTTATTATTTTTGAAAGCATTCAACCAATAAGAAAAACAGCAACAATAATAATTTTAATAATCTGGCTTTGCTTACACCTCCACCTTTTGTGAAATCTGTACAGAATTATCATAATCATGAATTTGCAGATACTTCTTTGTAGTCCCCTTTGCTGTACATAACAATTTATAAAGCATAATATGCTCAGAACAAATTCATAGATTGTTTTGCATGTGTTTAATCCTGCCATTGTTCCTAGAAGCTAGTTACAGTGACAGTAACAGTTTGTCACAAGGGAATACATTCTGGCCTTGAATATATGTTAGATTTAAGTTGGGGTTTTTTTTTCATAGAGCGATCAATGAGCAGGAGACAGGAGGATATGTATACACGCCGTCAAACAACTAGGATGAGATTGTCCAAGTATGCAGCATATAACACCTACCATCACTGTGAACAATGTCATCAGTACATGGGTTTCAATCCCAGGTACCAGGTAAAGATTTCCAGATATTACTCTGCAGATCAGAATAAGAAGCAGACTCAACCCAAACACAGTTTTGTGTACATTCACTGTATTTGAAGTGGCTTAGAAGTTGTATGTATGTGTTAAAACCATCTGATTTACAGATTTTGTTATTTCTTGAAGTTTGCCTGCCTTGACCAGACTGCAGGTTTGGGGACGCCAGAGGACTGATCCTTGCCTCATTTACAGTAGCTTATTCGGTGCTGTAATCTGCATTCTACATGTATACTACCAGTTAAAACTACTTTCCTGGTAAACTTTTCCCACTGGGACTTGCTTACCTTTTCACCTGAGTAACCGCAAAAGGTGATACTTCTGACACAGGAGTAGTCCAGCATAGAGTAGTCTACATGTAGCATACAGACTGTTTTCCTCAGAGAAACCCTCCAATTTCCTGCCTATTAGAATGTGAGGAAGAAGTTGTTAGCAATGCAAATACTGGTTTTTATGTGTCAGTATTTCTGAAAGCCAAGAATGGCCTGTAAGTATTGGTACCGTCTGCAAGACAAAGCTGAAACAATGGTTTCAAAAGAGGGAACAGTTTAATTTATATTTTTTTTAGTGTATGCTGTAGCCTAGGGGGCATTGCTTAACACCTAGTGAATCTAATGCAATACAGTGACTGTCATCTGTTTGGTAATGTTATAAATGTGTATTAACTACACTGAGACTTTGTAGTTTGACTTTAACCACTGGAATTCTCCTATTTTTTTCACATCCTCAGCTTTATGAGTCCACTCTGCATGCATTTGCCTTTTCCTATTCTATGCTGGGAGAAGAGATCCAGCTGCATTTTATCATTCCAAAGTCAAAGGAGCATCACTTTGTCTTTAGCCAACCAGGAAGACAATTGGAAAGCATGAGGCTACCGCTAGTCACAGATAAGGTAGATGGATTTGTGGCCATATATGGGAAAGAGACACCACCAATGTTAAAATTTGTTGAATTAGGATTCTTTACACTTCTGGTCCAGCTGTCAAGAGATAATGAAGATGTCCTGATACTATGCTTGTATTTTCTCCCAGAAAGGGAGACATGAAGCAAAACTGTCAAGCCACCAATAAGCCGTTTCTTTTGTTCATTATCTAGGTTGATCCTTTAGTATAAACACTCCTATCTGGGGCAAAAGGTCTTTGGTTATGGGTTTAAGATGTTAAAGTGAGAATGGTTTCAGCAATGAGCTCAGAGACATGGTTTTGTTTATCATACAGCACTAAGAGGAAGCGATTTTTTACTGTAGAGGAAGGCAGTGGATTATCCTGTCATATTCTGCATAAATGTTCAGTTGCTGTCATATAAAAATAAGACTTTCAAAGACTCTTTGTCATGGCTTCAAGACTGTCCAAAGAATCACATCATGCTTGTAGAAAACACTTTGTAAGGTCATCCATCTGACAGGCTATGCAAACTCTGATGTTGGCCTTTACAGTGACTCCTGATATCCATGTCTAAGATGACGCTGTGCCTTGCTCAGGCCACACTGTTTGGAGTATTGAAGCAATTTGTGGAACAGCAGTAAGCAGCAGCATTTCTATCTTGAAGAAAATAAGCTGCTTCCAATAACCAATAATCAATCAATACCACCCTCCAGTTCGGGCTTTTATGTCCAGTTCGAGTTTGAAATGGGGGAACCCAGACAGCAAGGCAGCAGCAACTGTGCAATGTGAGGATGAAACCTCCTGCTCTTCCTCACCCAGTAAACTTGTGCTTGGCTATGCAGTCAGAACCGTGCACTGGGTCCTTGTGGATTCTTTTCCTGCTTCTGCCACTGACCTGCTTTGAGGCTTTGCCAAAACCATTTATTCTTCCTTTGCTTCTTTTTCTGTTCACATGCTCCAAAATGGTGCCTGCAATCTTGCTGCAAGCTTGAAAAGTGCTGTGGGATATAAACCTAGATTGTTCAACCATTATAAAATATTTTTCTTGATCCACTTTAAATTCCCTTTTGTGAACTCCAGTGGCATCAAATCCACCATTTTGTGCTTTGGCAGTTTTAAATCTGGAGTGCTTAACTGTGAGCTTTGGAGAGTGTCTGTAAAGAGGCACATTGTGGGTCCTTAATGACCTTAGTTGGAACCAGGCTAAAATCAGTTGTGCAGACTGGAACAGTCCTGGATGTCTGTAGAAACAGGGCTTTCAGAAGCTGTACTATCAAACTTGGAAGCACCTAGTGAGTTTCAATGCATTCAAGACTGAGTGATAGCCAGTCAGAAGGGTTGTACTGCAGTTTTGGAGTAAGGTGTTTCTTACCATCTTGTGTAATATGGACCTAAATCCTATTCCAGATGTAGCCTCAAGGTCCCTGTGCTCTTGGCAGGTCAAGGTTAGCAGTCCTATCCAGTCCACCACACTCTCACCAGTCAAATAAGCTAAGTGATAGAGTTTTCTTTTCCCCAACTCTTAAAAAAGTTGCTTATTTTCCTATTAAGCTGATTTAAAATGTAGCAGTTTGACCAGTGTCAGTGAATCTGATTTATTCTCCTGAAGGATCTTGTTCTCTTTGTTTAAACATCCTCCAGCTTAATACAGAAACTCACACTTTTTTTTATTTACAGAGTGAAGATTACATAAAAAGCCCCACTTTTACTCCCACCACTGGTCGTCATGAACATGGACTTTTCAATTTATATCATGCAATGGATGGAGCCAGTCATTTGCATGTTTTAGTTGTCAAGGAATATGAAATGGCCATATATAAGAAGTATTGGCCCAACCACATCATGCTTGTTCTTCCAAGCATTTTCAACAGTGCAGGAGTAGGTAAGTGTAACAAAAAGTTTTGACAAATGCAGACACACGACTTGGGCCCTTGAGGTGTTGTTATTCAACAGTGAAATGTAGGCACACACCTTGTAGCTAGCGTATCTGATCTGGTGATCTGGATTCTCTTTGAAGACAATGTGTCACAGTCGAAGATGCAATTCACTTAATCCAGGTCATCTAAAACAATCTGGATAAATGGCACCCTAGAAATACTTACTCTCCTCTATTAATTTTAAAGGGAGCTGAGGGTGTTAACTCAGATGGAGTTACCTACTCTGTTTCCTCATAGAAATAAGTTATGTACTATTAGCATAGGCAGTGATGCACTGATTAGTACATGTCTTAGGTTCTGCTAATACAGTATCTGTGAAATACTGAGCACCTTGCTTTTACTGCTGGAACAACTTACAGACAGCAGTAGTGACAAACATTCAAAGTAGGTCATCAGGGGAAATTGTTCCCATGCTATTCAGCTGGTCAATCAACATCTCTAGATGTTTGCACTAAGAGATGCTAGTGGAGCCAAATATCTGTCAGGTTAAAAGTCGCTAAACCCTTAAGACACTAGAAAATCTTTACCACAAAAGTCAGGATTCATTTTATGTACTTCCCAGTGGGGTCCGATAAGTTACTTACTTGGCAAGTGACAAAATAAGTTGGCTCTGGGGAGTGTTAGGGTGTTAAAATCTTCAGAGTGACTCATACCCTGGTCTGCAGAAATATTCACTTCAAAAGGCTTCCAAGTTAAAAGCAAAGAATTTCTGCCCCTACTTTTAATCTGATGATTTATGTCTTTGGTTTCAGGTGCTGCACACTTCCTCATAAAAGAGTTGTCTTACCATAACTTGGAGCTTGAACGAAATCGGCAAGAGGAGCTGGGGATAAAACCCCAGGATATTTGGCCTTTCATTGTCATTTCAGATGACTCCTGTGTTATGTGGAATTCAGTAGAATTTGATTGTTCAGGAGACAGGAAAAGGTAAACAAAGTAATATATGCTTTTTCAGCTGATCTCTTTTAACCTTTCACTGCATATCAGTTTTGAAATTATGTTTGATATACTACAACTTTTTCCCTGTACAAGCAGGGAATAATATTTGCCTAATGAGAGAAGTATTTTCCCTAGATACCTGCCTTTGCATAGCACATAGTTTAGTGCCAGTTTTTCATTCCTGTCCCCTGAGGATTTAAGTGCCCTGCAGCCTTTGCTGTAGAGCTTAACTCTGGTTCAAACTAGAGTTACTTGGACTGCAGATTTCCCACAATCCCTGATATACTGGACAAGCATGGGCATTCACATGTACATTTTTAACAGGATTTTTCTAAGGAAGCTAAAAGACATTTCTGTGCAAATTGTGCAGCTGATTTCCTCCGGCTCTTTTATCAGTCCCAGTCTGTATGACTCCTTTATTAGCTCCCCAAATCCCAAACCAAGTATTTTTCTTTTCTCTACTTTAGAATATTGTTTGTACTAGATATTTTTATCTATTCCCAGAACAGTGCTATGCAGGATTTATAGCAAACCTTCAAAGAGAACTAAACTCAGTGAAAACTGAGATTTATGGACTCTAGGGGTGGGCTAGGAGGCTCTTATACTTTGCACTTAAGCTATGTCGCAAAGTTAGCAACCCTCCCAAAGTAATTTGGAACATTATCCAGGTAACTTTAAAAGTTTACATATCTGAGTGAATATTTTGAAAGATCCACACTAAGCTTCAGATCGGTCATACCAGTCCCCACCACATAAGCACTAGTTAATTTTAAGTTTTGATTAGAGTGAGAGACAAAAAGTTGCAGTAAAGTAAGACAACACTGAAGTGATCTACCTGATACTCATAACTACTTTCAACTGTTAAGAATTGCTCTTCAGCTGAATGAGATTCTGAATATTCTCTACACATTTTCGTAATTATTGTAGTGACTATACGTGGACTGAAAGGAATGTTTCCTTGAAGCAAATTCTGCAACATATCGAAGCAACTCCCAATGTCACTCACTATGCCTTAATTGGGATGAGGAAATGGTCCAGTAAAACAAACAGTGCTGAGATCAAGGAACCATTCTCCTGCTGCCATGTGCATGATTTCATTATGCTGAATGTCGATCTGACACAGAATGTACAGTACAATCAGAACAGGTAAGTGAATCAGTAGCATCTTTCAATAGAGATAATGAACCAAATAAAGGATGTTTTACAAAGCTTTTTGGGGGGAGGTTGTTAATGGGATGCAGACAGATTTTGTTTTCATACTGTCAGTTCACATTCTTCCCAAGTTGCCAGCAGTTGGCAAAAGACATTATTTTCCATAGTTCCAAATAAAACAGTCATATTTGAATTACAGGGTAGACACACTCAGCAGTGTGGCCTGCAGTATTGGTCTCCCAGCTGTCTATTCCAAGTGGCCTTTCAGCCTCTACCTCAGAATATGCATAATGTCCATATAGGGCTGACAGGTATGACATGAAATCTACATGTGATTTTCTGTAAGCTAGGTGGGATACCCTGGGTAATCTAAAATGGCTCTACACACCTAGACTTAGATAACTGAACATCAGTCACTGTACTTCTCAGAAGAACTCTCCTATCTCTGGAAGATGTCTTCTGAAGTCCAAGTTTACTTATAACTGCAGGGAAGAACTTCTGCTTTCATTATTCTGTGGATAAATAAATGACTTAAATTTCTATCGTCACCAGCCTGACACTTTAAAAGAGCATTTTAAACTTGTTCCTCTGCAACTCGTCATTCAGAACTATGCTCCCAGGCTGTCTAACTGTATTACCTTATGAAGCATTATGAAGGGCTAATGAAAAGAACGACAATAAAGCAAAATGATATGAGTACAGGCAGAAATGTTAAAATGTCAGGAATGCCAGATCACACCACCCATTCCCTGCCTGTGTCTTTAAACCATGCGTGGCTCGCCATAATCCTCTGTGTGGGTGCTGTTGAGCCTGAAGTATTGTATGGCATTCCAAGCCTGGGCTGGCAAGGAAAAAGGTACATTTTTAAAACACAGAGACACTGACAGTCAGACATACCAAATATCCATGTAAATGTTACTAAGATCAAAGACAAGATTTTAAAAACCTATAATTAAATGCTGTGTTTCTCACTGATGTCAACTGTTCCAGTAATTGCTGAGCTCTCAAATCCAAGCCCTGGATGTTAATCCAATGGTTCTGCCCATCATCCTGTTTGCTGTGTAATATACATAATCAAAATGGAGAACTGACTCTGAATTTTCCAAAGGCCAGAGTATTTGAATTTAGTCAGCTTTAGAAGTTTACCTTTTATTCTGCTCCATCTTATTTTTAAAACGAGTCAAATTTAGCTCAGGTATGTTTAGCCTCTTTCTGCTTAATTTATTCCTATCTATGTCTGAGCAGTTCTGTTGTATTAAGAAAAGACTCCTTGTCTTCAAATAGTTTTTGTCTCTAATGTAAAATGACATTATTTCTGTAGAGGAACATTGAAAAATTTACTGGATATTCATATTCTAAGGGGAAAATGAGTAGTCAGAGACCTGTGCATTTGACAAATCAAATGTAGGGCCTCATCCATTTCCTTGGAAGTCAAAGGAATTAATTTCCTTGACCTTATTTGGAGTAGTAATGTATGTAGCTATTTTCTATGACTGCATTGTTGTAGTAAAAAGCAAACAAAATATTTTAACTCCTAGGTCTTTTCCTGTCAATTTACTACCTTTCTCCGTCCACTTTCCTCTGTGTTTCTGGTCCTTTTCCCTCCCTAAGTGGTTCCCTCCCTCATTCTTATCTTGAACTCATTCTAGCCTAGTTTATTATTACAAAGCTGAAGCCTCTTTCCCTCACTGATAGGCACTGGTGGAGGGTCAGTATGTTTGACACTTGTCCTTTCTACAGCGCTGATCAAAGACCCTGCGTGCTTGCATTTGTTAGTGTGTGATGAGAAACATCCCTCTGAACTGCTATGATTTTATTCTTTTCAGATTTACCTGTGATGATGTTGACTTCAACTTGCGTGTCCACAGTGCTGGCCTTCTCATCTGTCGGTTCAATCACTTCAGTGTCATGAAAAAGCAAATTGCAGTAGGAGGACAGCGATCCTTCCACATTAAGTCTAAGGTGGGAACCGAGACCTCTGTTTCATTGTTGTTAAAATTCCATTTTTCTTTTTTGTACCCTGTAACCAGGAGAGCTGAGGTATTTTGGTGCATCACCAAATGCCAGTAATGGGTTATGTGTGCCATGTGGGTTTTTTTTAATTTCTTTCTGAAATCCACAATATTCTTGGCATAAGTGCACCTTTCCTTAATCATTTTCCTTTAAAACTTTTAAAAATAGCTAAAGTGTCTCTTTACAATCCAAATGACCAGTCACTATGAGTTTTTTATCTATAGCTATTGAATTGCTCATCTTCATATGACTTCATATGTAGGAGTACTTTGGGTTCAAAGAAGAAACCTCAAAGACTCTATAAATACAAATATAATTCTGTGAAACTGAAACTTTTTTGGTAGCAGATATTTTTGGCTGAATGACTTTGCTTCTTATATAAATCTTAGATTTGTAGGATAGAGATATATTTTATACAAACCAAAATTCAGATAAGTACAACTTGATCAGGATTGATCTGTACCAGAAATATTTTTTCCTCATAGGTATCTGACACTCCAGTTTCAATCTCCCCTGCTCAGTACATTTGTGCTCCTGACAGCAAGCATACCTTCTTGGCAGCACCTGCTCAGTTGCTCCTTGAAAAATACCTCCAGTATCACAGCCATCGCTTCTTCCCTCTCTCACTGAAGAATTATAGCCATCCAGTACTATCTGTGGACTGTTACCTTAACTTAGGACCACAGGTACTGCACAAAATAATCTTCAAGCAGCTCTAGAAATGTATAGGCTATGTTTTGGATGAGTTTGTTGATGCATTCCTTAATAATAGTTACACAGCCTTTGAAGAATCAGGTATTAGATCCCTGTAAAGTTAAAAATAAAATTTTTAGTCCCATAGAAATATTATTAGAGGCTTCAAGTAAAGTACATGGAGAACAGTACCAGAGTTGTCCTAAATACTAATACAATCTGTGAACTATATTAGATTCTGAATTAACACAGAGAACATTTTTCTTTGAGAAGTGTTTTCTCAGTCTGCTATAATTTGGCCCTTCCTACAGCAAATTTCTTCCATAAGAGTTCTTTACAGATACTAGCTAACCCTTAGAAAGCACGTCAAAATACAAATGTTTTTAGTTCACTTTTGACTGATAAGCTGAGGCAGTGAAGCAAATACCAAGAAAACAGTCAGAATGGGAGAAGCTGGCATTAGATCTCAGGAGCTGTTGGTGCTCTCTGATGAGTTTGGATCTAAAGCCAAGGTCATACTTAAACTCAAATGTAGGTCAGATAGTAGTGTTGTTCAGGAGAGAGAAACTGTTTTTACCTTTTCACCTGACTTGAATACTAAATGAAATTTAGTCTTGCTGGATTTACTAAACTTCTTTACCAAAACAGCTGTGTAATGACCTTGCCACATATGCTGCTCTCAGAACATTTTGAACTATATCTTTTAATTTCCTTTCTGGCTGAGATCTTACAGGTCTATGTTCCCACCATATTTGGAAAAACAAACTCTGTGGAAGGACATTGTATGGTTACTGTCTTCATTCATTGCATCCTTTCAGCTCTAACCATTCAGCGCAGGAAAGGAGTTCTGTTTGGTTCTGGAATTGTTACCTGAGCTGGAATATGATACAAGAGGATTGAAGAATTATAGATAAATATAGGCAGCCTGGGCCAGAGTCTCAGTTGCTGTGGGTCAACCTTCCTCCACTGAATCATGCTGATTTATGCCATGCTGATTTAGGGTCTGCCCTAGTTAAGTAGTACCATGGCACTTTGGAAACACTTGTGCGGAAGATTCCTTGATTTAAATTTATAAATCCTGAAAGAGTGCGATAAATATTCCTGGTTCCTAGTGGATTTGGGGAGCAGCCATAAAAACAAACTAAATAAGAGGAAACCTTGTGCATTTATGTATATGCACAACTCTACTGACTTCAGCAATCCTATCGTAATGTAAATGAAATTAGGCATTTCTAAAGGGTTCTTTTCATGTCCAACTGCACAGTTACTATATTTACTCGTGTGTAGCTAAACTGTGCCGTGCAGGTGACATTACGGTTGTGGGGAGCTATTGTTACTGCAGCTTTCAAACCCTATCATATCTAAACCTCATGATAATAATAGTAGTGAATAGTAACGACTAATACATAGTTATGAATAGTGCTTTTATGTAGATTTTTAATAAGTAGAGGGATGTTTAAGAAGGAACTTTAAAGAACACAGTATTTGGAGTTGGAAAGCAATTCTGAATTTGAATCGGGTGCAAATACTGAAAGCTTGATATCAAGCCTTAGCTTTATATAAAAGCTTGAAAAATGTTAATTTTTTTTTCCCCTCTCCCAATCAGATTGCAGTTTGCTATGTGAGTTCTCGGCCTCACTCTCTGAATATCAGTTCCTCTGGTTTGACATTCAGTGGTCTCCTGCTATACCTCTGTGACTCCTTTGTTGTAGCCAGCTTTTTGAAGAAGTTTCATTTTCTTAAAGGTGAGCTGCAATAATTTTATTACAGAGAATTATATGACCTGACTCTGGGAACCTAGGGAAAAATGTATTTTATATGAAAATATACATACATATATATGTATATACATGTATTCATATTTGTCTTTATACATCCCACCCATCTTTGATGCTTGATCATGCTGGCTCTGTACTGTAGTAAACTGGTATGTAACAGTGCTGTAAGTTCTGTATGCCTAGTGTATATGCATAACTCTTTACTTCATGTTTGAAAACTGAGTATTTAAGATTTATATATGAAGCATTTACCTATTCTTGCAGGTTTTCTAATTTTCTTTAGAAAATGGGTCATGGACAAGCCTCCATCAAAATCCGTTTACCATCTTTGGAAGTAGAAGCTGGATCATTTAAAATTTATTCCTAATAACCAGTTTCTTCTCCATGTAGTCCTTATGATGGTGGATAGCAGCGGAGACAAATAACTTCCATTTGTATTGCAGGCAGTCACATTGCAAACTTCTTTTGGATTGTTCTGCTACTATCTTAGGCATTTAGCACTCTGGGGATTTGTTTCAGTCACAGCTATAACTGTCACTGGAGGAAGAACACCAGGGCAAATGCCTTCTTGAAACAGGCAGAGTTGTTATGAACTGCTGTGTTCTTTGTTGCAGTTAATACAGTTTCATGTAGGTACGTGCAGCAAAGTGCAAATTGGGGTGTACAGTGCTTTTACCTGCACACGCCACTGAAGCCACATGAGTGCCAGTGCCTATGCTCATTCTGGAGCATTGTCCACATTTTAATCAGCCTGTAGTTTCTCTAACAAGGCTACCAGAGTAACTGCAAATGAAAGCAGTCCTTTTGTACTGCATTTTTTTAGTGACCAGAGGCTATCAATCAGTTTCATTTTGCATAAACAATATGATTTTTATAGCGTGTAACAAAGTGTATTTGATTTGGGATTTCTCCATCTCCCTTGGCAGTTTACTTGATTTTCTAACCCACCACATGAGCATTAAACACCACATGGCCGTCTGTCTTGTTTCTTTTTATTATGATCTCGGCTTTTTTTTGACTTGGGCATTTCCACTTGTCTCACCATCTCTCATTCAGATTATTGAATGCTGGTGAGATAATTATTTCCTCTTAATTGAGCACTTTTCTCAGAAGCCAGGAAATCATGCATGCAAGTTAAAATGGTATCAGCATGCCAGTCAAGGCAGTTGATATTGTTTACTGAAATATGATTTTTCTTACTTTGGCATTCTGGATTTGCCTGTGCCCATAGCCATATGGACCAGATTCTTCTTTGCCTGCACATTAGTTCACCAATCCGAAAAGCGCTAAAGTTTGTGATTAGTTTTAAGGACATGTTTAGACCATTTCTGGTCAGCAAAGCAGAGCTTAGTCAGCCTTCATGGTGATTGACTTGTGGTGTAAGTGTTTTGCTGAGTGAGAGTTTCACTCAACAAGGTAATGATCAGCAGGGCTAGAACAGTAATGGATGTAGGGCTTTATCTTGTTTTCTGCCAGGACTCATCACCACCTCCTTAGACCCGACAGCATTGCCCTTCCTTACCCTAAAGTGTTACATCCTAAAGGAATGTAGTGTTAGTCCTGTTTACTAGATGAATACTAGATACCTCAAGTTACACAAGAAGATCCTGATAAACAGAGAGCTGAACATAGCTCTCCTCAGTCCTACATGAGTGTCTTTATTTTCTCCCAAGCCCACTTGTAACTCCTGCTTTGAAAGTGGTGGAGTTCTACATGCTAAGGGGTGGTGGGAGCTGGGTGACCTGAGAACAAAGGGGATACTCACGTGGGTTTCTTTTTAACTGTCTGCTTAGGTGCCACCCTGTGTGTGATTTGTCAAGATCGCAATTCTCTTCGCCAGACTGTTGTCCGGCTAGAGCTGGAAGACGAATGGCAGTTCCGACTGCGGGATGAATTCCAGACTGCCAATGCAAAAGAGGACAGACCACTTTTCTTCCTAACTGGACGACATATTTAATTGAAAAAGGGCACATTTCCTGAATGATACAAGAGACTACTTGCTACAATCTCACAAAATTACTTTTGAGAGGCTCTGCTTTCTGAACAGAAAGAGGACTGGTTTCCATTGTTTATTAGAATATCTAATGAGACAATTTACACTCATATTTTTTATTTTCACTCAAACATTGAAGTGACTTTTCGAATTTAATTGTCTGACAGAAGTCATTCCTAATTCCTGGGAGAGACACTGAAACTTACTACTCCCCATTGCAGAAATAATTTTGGATCAGAAGGAAGGTCAATGAGTGCACTTCTTCTGTGACAAAAAAGACCACATCCAAGTTCATAAGAAAGAGTTTTAGAAAACTTTTTGTACATTCCAGAAATAGGAAATGTAAATTTAGGAGCAGATTTTGTTTTACAAGTCTTATTTATCTAACAGTTGGCACAAGGCAACAGGTATTGTTACAGTTTTGTGGTATACTGCTACTGATTGATCCAGGTAGGCTTTTTATATGAAGATTTGTAAAGTATATTTCTGTAGTAGTGGGAACTCAGTTGGAGCCTTAATTTTTGGAACAGGTGCCACACTGGATAGTTTTACCATACAGGACTCTTGGGACAGAGGCATAATTATGTGTCTGGTTTTATTAGCATAAGGAAGAGAGTCAAGAAAGTGGATTTTAAAGTGAGATCTGAACATTTAAACCTGAAACTGAAATTACCTTAAGTAACTGAAGAGATCAAATGGTGAGACTGACCTGCAAGTGACTTATTACATCTAGAACAGTGGTGTTTTCTGGATTCTCATTAAACTGTTGCACTGGCTGCAGACTTCAAGCTGGGCCCAGTGCACTCAAGACAGCAGATGAGACGGTTCTGAAACCCTCCCAATACACTTTCTAGGGATATTTTCTTGCCAAGGTGCTTCAAAAGAATGAGAAAATGGAGACTACATCTCTGAGGAATTCAGGTGGAAATCTAAAAACGTGTTCTAGAATGGCACCAGGCATCACGGTATTTTGTATGCTCTAAATGTGAAGTCAGTGATCACAGTCTTTGTCTAGGTTTTTGGAAATACTCTCTGAGCTGCAAACTTCCTGTTTGTCTTTATAGAATCAGTGTTAACTTCACTCAGTCTGGGTGCAGGAAGGATGAGCACAGACATTGTCAGAAGACATCTAATACTTGGGCAGTCCTTTCTTGCTGGATACACCAATGGGAGGATCATTGATTTTATACTGATGAAATGCCATTAGGTGGCTGAGTCCGTTACGGTACTGGCCTTGAAATGCAGACATCAGTATGACTATGCCAAAGAGATAATTTAGGTTCATTTACAGGGAAAAGATAAGTTCTGTAAGTTTGAGAGACTTAGATTGCTATGTACAAGGTAACTGCTAGAAATCAGTGGGTTTCTTTATTTCATTGTCCTTGTTTCAGAGTAAGAATTCACTTTTAAGTTTTGGGAAGGAAGGTGAGCATTGTCCTATGTAAATAGTATTACCTGTTCAGTTTTCACCAGTTGTTTAGTTAATTTAAACTTTTTTAAAGAAGTGTGACATTCATGTCTAATCCATCCTTTATAAATAAAGTTCATGCTGCATGGACATCTGTCTTGGTGATGTACAGGAGTGTCAAGTATGCTTTTGTAGGGGGCGGGGCAGAAAAGGGTTGACTGAAAGGAGTTAATATAATTAAGGAATGCCCTGACCTGATCAAGAGAAAATACAGTACTGCTTAATGGCCTAAAGCATAACACAGCCTCAAAGGTATAAGAGTTTTTACAGGAACTCAGGACTAAAGACAGCAGGTTGAAATCTCCTTTCATGTAACCAAATACTTAACTTATACCAAGTGTCTGTTAACTTTTCCTGTGGTTTAGATTTGAGATTTGCTTTGCAAGTCTTCAGACATCCATTTTCTCCAAGAAACTGAAAAAAGGCCTAAAGTGTATAATAATAAATAAATAAAAAATAAATCACATCCTTTCTTAACATTCTGTTTTGCCACAGAGTCTTCAAAACTTTGACAAAATGCAGCTGCTAGTGGGCTGAAACCATCATACTCCTGAGTGTTTCTTCCGCATTAACCTTTTGCTCCATGAGTTACCTACCTACTGTGTCCTGTCTACAGGGTAGGAGTCTCAGGACCTGGCCTCACCAGACATATGGCTATCGAGTGACCAAATGCGGTAATTCTCCATCATGGAGTATATACATAAGCAATCGTATATGGTGAAACCGGCTTGCACGGCCCATTGTCTGATGGAGCATATCCTGTTATAAGACCAGATATGCACTTACTGTGTGACCAAAATGCAGTTACTTCCCGTCATACAACCAGCTATGCACCCAGCATGGTAGAAAAATACAGCATTTTGTTCACGGATGCCAAAAAAGTAATGATAGGTGAGTCAGGGAGAGCACTCTCCAGAGCTCCATCCAAAAGTTTCTTCATCCCTGACCTAGTTTACAAGCCAAGCTCCTTTAGAGTGTAAGCTTTCAGGGAGAGGGACAACGTAGGGTTCTTGTCCAGCTGGGACTCTGAGGTGATACAGTAATACAGATAAATAATAATGATAAATAAAAGCAAATCTGTTTGGGTGAGACTGGCATCCTGTGCTGCAACTTCCTTGTGCTGCAGTTGTTTAGCAGAGTGCATCTGTAGGGCTGGGAACCCAGGTCCCAGCTCCACCCTCCTCTTGTCTTGCCTCCTGTGGGAGGGAATTACTGGCTTTCAGTCCCAGTGACCTTTGCGAGAAAACCTGGCCCATGCCTATTACGTACACAAGTCTTTTAAGTATTTCCTTTCTGACTTTGGACGTGGCAAGAAGATAGACCTCTCCATCACACAGATTGACTTGACAATGTAGTAGCAAACAAAATAAAAGGCACTGCCTGCATGCTTTTACAGACTTTTTACAGCCTCTACCTTCTCTAGTGCCTTCCATGCTTGCTGGTTTAGTCATCCACTATTATCACCTGCGGATCATATTGTTAGCATGCTCTGTATTGTGTGTGAGAGAGTGAAGTATTTTATGATTCAGCTTCTGCAAAAGACAGTATCCAAATATAGAGACAGTTACTGGGAAGGTGACATTATTTTCCTTCTTACCATCCTCTCTCCACTATCAAAGGACTCTTCACAAGCACTTAAACACTGATGTTTGGTATATAATCATCTGGGCATTACAGATGATTTGAACACTCGGGGATGTAAGGGATTTCATCCTTCCCTAGCAAGTGCCTCCCGTTGTGGTGATAGGGAGTGTACAGATCTCGGCTCCCACTCTGTGCCTAAAAACAGCTGCTAAATATTGCTGGAGATGGGGCTGCTTTTCAAAGGCTGTATCTGTGACGCTCTGTGGTGAAATGTGTCACTCACACAAAAAGAAAGAAGTACCAGTAATAGACAAACAACCCAAAGGAAGGGGCAGGGGAGAGGTTTACAGGGTGGAAAATGGAGAGCAAGGGAAGCAAGCACAGGCCGGCACACTGGCAGGCACCCACACACCCACTGCGCCGCACCACGTGCAATCCACCACTCTGCCTTTCGGTTCTCCCACCAGAGTCCTCCGCTCACACGTTGTCCCCCACCCCTCAGCAACCAGCCTTAATATTTCATCGGCTGTCACTGAAATATGGCGGCTATGCTGAAATAAAATCTGTATTCTTTCCTTTTTCCTTCTTCCTTAAGGACGCAGCTCTTTAATGAAAAGTAAAGCCAGTCCCATATATCCTCTGCCTGTTGGCTGCCTTCGACCACTTATCCCTTATCCTTGCTCCAGTCTTCACCTGAAGAAATACTCAGTGGTTCTGGCTGTGGGAGCAGCTCGGAACACCTGGCATTTGTTTTCAAGAGTGAAGGTTAGAATTTGTTGTGCTGCATGTTTGCCAAGCCTTTGAAGAACTAGTTTTACAAGGTCAGGTCGGAGGATGGCCTGGTGTACACCTGGGAAGATGCGGCTGAAGACAGTCACGAGTATGTGTATGGAATGTTTTTATCTTTAAGTGTTCTGAGGACTGGCAAACGTCCCAGCTGAGCCAGATATGCGCTCCTGTGTTAGTAATATTGGCTGTATGCCGTTAGTTCTTTCCAGATCCTTGTTGAAACATATAGAAGTTTGATTCTTTTGTGAAGTAAATGGAATCCTGTACAGATAGCTTGAGCGCTTAATTTAGTTGCCGTACTGGTCACTTGCAAATGCTTTTATAACATTTCCAGTCCTGTGTGGACAGCCCCCAAAATAACCATTGAGTACTGTGGAGGACACAACTCTGGGACTTTTGAGGCAATAGTCCAATTGCTGGCATTGCCCATTGCTGACATGTTATTTGGTAAGGGAGTGATGGAGTATCGGATATAACAGCGAGACTCCTGCTCAGTGAGAAAAAGATGTTTGGAATGAACTGCCATGATTTTAAGAAAAGCTTCATAAAGCTGCTTTATATGCAAATGTGGCTTTGATTAAAATCCTCAAGAAAATTGAAACATTTGATTTAGATTTACACAGTAATATAAACAGAAGGAAATTTCTTCACACTTGTTACATGACTGATGTGTTGATTATGCACTTAAACTATGAACATACTTAAGGAGTATTATTCTGGCAGTGTGTGCTGAGGTGCTATAGAAAATGTTGAGTGGTACTTTTAACAGCAACTTAACAATTTTCCTTACACTTAGAGACAACAGGATTGATAGGAAAGTGAGTTTTTACTTGTTACTACCATTAGGGACCAGTAACAGTTTGGAGAACAGTTATTGACTCACAGGGTATTGCGATAACCACTGGATTAATTCTGCATCATATGATACCTATGCAGAACGTGGTTGTGCAAACAAATGGAACCTGGTTTTTGGTGATGGTGTGATTTCTTTCTATTCAAAGTTAAATTATCCTTTTAAATACTGTTGATTTATCAGCCGCAAATCACATAGATCTGTCCCAGACGAGATGGCACCTGTGTTGGGACAGGTTAGCAACAGTGTGTGCCAGTCTGTGATCCCCCACTAGGCTCATGTTTGGGCTGAACATGCAGCATCTTGAATCTTACCTCTGCAGGAGATGCAAAACAGGAGAGTTACAACTCAGCAGCTGTGTATGGTAGATTTTATTCTTGCTTTCTTAATATAGCCCTATTTCAGGGACCAAGGTGCTATAAATTGCCGTGGGTGTTTACAAGACAAAAGCCTTTACAGAAAGAAAACAGAGAAGTGCAGTTCCATACGCTTTGTCCATGGCAAGTGCAGTAATGTGAAAAGGCCAGAGAAACTTAAATTATTTTAGGTGAGTGACACTGTCCCAGTACAGTAGAGTTGTGATTGTTAAAAATACCTTAATCTTTAAGTTCAACAATTATTCTGTTAAAAATAAGATGACATAATCTCATCAGTTCAGCAAAGCAAAGTTCACACGAAGGTTACCATGAGCTAATATTCTATATTTAAATATTCTGGGATGATTACGAATGTTTTTTTCTTTCTCATGATGCAGCACTTACAAACGCTGTTTATAAAAAGAAGTTGGCTCCTGTTTACCCTGTGTCATCATGCAGTGAAATCATTAGGCAATGTTTAAAACTGGCATCAAGATTTCTGTGTACACTGCATAATTATCCAGTGAAACTCGTTGTTACAGGCTCTCACAGAGGCTATGAGCTGAGCAGAAGCCCAAAACCCATTGTGAAGCTTATGTGAACTGAGTCTGAGAATATCTTCCGTGAATTTTGCGTCAGCCCCTGTGTTCCATGTGTGTCTTTGGTTGAAAACACCAAGTGGGGAGGTAGGAGCAAAGTCGTGAAGTCCTGAGAGTGGGGAAATGAGAAGGGAGTGAGGGAAAAGCAGCTGCTGGGGTCGTGGAGGGCACTGGGAAGGAGGCGAAGAGAGAGTGGGCTGGCTGTGTGGGCATGGCAGTGGAGGAGGTGGGAAGGGGAGCACGTGGTGGGAATGGCAACCTTGGGAAAAGGTTGGGAACCACTGTCCTAATTTATCAAAATTATGGAGAAAGTTCTTTTTGCATCTGGTTATTATTCCATTTCTGGATTTCTTGATCAGAAGTGTTTGGTGATGATAACCCTTAGACATAGGATACCAGACTATCAGATGCATTGATCTAGGAAAAGCAGTCGTTAGGTTCATATACATTGCACAGAAGAAACGCTGGTACTTGTTAGTGCTGCCTAGTGAAAGCAGAACGGTCCTGAAGTTGGATGGTGCAGAATATGACAAAGGCTTCAGAAATACAGTGTGCTGGGAAAGATGCACAGCCACTTCCTGAAGAATTTTATAAATAAACATTACACAACATATTAAAATGATTTAAACAGTATTTCTGATAGATTATTATACTTACCCATCACAGCTTGAAAGCAAATTTAACAGAAGAAATGGGTGGGACAGTGGAAAATTACTCCAACAAACAGTGGTTCCTATCTTTTAAGTTTAGTGAATAGACCTTTCAGCAGAAGCAGGAATGCCATTGAAATGCATTAGGTGTGGCATTTCCCTGTTTAGCTGAAATGAGAAGAATTGTATTGAATTTCCTTCCCCAAAATTGTTCCAGAAAGAAAATGTGATCTGTCAGATAGCTAGTAAGTGGGTTTCTGTGCTCACAGCCTTAACATTTGGTGTACAACAGAAGTACAAGTAACTTGAGCATCTTGGTAACTTAAGTGCTGTGCTGGTTTCTCATGGAAGCATTAGCCTATAACTTGAGAGTGACTTGGCTATTGGGCCACCTTAGATTCTGAGTTTCTAACATGGAGCATAAAAGAATCTAAGTAAGCATCAATTTTTCTGAAAATTAGGTCTCTTCCAGATGCCTTCCAAATCAATGTACTGTGATCCTATGTCACCCATCAGGTGGGAAGTCCATCGGGGACTGGCACCAGCAGATCAGAGCGGCAGACTTGCAGGGGCAGGAGCAGGTCAGAGCTGGCAGCGCGAGGCTGCGTGACAGTGCACGAGGGATGCTGAGGGCAGCCCAGCAGACTCCCATAGGCCCAGTGAGTAACTGGAGTGAGCCGAGAGCGTGTTGCTAGTACCCGATGCCTGTCCTGTGATGCAAACTGACATTTCCTTCGCCATGTCAGACATTTGCAGCAGTTTGGCAGCTGCGCTAGTTTTGGTTGATGCACAGGAATAGCACCTTGCTCCCAATCCTTCCAAAGCTTAAAGGCAACTCCACGCAGCAGTGAGTTTCCCTCTCAGCTGGGATCTCACAGCTCGTCTCGAGACCCCAGAATAAATTGGTTTAGGAACTGTTTCAGACTTTAAAAAGCTCTTCATATTGTAGTTTGGGATAAGGAGGATGACAGAGGCAAGTACAGCTGATTCTGACGTTGCTGTTGAAAACAACGCACTGTCAAACCACAGCCTGTGTGACTGCGATACCCTAATCCTCAAGCTGACAATGCCTGGTGGGCTGCCAACTATCTTTACACGCTGCCCGGCTTAGTGACACTCACAGTGATGAGAGACCACGTGCTGGCAAGAGGCTATTTCTCTGTTCAATGCTGTATTTCCAAAGTTTTCTTTTTCCATCACTTAATTTCCGACTTGCTGAATTTGTGTATAGCTTAAGGTTAAATATCAAACATAGCTGGGCATATTTGTTCATTTGATAATCATTATCAGCTCTTAGCTAACACTAGGACTTTCCTGCAGTAGTATGCTATAAATAGCCCATTTCATTATATAACTCAGTGGAAAGATTTAGAAGCCTTTGCCCAAAGTCAGAGATGTATCAGAAGGGTTCAGGGGTTTTAATAGCAATTTTATTTCACCAGCTACTGCAGCCGGATGCCTTATAAGCAGAGGAATAATAAGTAATAAAATTCAAGCTAAAGGTTGTGAATTTGAGAGCATATCATAGCTGTGGATTAGTGGTCAGTTTGGGCACAAAGCCTCCTCTAGGCCTGATCTTGGTGACAAAGCTGCCATTCCTGTCAGCTGCCAGAAGTGATTTCAAGATGCTGGACTTGGCAGTCCCTGATACAGAACCAGAAGTCTCACAGCTATCAGGGTGAGTTTGTCTGAAGTTACATGGGGTGAGATCTATAATAGTTGGGTTCTACACTCTGGTACCAAACCAAACTGAAACGGAAGACTGAAAGGGACAAATGGAAAAGAAAATGGCCCTCTTTCAAACTTGATTGCACAGAACAGAAAAGCTGTGCTGCTTTCACATGCATGCAGTTATGGTTGTGGAGCTGTGCAGCTGTGCAGAAAGGCAGAATTATATTTTGACATTAAGAAGCCGTCTTGAAAACAAAATTAAACCATTAAAATCCGTACAAAATATGATTGATGATGGTAGTAAAATGTTGGCAGTGAAAATTCCTTATATTCTGTTCACAGAATTTATAACTCGGCAAAGTGTCTGACCATAAAAATCTCATATGAAAGTAAGGATACCAACTGCTTGGAAGTGAATTTGTGTTTGTCAGGCTCTAATTTTTCACTGAACCTTATGACTTAATTAGGATACTTGAGGATTCAGTTGCAAGGAAAGTGTGCTCTGGTTTACTGAGCTCAGGTTTCTTGCTCTGCCTGCTTCCAAGAACTTCAGCAGGTAAAATTAGCAAGCAAACATGATCACTGGGAAATTATATTCTCTGGAGCTTTGTTGTCAACAGCTAAAACCTGAAGGGAGCATTTTTGTATATGGCCAAAACCAAGAGTGGTTTTAGTAGCATATGCAAAGAATGGGGGAAAATTACCAGCTCAGGATATCGTCTGAGGAGGAAGACCAGCCAGAGACCCTCACTGGCTCCCCTTGGTCTTGGGTAAGAGCTTATGCCCTAAGGTTACATAAATAACACTCAAAGCTCTAGAAAAAAGTAACAAGCTGTGCTGTGTGAACCTAGATAGAACTGAGTATCATCAGCTTTTTTACTCTTCTGTTGAAGTTTGTGTTTCATTAATGGTTAGATTGTCTGTTCTAGTTCTATCTGTGGACATTTTAAAAAAATGTGAATGGGGAAAACCTTCTTTTGCTTCTGTTGTGTATGTCAGATGCTACAAGAAAACCTGGCTGATTCTGTACTGTTTGCTTTGCTGTCTCAGTGGCCGTGTAAAGCAGCACTGTTGAAAGATACCTTTTAGGTACAATGGAGGGAAAATGATGTAAACAATAGTGTAAATGTTTGCTCTGAAGGTCTGAATTAAGAAAAGAGCCAGTGAGACCCCTATTGCAAACACAGAAATGTCTTGCCATAATTTTTTTAGTAAGATAGAAGCTGCCTTAATGAAAGACAATCATCTGCACTGCTGGTCCACTAACAGTGGTTGCATGGTCCTGTGTTTTAAGATCTGGGTGTGATGCCTAATGCTGCTAGAGAGGATGTGGGTCAGTATGGTTTTCTGATGGAAAGATAGAGGATGCATTCTCTCCGAAATGGCTTCGAATGGAAGTAGGAACAGCTCTACTGATGGTCTGGGAATTCTCCAAGTTTCAGGAAAAGGTGGGGGTGGGGTGGGGGTTGGGGGGTGTCCGACCAAGGCTTTCAATTACTTAAAAAAAAAAGCATTAAAGTGATTAAAAAACAATTATATGTCTTGAAATTAGTATTTATGGTTTCATTTCATAACCTTAAATTTCCATATCTTTTTATAGACATACACATCTATGATTTTTCTCAAAATGTCAATGTTTGAAATGGTTTCTAAGTGTTTGTGGTCAGGCATGAACGTGTGTGTAAGCATGGAACTGATATTTCCTGCAGATGCCCAAGGACTTATCAGAGACAATTGCTTTTTGAAGGTAAAAGGCACAAAATAAATTGGCTTAGCTGATGATAGGAATGCGGACTTAAAATAGTCTCATCTTTGGAGGACCATGCAGGGAGGATGAAAAGGAGTGCCAGTTGTTCTCACTATCAGGACACAGGTTTCCTGGTGAGCAACTGTGTGTGTGTGTGTTGGTGAATGTCTATTTTTGATGGGTAGGAAGATAATTTATAGATGTCATTTTCTTAATTAAACGTAAGTGGAAACTTCCTGTTTCCACTGAAAATCCCCTACAGGCTGAGCAGAATGGAGGCTGGGTGTGCAGAGGTAGGTCCTGAAGAGTTAGCTGATGGCTGGAGCGCTAAGGAACATCTAAACCACATTCAATATAAACCAAACTCTTGAATATAAACAAGGCGGCAGGGATTTTAATTTTTTTTTTTTAAACTTCAAACATCAGTTGCTTTCTGGCTATCAGTCCTACACAACATTTTGCCTATTGCATTTGTATGATGTGTAGTTTAGCTTAAGTTTCCTTCTGGGAATTTTCTTCACATGCAACTCTCTTAAATTACCAAGGGAAATCATGGATCCCACTGCTCCATGGAACAATCTGTTCTGCAACAAATGTGTAAGTTTCATTACAAGTTAAATAAATAGTGATATTCAGCATGTAAAGCATATTGGATTTCTGATAGATCGTTTGAAACTATTGCTATCGGCCTTTAGGAGTTGCTGACTCTGGACTTCTGCTAAGGACTTCAGAAAAGAAGGACCATTTGCCTCCATAGATTTACTGAAGTGCTTTTGCGTGTCAGTGTATCGTAGAGTACAGAGAAAATTGCGGTCCTTGGAGAGGATGACGGAATACATATATGTGAGAATATTAAAAGCTCATAATAGAGAGCTCTTCGATAAAAGGATTCCCTAGGTATGCAGAGATAAACATATAAGCCCCAGGCTTTGACATGTAGCGTGTAATTAAAAAATTACATGCTTCCAGAAGCAAAAATTTGTTTTTATAAGCATCTAGACCTCAAAACACTTCCCTTGATTTACCATGATGTTGCAAGAGGACCACACAAATATGATTTAATACAGACATTTTCTTTCCCTAAGGATATGAATGAGATGATTGTACACTTCTGTCCTTTTCAGTGGAGGAATAAAGAAAAAAATAACAAATAAATTACACACGACTGAGAGAAGCTGATATAACACAGTGGGGATGGTGGTGCTAGAATTTAAACAGAAGTGCCCTTAGACTTGAAACAGAAATATACTTAGGATGACAGCTTTATGGTAACTACACAAATGAAGCAGCAAGAAAAAATTACCTTCAAAACTTGAAAATCAGTTCAGTTTCTTTTCCACTTTTGACCAGTCATTGGCAATGTGACGGCATGTGAAGTTTAAATAGAAAATTGTGACTAACCTGTGTTGTTGGAAATGGGAAAGTTCGGAAGGGAGGACTCCGCCATAGCGGTGTGACCTGAAGCCCAGGTTGCTGCTGGACTATCTCAAGTTATGCTATCCTTAAGTATTTGCCTTTCTACAACCCCTGTGAAAGTAAGTTAATCATAAATCCTCTGCAATTGTTATAGTGCATTGCCACAACTTTGTATGGATAATGAAAATGTGGATACCTCTAGCCCATTCTTGCACCAGTTTAGCCCACATCTAAATTGGGGAGAGGCTGCTATATGCTACAGTGCTCTCTCGTGTTGAGAAGAGCTTATTTCCCAGTTCTGGCTAGCTTTCTCCCCAGTCCATCCCTGCTGCCTGAAAGCACTGTACTGGCAATATCCCCATGTTGCACCCTGCAAAGGCAGGAGGAGGTGATGGCTGAGGAGGTGAGAAGTTCATGATGTACAGAAAGAGGGTAGAAGACAACATGTCCACCTCGGGGGAATGGTCTGGCTGTGATGGAGGAGTCAAATATGGCAGTGCTCTGCCACCGGCATTTTGACAAGGCTGGCTCTGCCCCACTCCCCTCTTCCCACTGGTGACAAACCCTTGGTGACAGACTCTACCAACCTGCAGACAGTGACAGTGTCTGCAAGTGTCTGACAAGCTGGGCCATGTGTTACTGGCAAGGAACTCGTCCCAGCCTCACCATTAGCGTAGGGCTGGCACTGGCACCGGCAACCCCATTTGAGCATATTTGCCAAACGAGAAGGGCTGGGGAGCTGGAGAAGGCCGGGACCATTCCCGCACTCACCTGTGCCTCCCTGAAACCACGCTCGCCCCGGTCCCAGCGGTCGGACACTGCTGCGTTGCGGGGTGGCCCCGTGCTGCCCCGTCTGCTCTGCTGGGGCAACCCAGCAAGGCGGTGGAGCCGCTATGGCTTGTGCCCACGCAACGCCAAAAAGCCAAGCCGGGCCATAAGTAACAGCAGCGGCGAAGGGGTGCCGCGGTCGGGACGTCCGCGTGCTGGGCACGGAAACGTGATTTCCCGTTTTGTGCCGGGGACGGGCACACGCGGGGCAGGCGGTGGCAGCTGGGCTTGTGTCGCCTGCTGTCGGCAGGGGACGGGGCGGGTGGCGGGGACGTGGAGGAAGGCCGTTTGTTCGGATTCCAGCTTTTTCATTGTTTCACCAGTTCAGTCAGCTATTTTGTTTTTAAGAATGTGCTTGAAATCCCCGTGCTCTGGGGCAGGCAGCTGTCTTGCCAGCGAAGGACGGTGGGGGGCTGCTCGGGGGGAGAGACGCCGGGCTGCGCGGCCGCCTGCTTTCCAGGGACAGACACCAGCTGGGACAGAGGGGTCCCAGAGCGGCTGTGGAGCTTCTCTTCTAACCAAATATTGCCCAAAACGGCCACGTGTGGAGAACGTTTCTGTTCCTCCAGCCTGGGGCAAAGAGCAATCGTATTCAGCAGGGCGACGGGAATATCTCGGATGGAGACATGGTGCCTGGCCTGACTTGCCCCCCAGCATCCCTGGGCACTGCTGCCCTCCTGCTCTGTCCTCCAGCAGCCCCAGTGGCTGAGCCATGGGGGGATTTTCTGAGTTACACTTTGCAGTAGGCATTGAAAACCAGTAACATATTTAGCAAAAAAACCCCCACACTGGAGAAAAGAGAGTATTATTAAAACATCTCCAAGCTGTCCACACGGTGGTGTTTCTTTCAATTTGACCCCATAAAGATTTTTTTTTTAACCTGATAAGTAATAAAATACCGTGGGCTGTGTAGCTTAGCTAACAGGTGATGTCCATGCTGTTCACATTTAATTACAGAAATATCTAGGAGGCACATTGAGAGTACTCACCCACCCTCATTATCACCAAATTTTAGAGCAGGACTTGGCCTGTCAAAGCATAGCAGACACAAGGACATGTGCGCAAATACCTGAATCAAATACAAACTTCCCATATGGCCCTAGGCAAAATTCAGGTTTTATTTTCCAGTGTTTCCACTTATTGTAGGTAGCTCTGCTCTGAGATCCCAGCTCGATACCTTCACGTTCAGAGGAATTTCTACAAATTTCACCTGAACTGCAAGGGCTGAGCATCTGTGAAAATTCCCCCTGAGCTGCTCGTACTGGGTACTCAAAGTAAATGGGCACACTTGAAAACTGTAACCTTCATTTCCCTCCTCCCCCCAACTTTTTTAGGTTAATTTAACCTGAAGTTTATATTGTATTTCGAGATCCTCTGGGATCAAGCCTTATAGAAATGCGAAGTCTTGCTGCAATTAAGTTGCCATCTGCTGCCAGTGCTACAGCTGCAGTTGGTGCTGCCGTGGGAGAGGGACTGGCTTGGCTTCTCAAGGGCACGTTTCTATCGGTCTCTGCCCAGTCCCAGGCCAAACCACCGGGTCACTGATAAAACACTGTCATTTCTCCAGGGCTGCAGGCAGTCCTGGATTTACCAAATTCCAGTGGGGATAACAATTTAATTAGCATCGGTTTCTCTGGAAAGCTAAAAACACCTGCGTGTTTCTCACCATGAGACTTCCTGCAAGAAACCTGTTATCCTCCGTGAATGGGAAGGAGGGGGCTAGGGCCAGAGGCTGCTCTCACCCCACCGGTGCTGTGCCAGCTCAGCCCGGCCGGAGGTCAGAGCCCATTTACCTGCTGGCTGCAGTCACCTCGAGTGTCCCGCACTTTACAGCAAGGATGCCCCCAGCCACCCTGACAGCTCCCAGCTGTCCCCACAGATGGGGACGGTCTGGGCTCTGGGACTGCCCCATCCCGTGGACCTTCCCCCGTGAAGGATCTCTCACACGGGGCCCCATTCCTCCCGGCTTTCCGACCTGCGGCTGATCTGTACCACTTCAGGCACAAGGATTCCACTACAGCCCTACGCACAGGGTCCACGGCGTGGGCTCTTGTTCTGGTTGATGTTGGTGGGGCCTTTTTGCAGCCACCTGCTGAGCAGACCTCAGGCTTTTCAGAGGCAAGAGCTTCTTTCCCCCACGGTGGCCTTACCCGGCCGTGCCCGGCAGGTCAGCAGCTGCAGCGCCTTGCTCCCGTTTCGGAGGGCTGACACTTCAGCAACCGGAGGATGTATTTTTGCAAGGGTAAATGTGTCTCAGAGGTATTCACCGCAGATCTGCTTTCCTTCAGCATCAAGCACATGTGCTGCCTTCCCACCTACTGAAAAAACAAACCGTAATTTGAACCCGGACCCTTCCCTGTGGTTCACCCTGGAGCTCCCAGAGCACCATTCTGGGGAGCTGGCTGGAGACTGAGTCCTTTTGCATTTTATTTAGAGCAGATTGCTGGAGGTCAGCAATCCTTCTGTATCTGCAGATCATGTCTCAGAGAGCCTGCCCTGTCTTAATATAGGTTTGAAAGTTCAGCTTGGTCCATGGGGACAAAAGGCTGTGAGGGCAGTAAGTGGTAGGCAAATAGTATCAAGGCTGTCAGCTGCTTCGCCCCCCAGTTCCTGTCGCCTACGCTGCCTTTGCATGATAAGCTTTCTTTGCACGATGAGTAATGCTTTAATAACACTTATTTATCTTATGCTGCCGTAAATGCAAAGAGACTGTTAACCTCTCTGTTTCTGACTCTCTACTCCTCGTAGTGGTCTGGGACAGCTGAATCTCACCTGGAGCGGGAGTTTGCACCACGTCAAGGCCACAGCCTAAGGACTGGTCAGCCCAGGGGTGAGCTTCAGCAGCCCTGACCGAGTGGCTAAGCAAAACCTACACTGAGATCTAGGGTGCAAGTGCAAAACACTCCTAAACGTGGAGCACATGAGAAAAACCCAGTCCAAAGAGGCAGAAAGCACAAACACATCTCACAAGAGACAGGGCTGCCTTAAAATCTGAGATTTTTGAAAGCAGTGATACATATCTGTTTCCTGCTACCCACTTTCAGACGTCTGCATTCAAAAATTTATCAAGCTCTTTCCAGTCATGGCAAAGGTTAAAACTTTTTTCCATTTAAAAAGTCCCCTGTCTCTGGGAGATAAGAAAAATCTTCCTGAAAAGCAGCAGAAGTCTGGCGCTTCCACTGCAGGTTCCCAAAGAGCTTCTACTCCAAATCAACTAGCAGATAAGGGCTGGGCTCTCATCAGCTGAGTGTTTCCCACCGCCGTCACCCAGGGAGCCGTGAGATCGGAGGTGCCATAAAGGGGTGCTCATGAAAAGGGACCATCATGTTGGCATCCCAGAACATGCAGCCTCTGGTTTTAATGGGCACAAGCTGGGAGCATCATCAGAGAAGACCGTTCATGGCAGAATGATTCAGGAAATGCAGAACTGTCTTCTACTTTGCTGAAATTATAAGGGTGGGGCTGGTGTTAAGGAAATGGGAGCAAATGGTGTTGTGGATCTCATTGCTTTTACAGAGCTACAAATAATTAAGAAATTGCAAACGAAGCTGCAAATGTTGAGGGCTAGAGACAGGCATGGAAGCGAGCATGGGAACGGAAAGCAAAGCTGTGCTTGCCTGTGGAGTAAAGGAGCAGCATGAAGAAAAGGGCACATTTTACTGCAAAGCCTTGCACGTGCCCATCCTGACAGGGCACGCTGCCTTACAGCTCAAGCCCCCACGCTCCCAGTTTAAATGCATCACGAATTAGAACTGAGGAACATTCCACCTGGGATTGCAGTTCATGAAATGAGGAAGGAAAGTGACCCCAAGACCATCCTCAGAAATAATTTTCTCTCTTTTGGTACCAGTAGGCACCCTCACAGGAAAATCAGCTGCTATTTTTATAAGAATTTACCAGTATAATGTCATATACATGAATGCAGAGAGAAAAAGAAGTTCCTGAAACTGTTTCTCCTTTAACCTATGCTCTGTATTGTTCCAGCTGGAGCTGGTACCTCTGCTGCACCTTCACCGCCATCCTCGAGCTCTCTGTATGCCTGTGCCACTGCCCATCGTTGCTGTATTGGGATTGTTTCCCTGCAAAGCTGACAGCAAAGGAGAGTCTCTGGTCAGCTTTGCAGAGCTTCTTTGCATTGCGTCCTGTCGGGGCCTGAGACTCCCCTGACGGGCAGGAGTTTTGTGTGCTTGCACATGAGTTTTGTTTAGGTTTCAGCAACTGAAATTCTGCGGCACTGCCACGGTGCTCGGGGGCAGGAGTCAAGAGCCTGTTTATCCCTCAGTAGTACCACTTAGAAGTTATAGCTCTTTAAATCTTCAACAAGTGGCAAGCTGTGATTTTTATCTTTACGGTCTCACAGGAAGTTCATCATCAAAACCACAGACCACAGCACAAAAGAGCAATCATTTACACGAACATAGCAGGCACTACATTGCACTGTTACTAGGCAATGGAGACATGCCCATCCACAATAAGTTCTCGATCCTTCCTTCAGAAAGGCCAGGAAGAAAATACTTGATGGAAGAATTTATGGTTTCTATATTCTCTTGCCCTCTCTTCCTTTCTTCCCTTCTGTCTTCTGAATTTCGCAAAAGCCTTGGTCTGATCTTGAAGTAATGCTGGGTTTGTGGCATCGCTGCTGAAATGCATTGCTATAATGGATGAGCAAATTGTCCTTTGCCCGACAGAGATGGGGCCAAGGGATTGCATGGCTGCTCCCAAGCAAAAGAGGCCAGGAAGCAGCCCCCTTTCATCAGGACCTGAGCAAACAAGAAAAAACTGCAAAAAGAAAGAGGCTGAACATTGGCAGCTGGTCTAAAAAAACTTTTTTACAGGATCTGAATCTGTGTTCAGATACACTCTCCCTCTGAAGTCAATTGTATCAGTCATCTAAGGATGATCCCTCAGAAGAGTAAGATTTTGCAGGATTAGTCTAGAAATTAATCCAGTACACAGAGTATTGCTACTTTTCTTTGCTCCTTCTTCACTTCTTCAGTGGCAAAAGCTGGAAACTTGGAGCCTTTGAGCTAAGTGGTAGGTATCTGATCCATGGATCAGGTGAATATTTTTAACATTTTCTTCCTTTAAATGCAGAGCCAGTAATGTGTCTGCAGAGCCACAAAGACAGAAAATATGTTCTTTTTCATTCCAAACAAATCCTATAGTTGCTGCTTCAATTCATTGATTTATTGATGGTATTGTCTATCAGACCAAAATGGCCACATTGCAAAACTCTGTAATATGGAAAAAAATTTAGTGAGAATAACCGTTTCATGAAGACAATCTGCTAGAATTCCCTGAAGCCCTTCTGAGCTACAAAATACCTTAAAATGAAATATATATTTTTCAATGAATTTTCACAAACAAGTTGCAAACCCCAGTTGTGCTCCTTTCTGCTTTTGCAGTTGTATTGCTGCCAAAAGGCCTCTAAAGTGGAGGATTTCTAAACCAAAAGTGACCTCCAGTGGTCACACACATTATTTATGGCTAATGCCTGGAATTTATCTTCCTCTTGTTAGAAATGAGGCAATGTGGTAAGTAACAGCCTGCAGCGAGCATGGTCAATTAAATTGGATGTATCCTTTAAAAAAAAAAAAAGGTCAATTAATCTGGTTGTATCCTTACATCCAGACATTTTGTATACCTGCTAACCAGTATGAAAGTTTTTCATTTACTTACCTTTACATCAGCGTTTTACATCTCAGGGGTGTTTTTTCTGCATTATGCTGGGGTATAATGCACCATTTTCTTTGCTCACCCTCTGCATGTAGTAAAGCTTTGATGCTAATATCCTCCATATAGCAGTCTGCTACAGGATAGAGATGACCTTTTAGAAAGCAAGTAATAGATCATCAAGCATTTCAAGGTTAATTTTTACTTACACAAGCAATTAGGAGTTCTGCATAGCTTTGCTAATAAAGTCATTAATTTTCCTTTAAAATCTGGAAATCATGATGGATTGCCCTATCTTTTCCTAAGTATTTTAGGATCCCATGGACTCATCATTTCTTGGATGCTTGAAGGCAGAGAAACATGAGGCAGAGGTATAAGTCGGGGCTTTGTGGGATTTCCATCCCAGTAAATATATCTGAGAAATCTCTAGAGTTCAGGGGGTCTCCTTTCATCACAAATGTCTGAGCACTTCCAGTCTGCCAGCTTTTGCTTAGAGGTTTTTATGATTCAAAGGCATCTGCAGGGGGGCTTTCCTGAAAAGGGGCACTTAGGAAATTAAATGGAAATATACTCTTTAATAAATAAATAAATTGCAAGAAATATTTGTATGAAAACTCTCTTGAAAAACAACAGTTTCATTAATTTGTATTAGCCTAATTTAAAATAAAACAGATTAAACTTGAAGGAGAGTTTTCCCATAGGTATTTAATTGTCCTTCGTCTCTGTATCATTAGTTAAATTGGATTCACTGGCTGAGTCCTGGCATTTTTTGGAAGGTCACTGGAGATGCAACAGTCATTGCAACTGAGCTAATTTAAAGCAATATAGACATGACCTTTGGTAAAAATGTTTGCGTACTCATAAATCCCTTCCCCTGGAAATTTTATGTTGTGTGTGCAATAGAGGCCAAAACTTGAATGTAAGTCAAGTAAGATGACTCTCAGCTAAGATTGAGAAATGACCTGTAGCTCTTGGTCTAATCAGTGCAGTGCTGGCCTGAGACAGGATGACAAAGCTATTTTCCCTTGTGCTGCTGGATGAGTTTCAATAACCCACTGCAACTTTCTCAGTTGTTCCATCTGTTAAAAGGGGATTATGCTAATAACATCTTTTGTAATATACTTTGAGATTCATGGAGGCTGTGCTGTATATGAGAGGGGTAATGCATTTAATAAACAGATTATAAACACAATAATACTTTTTTCCCCCTCCTATGTAAAAAGTAACATTAAGTGAAGGGAGTTTAAATGACAGAAGAAGGAAGTTTGCTTTATTTTTCATTTCATCTCTCCCTTCTGCTTCCCTCCAGCAGCTGTGTTAGACTTGTAAAGTAGGAGCCCATGAAGATGGCCACAGAACATTTCTGCAGCAACATGTTTGGATATAAACTGTGCCATAGAGCTTACATTTTGCTCAAATTTTATATACTTTCTCTCTCTCTCTCTCTTTTCCCCCTAGGGTAGGGTAGGTTGTGGATAGTCAGGCCCTAATGGTATAGCTGAGAACAAGTAGTTTCCTGTAACTCTTATTTATGTGACTAGTTTACTGATTTTTATATTCTTCCTCCTCTTGTAAGTGCTGCACAAATCTCAGTAGATCAGGAAATAGTACAGAAAATAAAGCTCTGTTAGGACCTGTGAAACACAAAGACAACGAGTGGTAGAAGGGGAACGGCATTTTATCTTGGCATAACTCTGCGACAGACAAAAAGGTGGTTTATTAATAGGGGTTTGGCAGACATACTACACCAACCCTTAATGACTGCAAGAAGACCAAAGCAGGTGTCTAATTTCCTGCAGGCAGTATGTGCCTAATGGGTGACAGGTTAGTGCAGCAGGAGAGGCAATGGTCAAGTTTCCCAACTCAGTTTTCTCAGCGGTTCTGGGCAGCGGGGTAAGAGAGCAAAGTTTCTGCGATGGGTGAGGCACTATGAAAATGTTCTGGACTAAGTATTAACCCAGTGCTTACTGCAGACCCAGATATTTAGCTTTTGCATGGGCTGGGCACTTTTCCTGTAGCCTGTAAGTAAGAAAGGACTGCTAGTGGGATAGCTTGTGGTGACAGAGCCGGGTTTGGAAGAAAGGCTGGGAAGAGACGGGGAGGGTTAATGGCGAGAGTGAAGCGGAGTTGGTGGGTGAGGGATGACAGATCCAGAGGGATGGGGGCACTGGCTGGTGGGGAAAAGGTTTGCCTTCCAGAGAGCACCCATGTAAGATGTATGCAAGAGCTGGGCTGCATCCAGCCCAGCAATGCTTCCCCTTAGCTTTTGGCAGGAGCTGGAGGGAGCCTTCACCCTCCACTGAGAAGGGCTGCCAAAGGCCAGAGGCATCAGACTTTGGCTCTTCCTTGCATGGCATCTGGGAAGGATCCTTAATCCCAGCTGCTCCAGGGATTCCCACAGGTTCCCTGGGGCTTCCACCTCCTGCTTTTCCATGGACTCATTTTGTCTCCACCCATGTCGGAGGGAGCACAATATGATGCAGCAGGTTTTTTTACCGCATTTGTGTTCAATGGAAAGGGAGGGTTCGTTCGAATGCACAGAAGGATTTGCTTCTGCAATCCAAAACCAACAAACAATCCCGTTGGAGTAAATCAGTCCTTGAAATCGTCTCTACCTCTCCACTGCCTACAGAGGGAACTGTAAGCTCGCTTAGGTTTTGGCTAAGGTTAGGGAAGTTGCTACTCACTGGGCATCTGTGCGACGTTTACACATGGAAGAGGCAGTTCTTCACTTTAACTGGCTTGTGCCAGTTCACAGCTATTGAAAAACAGTGGCCTTATTTGCTTGGTAACGCTAGTGGTTTATTATCTGCTTTATAAAAGGTCTTTATAAATCCCCAGACAAGAATCCCTGAAACCAGGACATCAGGAGTGCTGGAGCAGACATACCTCCTGACCACTCGCTGGCCTTGCGGCAGCTGGGCAGCACATGCCTCACCCTGCTGTACACATCAAGCAAACTTTACAGCTCATCCTACGCTGCCCACATTAATGATGTCTTGTTCCTTATTATATTAATAAAGCTGGTGACAAGCAGCAGACAGTGAATGACTGACCAGACTTTTGAATGCTAATATTTGGAAATCCTTCACTTTCTTAAATTAGGGAGAATTGCACAAAAGAGAGACCCTGGCACAACCTTTTCGTTTTGTCTCTGTACAGTGTGTGGCAAAGTGGGCACAATTAAAGCTTCTAAGTGCTGCTGAAGGCCAGCAAACAGCAGTATAAAATGTGAGTCTTAATGCTTGTTCTTTTCCCTTGTAAATCCTAGGATACCTTAATAGTGACAAAAATGAAGCTCTTTTGACTTCTGTTCTGATTTTCAGGATGTATTTGCATTTGCTTTCACTTCTCCATTGCCCATGAGAGCTTTGCTGAAGAAAAGTTGACTGTTTCATGGAGCTGCAACCTCTGATGGAAGCAGTATGCTTTAGGCAAGGTACAAAAGCAATCTATCCTGTGGAGGAAAAGGGTGAAAAATGTAAAGGAAAAAGAATAGCAGGAGATTACGGTAATGGTCTTCCCAAGACAGGCCAGAGGTCCATTTGCAGAAAACAGGTTGTATTTGAGTGCTCTATGTCGTGCCACCTTAAGGTAGCTCAGATGGATCATGCTCTAGCAATGCTACACTTCCTGTAGATTAGACAGGGAATCCAGACGTAACCACCTTTGTTATGGATGTCTAAGGTAAGAGAGGCAGCCGCAGGATATGGTCCCACTTAAAAAAGGTTGCCTTGAAGTCAGGCAAGTCAGTCTCTGTCCTTAAAGTCAGATAGGTACATCTGGGCTGAATATAGGAGGGTTCTTACATTAAACACCTTTGCATTGTATACCATGGAGACTCCAAACCTAATGCTATCTCACTAACACTAACACTAACAAACCAACTGTTGTGGTTTAACCCCAGCCATCAACTAAGCACCACGCAGCTGCTCACTCACTCCCCCCCACCCAGTGGGATGAGGGAGAGAATCAGGGGAAAAAAAAGTAAAACTCGTGGGTTGAGATAAGAACAGTTTAATAGAACAGAAAGGAAGAAACTAATAATGATAATAA
>JANHGO010000037.1:19843786-19926730 GCA_024606505.1 Aquila spilogaster | reverse complement strand
TTGGTAATGGTTGGACTGGATGATCTTCTAGGTCTTTTCCAGCCTTGATAATTCTGTGATTCTGTGATTCTGTGATTCTTTCAGAGAAAGTTTTCATTCTGTGTGGTCTGGGGTCCTTATATAAACCTCCTGACACCCCTATTTGGTGAGACCACATCAGGCATTGTGAGAAGAAAGGTGCTGGATCTGGTGGGTCATGGTCCTGCAGAGGAGTAGCAGCACAGGGCTGCAGCAGGGCCTCTCTGTGGGTGCAGCATGGTCCTGGGGCTCCTTTCCTGTGTGTGCCCAGAGGCACAAAGCAGAGGGCTTTCTTCATACAGCCCTTATTTCAAGGGTGCCGTGGGTGTTCAGGAGATAAAACAGAAAGTAGTGAAAAGCAGTTCCATATGCTTTGTTCTCAGCAACTCCAGCAATGTGAAAGGGCTGAAAGTTACACTGTTCTAGGGGAGTGATACTGCCCCAGAACAGCAGAGTTGTGACTGTATTTAAAAATATCTTCAATTAATCTTAAAGTTGAAAAACCATTCTGTTAAAAATAAGAAGATGTAATCTTATCAGTTCAGAAAATAAAGTTCACACCAAGGCTTCCATGAGATTAAATTACCATTTAAAATATTCTGGGATGATTACGAATGTTTATTGTTTTTTCCCTTCTCATGACAGAGCACTTACAGATGCTATTTATAAAAAGAAACTGGCTCCTGTTTACTCTGTGCCGTCATGTAATGAAATCATCGGGTGATGTTTAAAATTGTCACAAGATTTCTGTATGCACTGCATGATTATCCGATGAAGCTTTTTGCTACAGGATCTCACAGAGGCAAAGAGCTGAGTAGGAATCCAAACGTGGCTGTGAAGCTCATGTGAACCTGAGTCTGAGAATATCTTCCGTGATTTCTGGGGCAGCCCCAGTGGGCCTCTGATGAGAAACACTAACCTGGGAAAGAGAAGCAAAGTTGTAAAGGCACGGAGAAATGGGAAGGCGCTGAGGGGAAAACAGCTGGCACCTGGGGCTGTAGGAAGGAGACTTTCAGGAGGCAAAGAGGCATTGGCCTGGCTGGGGGCACAGAAGCAGAGCAAGTGGGAAGGGGAACAGGCAGTGGCAATGGCAACCTTAGGGAAAGGATGGGAAACATTGTGCTAATGTATGAAAGTTAAGGGGAAAGTCCTTTTCCATGCGGTTATTATTCAATTTCTGGATTTCTCGATTAGACACATCTGGTGCTGGTCACCCTTGGATGCAGGACGCCAGACTATCAGGAGCATTCCTCTAGGAGCAGCAGTCACCGGGTTCACGTGCTGCACTGAACAGCAGAAATGCTCGTAGCTGCTGGGGCTTCCTGGGGAAGGAAAGTTCCCAGAGCTGTACAGTGCTCAAGATGACAAAGGCTTCAGATATGCAGTGTGCTGGGAAAGATGTCCAGCCACTTCTTGAAGAATTTTATAAATAATATTATTATATATTATATATATGATTATATTATTTATATATATCGTATGTTATTATTACAGTGATTGAAACAATTTCTGATACACTGCTATTACAGCTTGAAAGTAAATTTAACAGAAGAGTTGAGTGGTACAATGGAAAATTACTGCAGCAAACAGTGATTCCCATCTTTCAAGTGCAGTGAACAAACATTTCAACGGGAGCAGGAATGCCACTGAAATTCTCTAGGTGTGGCATTTCCCTGCTTAGCAGCATTGAGGAGAATTGTATTGAATTTCCTTCCCCAAATCTGTTCCAGAAAGAAAATGTGATGTGCCAGATAGCTAATAAATGGGTTACTGTGCTGACAGTCTTACCATGTGCTGTTCAACAGAAGCAAGTAACTTGAGCATCCTGGTAACTTAAGTGCTGTTCTCTTTTCCCTGGGAAATGTTGGCCTGCAGTATTAAAGTGACCTGGCTATTTGGCCACCTTAGATTCAAAGTTTCTGATGTGAAATGTGCGTATCTAAGTAGGCATTAATTTTTCTGAAAATCAGCTCTCCTTCTGTCTTCCAAGTGAACGTCCTTAGTGCCACTTACAATAGAGAGAGACCATCTGCTGGCTACGGGCTACTCCTATGCTCAATACCATATTTCCAAACTTTTCTTTTTTCATTACTTATTGTTTTTCCTACTTAATGAATCTACGTATAGATTAAGGTGAAATATCAAGTGTAGCTGGGTGCACTTGTTGATTTGATAATAATTATCAACTCAAAGCTAACACTGGGTCTCTCCTGCAGTAGCTTGCTATAAATAGCACATTTCATTCTAGAGTGCAGTGGAAAGATTGAGAAGCCTTTGCCTGAAGTCAGAGATTTTTAATAACAATTTTATTTCACCAGCAAATGCAACTGGATGCATAGAAGAGGAATTACTAAAATCAAAGCAAAAGGTTATGAATTTGAAAGCGTAATTACTGGTCAGCTCAACAGCAAAGCCTCTCTAGGTCTCATCTGGGATTCCATTCAGATCAGCTGCCAGAGGTGATTTTAGGACGCTGAGTTCTGTAGTTCTCTTAAAGACAAGGGAGTCCCACAGGCATCTGGGCTGATTTGTGTGAAATTACATAGGACAACATTTATAATAATTGTATTTACACTCTGGCACATATCTGAAAGGAAACATAAGACCAAAAAAAAATAAGTGGAAAAGAAAGTGTCCTCTTTCAAGTTCTGTATTGCACAGAGGGAGGAATCTGTGCTGCCCGTGCAGTTACGATCCGTAACAACTGTACAACTGTGCAGAAAGGCAGAATTAGATTTTGACATTAAGAACCTGCCTTGAAAACAAAATGAAACCATTAAAATCCATACTAAATGTGATTAGTGATGGTAATAAAACGTTGGCAGGGTGAGAATTCCTTATTCCTCACAGAATGTAACACTCAGCAGGTTGTCTGAGCATAAAATCTCATACAGAGGTACGATGGACACTGACTGTTTGGAAGTTAATTTGTTTGCCAAGCTCTAATTTTTCACTGAACCTTATGACTTAATTAAGATACTTGAGGAGTCAGTTGCAAGGAAAATGTGCTCCGGTTTACTGAGCTCATGTTTCTTTCTCTGACTGTGCTTCCAAGAACTTCAGCAGGTAAAATTAGCAAGCAAACACGATCACTGGGAAACTATATTCTCTGGAGCTTTGTTGTCAACAGCTAAAACCTGAAGGCAGCATTTTTGTATATGGCCGAAACCAGGGCTAGTTTTAGTAGCCTGTGCAAAGAATGGGGGAAAACGATCACCTCAAGATGTCGTCTGAGGATGAAGAACAGCCTGAGAGCCCTCCTGGCTCCCCTTGGTCTTGGGTAAGATCTTATGCCCTAAGGTTGCATAAATAATGTGTTAAAACTGTAGGAAAAAGTAAGAGAGTGCACTGTATGAACCTAGGTGGAACTGAATAAAACCAGCTTTCTTAATCTCTTAGCAAAGTTTGCTTCACTAATGATTACGTTTTCTGTTTTAGCTTTACCTGTAGACATTTTTAAAACATCTGAATGGGGAAAACCTGTTGCTTCTGTTGTGTATGTCAGGTGCTGCAAGAAAACCTGACTGATTCTATAACATCTGCTTTGCTGTCTTACTGGCTGTGTAAAGCAGTACTGTGGAAATGTACCTTTTAGGTATAATGGAGAGAAAGTGATTTAAACAACGTGGTAAACCTTTGCTCTAGACATATGTGTTAAGAAGAGGGTCAGTGAGACCCCTATTACAAACACAGAAATGCATTGCTATAATTTTTTTCAGTAAGACAGAAACTGCCTTAATACAAGACACTGTGCACCAATGGTCCACTAAGTGTGGTCCTGTGGTTTAAGGTCCTGGCTTGATGCCTATTGATGCCAGAGAGGCTGTGGGTCAGCAAGGCTTTCTGCTGAGAAGATAAGGGATGTGTTCAGCCCGACAGAACTTAAAATCAAAATAGGAACAGTTGTACTGAGTGACCTGGGAACTCTGAAGGTTTCAGAAAAAGAGGGGATGTGCAACCAAGGCTTTTGATTACTTTTTAGAAAGAATATTTACTAGGGTTGTGACTACACAATAAATAAATCTTGATATTAGAATTTATGTTTTCATTTAAGGACTTTACATTTCATTATCTTTTTATAAGCATATGCATCTATGATTTTTTTCTGGAATAATCAATGTTTGAAATGCTTTCTGGTTATTGGTGGTCAGGCACAAAAGCGTGTGTGTGTAAGCAGAGACCTGACATTTCATGCAGGTCCTTGAGGAGTTAGCAAAGAAAATTATTTTTGAAGGTAGAAGGCATAGAGTAAACTGTTTTAGCTGATGATACGATTGTGGATTTAAAACTGTTTCATCTTTGGAGAAACATGCAGGGAGGATAAAAAGGAATATCAGCTGTTCTCACTATCACTCCACATGGTTGCTACTGAATAACAGGATTAGTGTGTTGGTGAATATCTATTTTTGATGTGTAGGAAAACAATTTACAGATGCTGATTTCTTAATTAAATTAAGGCTCTATTTTCAGCTAAGATCCCATGCAGGCTGACCAGAATGGAGTCTGGGTGTGGATAGCAAGGTACTGAACAGTTAGCAGGTGGTTAGAGCTCTAAGGAGCTTTTAAACAACAACGTCAGTGGTATTGCAGTAGAGGTTGAATATTCCATTACATTTTGTTGCTGTGTGACAGATGGCAGCAGAGGGGTACTCTGACACAGTGGTGTCTGACGCGGAAGTATGTATGTAGCAAAAGCGTGTCACTGAATTCCTCCATGCGGAAAAAATGGCACCCACTGACATTCATCAACACTTGCTGAATGTTGATGGAAACCAAACAGTGGATGTGAGCACAGCGAGGTGGTGGGTGGTATGTTTCAGCAGTGGTGAAAGCGACAGTGGGTCACCTCCACTGGTGCACACCATTATGAGTGCAGCATGCAGGCTCTTGTTCATCGCTGGTGAAAATGCAGACCTAATGGTGGTGACTGTTTAAAAACAGTGTTTTGTAGCTCAGAATGTGTTCTATCAGTGCAGTTGTGCTCATTGTATCTGTTTTAGTTTCCATGGAAATGAATAGGATTCATTACTTTCAGAGTGACCTACATATATTCAATATAAACTAAAAACTCTGAGTATGGCTAAAAATAAGACTTTTTTTAACTTTAAACTTCAGTAGATTTCTGGTTATGAGTTTTTATTAAAAATAAAGATGTTCTAAAAAACCAAAGCAAAGCAAAGCGAGAAGAAAATGAAAAAGAGAAAAGAAAACAAAAAAAAGACAAGACTGCGGTGTATATATATGTACTTTAGTTTAAATTTCCCTCTGGGAATTTCCTTCTCCCAAATTGTCAAGAGAAATCATGGATTCCACTGTGCCATGGAACATTCCATTCTGTAACAAATGTGGAAGTTTCATTACAAATTAAATAAGCAGTGTTATTTAGCATGTGAAACATACTGGATTTCTAATAAAAATCAGTATTCTAAATATCATTTGAAAGTGTTGGTGTTGGCCTCTAGGTTTCTGCTAAGAACTTCAGAGAAGACCACTTCTCTCCATAGAGTTACTGAAGTGCTTCTGTGTGTCCGCATATCGTGCAGTAAATAGAAAACTGTGGTCCCTAAAGATGATGAGGGAATATGTATATTTGAGATTATTAAAAGCTCATAATGAAGAGTTCTCCAAATAAAGGATTCCCTAGGTATGCAAAGATAAACATTTGTGTCCTCGGGTTAAACTTTGAAATCGAACATGCATTTAAAAACATTACATGCTTCCAGAAGCAAAAATACTCTTTTATAAGCATCTAGGCCTCAAAACTCTTCTTATTTACCATAGCATTGCAAGAGGACCACATAAATATGATTACACATTGACAATTTATTTCCATAAGGGTATTGAATTAGACTGTATACTTCTCTCCCTTTCATCAGAGGAATAAAGGAAAAAATGTATAAAAATAAATGTATAAAATAATGTATAAAAAAATATAAAATGAACCCCAGACAAAGAAATTACACATCACTGAGAGAAGCCAATATATCGTGGTGAGGATGGTGTAGCTATAATTCAGGCTTGAAATAGAAAGATTCTTAGGAAAGCAGTATTGTGGCAATTATACAATAGATTAGGCAGAAGGAAAAGTGTTACCTTGAAAACCTGCACAACCAGTTCGATTTCTTTTCCTTCTTTTTTTAACCACTCCTTGGCAATGTGTCAGCAGACGAAGTTTTGGTAGAAAATTGTGACTAATCTGTGTGGCTGGAAAGAGGACTGTTAGGAATGGAGGACGTTGCCGGGGCAGTGAGACCTGCAGCCCATGTTGCAACTGGTTGTGTTATGCTTGTGTATCTGCCTTTCTAGACCTCTTGTGAAAGCAAGATAATTATAAACTCTCTACAGTGTTATAGCCAATTGCCACAAGTTTGTATTTTCAGTGCAAAGGTGGATTCCCTTAGCTCATTCTTGCACCAGTCTGGCCAATACCTAACTGAAGAGAGGGATGAGCTGGGGGGCTGCTGCGGCTGCTCCTGTCTAGGGAGGATGACCATGAATGATCCCAGAATGGGAATGCTCTGGCAGTCACAGGTGTCCCTCAAGGCTCAGGAAGCCTTCCGAGGTGACAGTGTGAGGCTGGGTGGTGACACTGAACCTAACCGCTGTGGCTTTTGTCCACACAGCACCAAAATGTCAGCAGGCCATATAGCATCACAGGGCGCTGGGGTCATGATGGGTGTGTGCCGGGCACAGAAACCCGACTGTCCGTTTTGTGAGCAGGAAGCACTCATGAGGGGTGTGTGGCAGGAGCTAGGAGAAGGCCTTTTATTCCCCTTGATTAATTTGTTTGGATTCAGCATGGTTTCATCAGTTCAGCTGGGGGTTGTTTACTTTGTTTTGAAGGATGTGTTTGAAATCCCCGTGCTTTGGGGCAGACAGCTGTCTTGTCAAGTGGAGGAGGGCACGAGGCTGCTCTGGGGATCCATGTTGGGTGTCAGGTCACCTGCTCCCCAGGGAGAGCCCACAGCGATGGTTTTGTACCCGATACCAAGTGAGATAGCGTGGCTTATGCAGACTTAATTACAGAATTATCCAGGAGCGCTACCTTACCTAGTACTCACCTACCTTCATTATCACAAAATTTTAGAACAGGGCCAGGCCTGCCGAACTACAGAGGACACGAAGATCTATGCAAATTCCTGTACCAAACTTCCCATACAGCCTTGGGCAAACATCAGGTTTTATTTTCCATCGTTCCCACTTGTTACAGGGAGCTCTGCTCTGAGATCCCAGCTCAAGAGCTTCATGCCTTGAGGAACTCCTGCAAACTGAGTCCTGCCTTTTCTTCAGAGCAGACTGCTGGAGGTCAGCGACCACTCTGTATCTGAGGATCATATCTCACAGAGCTTGCCCTGTCTTAATATAGACGTGAAAGTTCACAAGGACCAAAGGATGTGAGAGCAATAGCTGGTAGGCAAACAGTGTCAAGGCTATCAGCTGCCTTGCCTTCTAGTTCCTTCCTGTCACCTACACTGCCACCGGGCTTCTGTTCTTCAGGATGAGTAAGCTTTAATAACAACAAATGATGTTACGTTTCCATAAATGCAGAGAGTGTTAGTCTCCCTGTTGCCAGTGCTCCTTGTAGTGGTCGTTGACAGGTGACTCTCACTTGCAACAGGACTTTGCACCATTTCAAGGTGCAAGCTTCAGCAGCCCTGTTCAAACGACTGAACAAAACCTACACCAAGTTCTGGGCTGCAAATGCAAAACACTTCTAAAAGCGTTTTGCCTCTTAAAGAGGCTGCCTCTGCATTCAGTGGGCACGAACCAGAGAGATAATCTCAGAATATTGGTGGCAAAATGGTTCAGGAGGTGCAAAACTGGCTTTTACCTTGCTTAAAAATGGTATCTATGTGTGTGTGATTACAGAAATGGGAGGGAATGGTCCTGTGGATGTCATCACCTTTACAGAGTTGAAATAGTTAAGAAACTGCAAATGAAGCAAAGATTATCTGGCCTCCTCTTGTGTGTGCATCCTCTTAATATGAGGAATTACAGAGGCAGGTGGGCACCTCCTATGAAGCCCAGTTTGAACCTGCACAGTCAAGGAAACATCCAGGAAACATCCACTCCCTGTCTGTCTATGGGGATGAGGGAAGGGTGTAGACACTCATAATGTTTGATCATTTGCTTTACAAAAAGGAGATACTAAAAGCTCCCTGTGCACTGTGTCCTGTGGGGCTCTGAAACTCCCTCTCACGCATGACATTTGTGTACATGCCAGTGGCTTTTTAGGTTTTAGCAACTGAAGTTGAACAAGAAGCAAGTCAAAAATTTTGAAAGCATGTATTTTTAATGAGGCCTTCAGGGAGATGAGGTCTCAGTGTCATGGGGGATTCTGTGGCACGGTCAGGGCACTCAGGAACAGAAGTCAAGAGCCTGTTTATCCCTCAAAAGCACTACTTAGAAGTAAACGCTAATTAGAGCTCTCAAAACTTCAACATGTGGCAAGCTGTGATTTTTATCTTTACAGTTTCCTAGGAAGTCCATCATACAAACAGCAGACCACAGCACAGAAGATCAATCACTTGTTGAACAGAACAGATCTATATCACAGGCACTGTTACCAGGCAGTAGAGGAATGCCCATTCACAATAAATCCTTCCTTCTGAAAGGCCAAGAAGAAAATTGATGATGGATGGACTTATTTAGTTCCTATATTTTCTTGCCTTCTCTTCCTTTATTCTCCCTTCTGTCTTCTGAATTTTGTGAGAGCCTCAGATCTTAGAGCAATGCTGATTTTATGGTGTCACTACTAAAATGTACTACTCTAATGTACTACTACTCTAATGTGTGAGAAATTTTTCTTTTGCCCAACAAACAAGGGGAATACAAGGGGCGAGGGCAGCATATGGCTACTTTTATTTGCTCTGTCTTTATTTCTTCAGTGGCAGACACCGGAAACTTGGAGCCTTTGAGCTAAGTGCTAGATGTGCGTGTTATTTGATTCATGAATCAGGTGATAGTTTAAGATTTTTCTTCATAAATACTGATCCACTTTCATGAAGTAGGCAGTAACCTGTCTACATGGCCACAAAGAAAACATGTTTTTTTCATTCTAACCCAATCCTTCAGTTGTTTTAAATTCTTTGTCTTAATAACAATATTAACATCATTGTTTTCCAGGTCTAAATATTCACATTGCAAAACTCTGTAATACGGATATATTATTTTTGTGAGAATGGCTGTTTCGTGATGGTTGACTACAGTAATTTGCTCATATCCTCTGAAGCCCTTCTGAGCTGCTGAACATCCTAAAATGAAATAAATATTTTCAATGAATTGTCATGAACACTTGCAAGCTCCAGCTGTAGGAGTTGGATAAGCTGTGTTGCTGCCTAAAACCTTGAAAGCTGTGGATTTCTAAAACAAAAGTGACCTCCAGTGGTCACAGATATCAGTCATGGCTGATGCCTGCTATATCTCTTCCCCTTCTTAGAAGAAGCAGTGTGATGATTCTCAACCTGTGCCTTCTCTAACACTGCCTCCTATGCCAGCATGGTTGGTTAAACTATTCCTTATTTCCAGGTGTTCCGTATACCAATGGGCTTGCTAACCAGAATGAAAGTTTTTCATTATTTTGCTTTTTCATCAGTGTTGTGTACCTCAGGAACTGTTTTTTCTGTTTCATGCTTGGGTCTATCTGCCCCATTCTCTTTGCTCAGCTTCTGTGTGTATTACAGCTTTGATGCTAACATCCCCCATACAGGACGGAGTAGAGTTTTGAATAAACAAATAATGAGAGAATACGCCGTCAGATATCTCAGGGTTCATTTTTAGGTATTACACTAGCAATTAGGAGTTCTGCAAATCTTTGCTAATTAAAACACTGATTTTCCTTCAAAATCTGGAAATCTGATACATTTCTCTATGGGGTCATCTTTTCTCTGGTGTTTGAAGGCAGAGAAACATAAGGCAGAGGTGTAAGTTGGGGGCTTTGTGGGATGTCACAGAATCACAGACTTGTAGGTGTTGGAAGGGACCTCTGGAAATCATCTAGTCCATGGGTGTCCAACCTTTTGGTTCACCTGGTCTGCACTGAATGAAAGAGGAATTGGCTTGGGCCGCATATACGTATGTCACTAAGAAAGTAATGCCTGGGTTGGGCATGCCTCATCTAGTCCAATCCCCCAATAAATCAGGCTCCTTACAGTAGGTTGCACAGAGAAGCATCTCAGCAAACACCTCTGAGAAACCTGTAGAGAGTTCAAGGATCGCTTTTCAGCATAAATGTCTGAGCACCCCCAAGCCCCCAGCTTTTGCTTAGAGGTTTTTACAAGACATCTGCTGGGGAGCTTTCATGCAGAGGAATGCTTAGGAAATTCAGTAGAAAAACACTCTCTAATCAAGGAATTTCTAGAATTATTTGTATGAAGAACTTGAAGAAGAGTTTTCCCGCTGGTATTTATTTCTATATTCTGCATCTTTACATCCTCAAACTGGCTTCACTGGCCAAGTCCCAACACTTCTGGAAGGTCAGTGAAAATGCAAGTCATTGCAATTTGAACTGATTTAAAGAAATACAGGCGTGACCTTTGATAAAAATGTTTGGATATTCATAAATGCCTTCCCTTGGAAATTTTATTTTGTATGTGTAACAGAGGCAATGACTTCAGCGTAAGCCAAGTAAGACTTCTTTCTAAGATTGAGAAACAAACAAACGGCAGCTCTTGGCCTAAGCCCAGTGGTGCTGGCCCAACACAGGGTGACAAAGCAACTTTCCCCAGTGCTGCTGGATGAAGTTCAGCAAAACACTGCAACTTTCTCAGTTACTCCATCTGTTAAAAGGGGATTATGCTAATGATGTCTTTTGTAACATGCTTTGAGATTCACGAGGCTGTTCTTTATGTAACAGAGGGATTGAATAAACGGATTGTAAATATACTAATGCTTTTATTTTCTTCCTATGTGAAAAGTTACACAACAGATGAGAGTTAAAAGGATGGAAGGAGGTTTGCTTATTTTTATTTTATCTCTCCCTTCTGCTTCCCTCCAGCAGCTCTGTTATGTTTTGTAAAGTAGGATTCGGTGAAGATGTTCATAACATCTCTGCAGCAACAAGTTAGGATATAAACTGTGTCATAAAGCTTAAGTTTTGCTCAGAATTAATATTCCTTCTCTCTCTCTTCCCCCTTGCCCTTCCAGGGTGATACTTGTGCACAGCCAGACCTTAGTGGTACAGATGGGAATGTGTACTTTCCTGTGACACTTTTTTATGTGACAAGCCCACTGATCTCTATCTTCTTCCTCCTCTTTATGAGCACTGCACAAATCTCAGCAGATTAGAGAATGTTACAGAAATTTGTGTTTTTCCTGAGGATCTGTGTAGCACTGACAACGAATGGCAGCAGGGGAATGGGATCTTATCTTGGTGTAACACCACAACAACAAACAAAAAGGTGGTTTATTAATAGGCGTTTGGCAGACATACTAATACCAACACTTAATGACTGAAAAAACAAGATGGAGGCAGGTGTCTAATTTCTTGTTGGCAGTTCGTGCCTAATGGGTGACAGGTTAGTGCCGTGGGGGAGGCAATGGCCAAGTTTCTGACTCAGTTTTCTCAGCAGTACTGGACAGCAGAGTAGGAGAGGGAGGTTTCTGTGCCAGATGTGAAAAAGTTATGGACTAAGTATTAACCCAGCATTAAGACATTTAGCTTTTATACAGCTAGGCACTTTGCTTCTGTAGAAGGTATATGTAACAGCTGGGCTGCATCCAGCCTGGCAAAGCTCTCCCTCAGCCTCTGGCAGAAGCCTCCAGGGAAGAGGGCTGCCAAAGGCTACAGCCACAGGCCTCCAGCCCTTCCTCACGTGGCAGCTGGGGCTCTGCTTCCTCGTGACCTTGCCTCTTGCTTTCCCATGGACTCATTTCAACTGCACCCATGTCAGAGGGAGGCAGAGGCGGCTACATGGGTTTTGATTGCATTTGGGTACAGTGGAAATAGAGCTCCCACTGAAGGGTTTATGTTCAAGATAAACCCTTTGGAATAAATCAATTCTTGAAATTGTCTCTTCTTCACTGCCTACAGAGAACACAGTCAGCTCTCTTAGGCTTTAGCCAAGGTTAGGGAAGATGCTGATCGCTGGGAATCTGCATGACACTGCCATGCTGGAGTGGTTCCTCACTTTCATTCCTCACTGTCAGCAGCCATTGAAGGACTGACCAGACTTTTGAATCATGGTATCACAGAATCATAGAATCACTAAGATTGAAAAAGATTGCTAAGATTATCTAGTCTAACCATTGACCCATCACCACCACGAGCACAAAACCATGTTCCTACGTTGAATACTACTTCAGGAAATCCCCCTCCTTCTGTGACTAAGGAGGATCTCACAAAAGAGAAATCCTGGAACAAATTTTTTGTTTTGTCCTTGTACAATGTGTAACAAAGTAAACCACAATTAAAGCTGCTCAGCTCTGGTGAAAGCAAGCAAGCAATAGTAAAAAAGTGAGTCTTAGTGCACGTTCTCCTCCTTTGTAAACCCTGGGATAATTTAATGCTGATAAGAATGAGACAGTTTCCACTGCTGTACTGATTTTCAGTACATACTTGCGTCTGTTTTCATTTTTCCATTACCCATGAGAGTTTGCTGAAGAAAAGCTGACTTTATTTCAGGGAGCTGCAGCCCCTGCTGGAAGCAGTGTGCTTTAAGCACAGTACAAAGGCAAACCTGTCGTGGGAAAAACTGTGAAAAATGATAAAGGAGAAAGAACAGCAAGGTGTTAAGGAAAGTGCCTTCCTATGACAGGCCAGAGGACTATTTACATGGCATTTTAGGGTAGCCCAGATGGATCATGCTCTAGCAGTTCTACTTCTTCCTGTTGATTAGAAAGAGAATCTCGACGTAACCATCTTCATTATGGATGTCCAAGGTAAGCTGGGCAGCCCTAGGTTCGCATCTCACTGAAGAAAGGTGGCCTTGAAGTCAGGGGGACCGTTCTGTCCTTGAAGGCTGAAATCCACACCCAGACTGAATACAGCATGGTCCTTATGTTAAACATCTTTACACATTGTCTAATGTGGGCACTCCAAATCAAATGCTGTCTTATTTAAACACTAAGAAACCATGAATGAAAGCTCTGACCTGGGTGAAACAGGCTCTGAAAAGGTCTGAAGAGAATCCAAGTAACTGGATCTGTGTGCAGGAGTCCCTTCACATAGGAATAATTACATGAAGGACATTACATAATGAACAAAAACCAAGAAAATACTCTAGACCCTGCTCCAGTGAACAGATTAACTCTTGTCATTGTTCCTTCACTTTTTGCTCACTTCGTAATCTGTGAAGATAATTAGAAAAATGGATCCAGCTAGCCTGGAGTATCTATGACGTCCTTGGTCATGTCACTGGATGTTGGAAGAGGTTTACGGCACAGATCTCATCTCTCCATATAATTCTTAGACTGAAAATCCAGAAAAGAGAGAGCCCCAGATCATTTGTGCAGCCTGCTGCAGGGGAGCCTGCTTTTCAGGAGGGTTGGACTCGATGATCTCTGGAGGTCCCTTCCAACCCCTACAATTGTGTGATTCTGTGATTCCTGAGGGCAGGTGCTTATTGCTATTTCAGTCCTGCATGACTTCACTATCAGCATAGCAGCAACGACATCTCCATGAGGGTGGAAGAGATGATTGTAATGAACACTGGGAGCTGTTGCTTTCTCCGAGGATCGGCCAGCCCCACATGGAGCATATGCTGGCAATGTAAACTGTATGCTCTACAGCAGGGGCATCTGTGAAGTTTCACCCATTGCCTGGAGAAAAGTGATATCACTTTTAATAACAAAAGAGTGCTGGATGCCAGGCTAGTGAGGCTGCTTTAAGCAAAATTCTGAGGAAAATAGGAGAGGTAAAAGGAACTTGTAATGATGTAATTCGGTTGCAAGTTGGAACATTTTCAAAGCCAATCCAATTATTTAAATATTAAGTAAAGCTCATTAAGCTGAAAGGATTGTTAATGTGATTTAAAATATTTCTAAAGATTGTTAAAGCTTTACATATAAACAAGTATGAAATTTGCAGCACGGAAGTAAAACGCTCCTGCCCTGCTGCACTCCGTGATGTTCCTGCCCAAGAATGTGAGTCAAAAGCTTCCTCTTGTTCTGCACGTGTTGTTTTTCTACTACTCAGCAAAGTTGCGGTCTATTTTGATTGGTTTTTACGACCGCCTCCTTCTTCCTAGAAATAGTCCTGAACAGCATGTAGTGTTAGTGAGAAAAACAAATCTCACACAAAGAAAAGCACACTTAGGTTCCCCTCCTCCCTGTTTTCTGACTCCTGGACAAAATCCAGTAGGGAATGGCTTCCAAAGTCTATTTATGAACTTGTGTTTACTTTTATGTATATGTAGTCTTTACTACACATGAACCCTATGTTCTGACTCAAGGAACTGGGATCTTCTGTTAACACTGAGAAATTCAGTTCCATGACAGGAGGCTGAGGTTAGCTGGGTTATTCACAAAGCACAGAAAGCCTGTGACAGTGCTTGCCACAATGGAAGTTTCCAAACTTCCTGGCCCACCATGAGATGGAGGATTGTTTTTCTTCTCCTGTTGTTTCCACTCCAGAAACCTGATCTTGGGACACAAGTCCTGTCTTCTCTGTACTACAAAGATACCACATTCCACAAAATGACCTAAGCTTACTCCCTAAAAGGCTGTGGCTATCAAATCCCTTTTAAAAACTGACTGTTACATATAAGACAATTACATATTTTTACTGCACTTAGCAATGTGCATGTGAGGCTGTAAGATTTGACTGCATGAAATGTTTGGAAGAATCATAACAAACCTATCTATTTTTTTGTTTTGCCAGATGGACTATCAGATGAACTTTAATTCACTTGCAGTTTAATACAGGCTTGTTATCAATTTTTCATGAAGCCTTATCTTGAAACTTGATGGACACATTACTTCATTGGTACACTTGATATCTCTGGGCTGTATGTCTGGACTCTACACCACAAGTTTGTGGCAAAAGTTAATCATCTCTGAATACATTGCATTCTGATGGGAAGCTAGCCACAAATCAATGGGCAGGGGGTTGGGAAGCATCACCTGCAGTCTAGAATAAGTGTGGTACTATGTGGAAAACCTTTGCTTATAAGCAGGCAAAATGAGGCAGAGTGAGCAGCAAGCCAGCTGATTTGCAAGGGTTTGACCCAGGTGTGACCATTACCTTTGGTTTGCTGCCACGTTTATACCATACTACAGAAGAAACTGCATTAATCAAAGGGTTCAGTTCACCACATGTAAGGCTCATACAGCTTTTCAGTGCGCAGTGCTCAGTTTTGTGTCTGTCATCTTTCAGATCCCAGCCACAGTCTTAAACCTCATGCCCAGATTTACATGAAGAATAAATGAGATCAGAGAAACACTCATCTTCTTACAGCCTTCCTGAAAGCACCCTTCCTCACAAGTTTTGATAAGTTGTATATGAATTATGGCAAAATATACTAGCAAGTGAAAACACCTACAGCCTGTGCCTGTGTTACCTGAGCAGCACACAGCAGTACTGCACTTCCAGCAGTTTTTACTCTGGTTTACTTCTGGATGCGGTGGAACCTGGAGATTCAGCATGTGTCACAAACCCAGTTTCTCAAGCCTGTAAACAAGACTTCTCTGCTTTGAGCTCTGCTGTTGTACCTGTTTGACCAGAACATGTCTGATCTAAGCCAATAGCTTCCTAATAGCTCCTGCCTTTTGTCTTCCTGAGGGTCCTGTGTACGTGACTAAACGTGTATCTGGTGTCACAGCATGAAAGCCAATAGGGCAGGCATAGCTTCATTCTGTTCTCTATTTATTGTGGACAACCAAACATTTCCAGAATCTTCATGGGTGTCAGTCTCATATTCTGCTGATTTTCAGATCCAGCTTTGAACCCCTTGGCTTCATACTTAACAGTGAGCACCTGGACAACCCAAAGTTTGCCACCAGGCTGAGACCAACATGGAAGGATGCATATGGAATAGATACCACCACTGGGCAGCTTCTCTATTCACCAGCTTTTTGCCTCTTGCTGTCAGGACAAGGCAGTTATGCTCCACTCCTCACTGTAACCTTCCTCTGGTGAAAGGTGTTTGTAGGATTTCTGGGTGGTTTGGAGGTGAGCTGCACCTGGTAGCCACCATTTCCAGGCGTGACCACAAGGCTGCCCTGAGCAGGAGAAGGCAAGGAGGTCATATGCTCTAGAGAGGCAGTGAGGGTGTGATGATCAGGTGATGTGGAAACATCACCTCATGAAACACCTTTTGGTAGCCTGGGGTAGTGCCTAAGAGGAACATAGCCAGGTGCAGCATTAACTGAAGTCATTAGAATGTCTGCCAAAAGCAAGCAGAAGGCGTGACAGTGGGGCCACCCTGCCAGCCAATGGAGGCAGCGCTCAAACACGCTCCTTCAGCAGAATGGCGTGATGAAGATGATGAAATGGCCTCTATCAGCTTCAGTAGATGTATCATAAGCTTTCATATAAACAACTTATCATTTTATCTGTAGGTGACTAATGTGAGGTTAAAAAATGGGAGGAAGCCCAGGAGAAAGAATTCAGATGCTGCTAAAGCTGGACATTCATATAGGACAACAGCATTTGTAACACTGGCCCTGTGATCTCATGCTTTAACCCTGTACTGGGATGAACTCAATTAAGTGTCTGGCAAAATAATTTACTTGCTGTGTAGCATTGCTCCTCTAGACTTTATTTCTACCTTTACCTCAAAGTCACTTTCAAATGTAGTTAGAAAACTGCCGTGCCTGGGCTCGGCTGCAGGTCAGAGCAAACTAACTGCTCCTCTTCTCCAACAGCAAGAAGACTGGAGCTCTAGGAGAAAAATGCAATGGATATTCTTACCTTTTTTAGTCTAGAGACTGGACTACTATTAAACATTCAGCATAGTCTAAATTTTAATTTTTTTTAAATTTAGGGACATGAGATAGAGCAAAATGCAGCTATCTGTATTTTCAGCAGTAACAGGGGCAGGGGGAACACACTTGCTCTACAGGAGCTGCCCTGACCACCATGCTGTTATGAAGCAATGCAGGCTGTCAGGGCTGGACAAGTAAGGGTGCTCCAAGTCATTTGGGATCTTCCTGCCCTGTAACTATGTCTCTAATTCAATGGGACCTTGCAGCTACTGAAATGCTTGAGGATAATGGCTCTTTTTATGGCGACAGTTGTTGAAGGTCGAGTGAGGCAAGAGAGCAGAAAGAGTTTCTTGCTGGGCCTCCTCAGCTTCACACAATGCAACCTGACTGTGATTTTCACATTACAAAGGACATAAATGATGCTGTAGTCCTACATGTGACCTCCTACAGACCAGCAGCTGTATTTTGTAGGCTTTTTGTAGAAATGTAGATAGTAATACTTTGACTCCAGTGAACTAAGTTCAGACCTTTTGACTAGGAACTCATGCAGGTTCTGACAGAGCTCTCTGTAGTTATGTTTCTGACATAGTTTCTGAGAATATTAACCCATTATTTGAATCACTTATTGATGACCTAAACTTCACCTGACTCTAGCCACACCTCTCCAGGAAAACTTAATATTGCCTGTCAAACTTGACTATTCCAGATACGACAAAATAGTTTTATTTCCATATCAGGAAATTGTCATTTAGAAAGGAATTTGGTCATGCGCTGAATCTAGGGTTGTCTTCTTATCTTATAAGGGGTCATTCCTTCTTTGCTGTTGAAAAGAGACTCTGTAGTGGAGATAACATCACCTTATCAAAGAAACTGGCTCTGTGAATCTATGAAAGAATAGATCTGCTGCTCAGCACTATGCACCCACACTACAGAGAAAATGTAAGTCACCTCTGGGCATCAGAGGTGGGTCTTACAATCATTTTTTAAAATCAGATGCCCTTCAGGGGAAGAAGTAGGATGTTTCTCTCTGGTACTGGCAGGAAGGAAAAAAAGACATACACTGTGCACTTAACTACATTAGGAGGCATTATTACTGCAAGAACCAGATTTAAACGAGGTGAGTAATTCACAAATGAGTAACTTTGTTTACAATGTCTGTTGCAATCAGTGTGATGAGTTAATCAGCGGTCAGGTGATGTCATGCAACTGAGTCGAATGTTTGAGACAGAAAAGCCTTGTAGATCACCTGTCCTGTTCCTGGGTTATTCTGCCATTGTTCCCTGCAGTTTGTGCCTGCTCTATTTTCTTAGTCAGATTCAAAGCACCCCATGTGACAGGGTTTCACCACCAGTTTCTGAATTTTTCCACTGTGAGATTTCATTACTAGGAAAGAGCTCCAGAAAATGCAGGCTCATCCTGCATTTTATCACAAAATAACAGAATATAAGGCTGGAAGATACTCAGTGATCATCTGGTTCATTTCTATGCCTAAAGGTAAATCCAACGAGAACTACAACATTTCTGACAAATATGTGTTTACCCTGCTCTGAAAGATCTTAGCCTCTTCCGGCAATCCATTCCAGAGCTTGCCTACCCCAATATTAAAATTTTCCTAATGGCTAAATGCTTCCTGTTGCATTTTGCCCCCTCCATATCTCCCTATCTCTCCCAAGGAGACGAGAATTACAGTTGCCACATTTTCATTTTCCTTGTAATTTTTTTACACCAGATAGACAGATATGTTTTTCACTCTAGTGAGAGGATAAAGTCCAGACTAATCTTTCTCCTGCAAATGTTGTCATAACATGTTTTCTCTGAACCTTCTCTTGTTCTACTCCATCTTCTATGAGCTGTAAGAATTTTTCATCCTCTGATTCTTAAACATATCATATTTAGCTGGGAAAAGTACACCTTGGCTTTATGCTTCCAGATAGGGCTGACAGGGTTATAAAGTCTCTATTTAAAAAAAAAAAAAAAAAAAAAAAAAAAAAAAGCAGATTTGGCTTTGCACCACAAGTTACAGTTTTCTTATGAATATGGAGTAATTTTCCCTAACAGCTGAGGATGACATGATGTTCAACAGCAGGAGAACTGAGGAACACTGCTTGTGGTACACCTATATGCCTGGAAGAAAGCTCAGGTAGCTCTGAGATCTGAGCCCTTGGCTATCCGGCTGCAAGTCAGCTAAGCAGTGGTAGGGTTTTGACGCTTTGTGGCATGATGTAGTTACTTCCATGTTGTTTCAGACCTCAAAACTGGCTGCCCCCTTTCCAACAGCCTGTTGGAAATGTCCTGTGCTCATGGCTGAGGCTAGGCTGGGACTACAGCCATGCTGGGCACTGGTCTGCTCTACCAACGTCAGGGCAGAGATGAGGCTGTTCCAGCACCTCCACCTGCGTCCTGCCTCTGTTTAGTTTTCTGCTACAGGAATAGCCTTGTGTCCTGTTTCACTGGCTTAAGCACAAGGTCATCTTCTCCGTACGTTAGCTTTGTTCCCTGAGGTCAACGGAGTGACTACAGATGCTAGCATAGCCGAAGGAAGGATTTAATACATTGTATATCTGCATTAAAACAATTTTAAATCATGTCAGTTTGCATTTCTAAGCCTATTAAATAGGAAATGCAGGTAGTTGATTTGTAGCAGTCAACTTTAAAAGAGGATACACTAACCAATGAACAAAAATCATTCAATAAAAACTTTTATTTTCACTGATTACAGGACTAAATGAAAGCTGCTAAGGGTTGTTTTTCAAATGCAAACAAGAGCAGAGACCAGACGACTTTAAAGATCAAATACTTAACTGCAACATTAACTGTACTTCTAAACAGCTGGCAGGGATCCTAGAGAGTCCCGTGGTTGTTACACCAGCACACAAAGAATGTTTCACAGGACTGTCTCTGATCAATGTTTTTCAGAGGGACTGAATGCAAAGACAGCAACACTATTGTACAATTACCAACTTGTTGCAACACACTGTTGACCTCTCTGCTAATGAAACGTACTGTTTTCTTGTGGCAGTTCCTAGTATTGTGTTCCTGAGATTTATTTATTTAATCTTGGATGTGGTTTATGGAGAACTTTGTTATTAAGAAAGACAGAAAGACAGCAAGAAAGGAAAAGAGTGGGAGAGAAAGAGGAAACAAAACAAAGAAGAGAAAGAAAAGTAAAGAAAGAAAACTGAGTCTAGTCCTTTCATGAAAATAGTTCTTCTCATCTGAGCCATTTTGTATCTGTGCGGTCTGCAGATTAGATGGCAAAAGTTGGGGAAATTGGAAGAAGGAATGAATTAATACAGAAAACCCTTCACAGCTGATCCTTCCTTCCCATCTCCAAAGCAGATCCTGGATCCAGCAGTGTGTAGAAGTAGCAGACTGCTACCCCAAATGGGTCTGCATTTCACAAGTGATTTCCTGTGGGAAGTCCTAAGCCTGCAGCCAAATTGTGGGGCAGGCATTTTCTGGAGAGTGGTAGCAGTTGTAGTTCCCCAAACACTGCATCTATCTGGTAATTCTGGGTTTGCTTCTAACATGGTCAGGACAAAGATGGGGCTGGTACCTCTCTCTGGGAGGTAGAAGTGCTCCTAGAATTCAAAAAGTTACAGACTAAAGACATACAGGTACTAAAGACTCACAGGTCAGACAGTAAAATAGGGTGGAACTTGCCCTAGGAAAATACAGGACACATATACCATATGCATTTTATATGCACCAAATATACAAGCATCAAACACATAAACACTTAGTGTGAATTTGATCTGCTATTTCATGTTCTATGTACTCCGTGGTAACACTGAGCAGTTAAATGCTGTGATATCTTCAAGCCACCACCTTGGTTACCAAAGCAACAAGATGTATCTTGAACCCAAAGAGGCATGTGCAATTGGAAAATGTAACTATATTAAATCCTACCCTTGAATACAACATGCACCTGCATTTCAATTAATAATTTAACTTGTGAAAATGTTTCTGTTCATTTCCTTATTGGTGCAACAATACCATCATTTTTGTTCTATTTCTGAGAATAGTATTGTTAAAATAATGGCAGATGGAGAGAGATCTGTTTCTAATTCTGATGCTAGACTTCCTCTGTAACCCAAAATAAGTCATTTATTCAGGGTGTATCTCAGTTTCTTCATTTGGAAAATTGAATCAATACTTCCTGGCACATAAGGTTGTTTAGGGACTCAGTAAATTGTGTTTGAATAGAATGGTGCAATCCTTAATGGAAGGTTCTGAGTGCAAGATATTATCATCCAAGTAGAGATCAGTGACGAGTAGCGTTCCTCAGGGATCGGTGTTGGGACTGGTACTATTTAACGTCTTTGTAGGAGACATGGACAGTGGGATCAAGTGCACCCTCAGCTTGTCTGCAGATGACACCAAGCTGAGTGGTGCAGTTGACACACTAGAGGGAAGGGATACTGTCCAGAGGGATCTGGACAGGCTTGAGAGGTGGGCCCATGCAAACCTCGTGAAGTTCAGCAAGGCCAAATGCAAGGTCCTGCAGCTGGGTTGGGGCAATCCCAAGCACAGATACAGGCTGGCTGGAGAACGACTTGAGAGCAGCCCTGAGGAGAAGGATTTGGCAGTGGTGGTTGATGAAACACTCAACACGAGCCAGCAATCTGCAGTTGCAGCCCAGGCTAACTGTATCCTGGGTTGCATCAAGAGAAGTGTGACCAGCAGGTCAAGGGAGGCGACTCTGCCCCTCTGCTCTTGTGAGACCCCACCTGGAGTACTGTGTCCAGTTCTGGAGCCCCCAACACAAGAAGGACATGAAACTGTTGGAGCAGGTCCAGTAGAGAGCCGTGAAGATGGTCAGAGAGCTGGAACGCCTCTCCTACAAGGACAGGCTGAGAGAACTGAGGCTTTTCAGCCTGGAGAAGGCTCTGGCTCCTTATCGAGGCCTTCCAGTACTGGAAGGGGGCCTACAGGAAAGCTGGAGAGGGACTTTTTACAAGGACATCTAGTGACAGGACAAAGGGAAATGGCTTAAAACTGGAAGCAGTAGATTTAGACTAGATGTTAGGAAGAAATTCTTTACTTTGAGAGTGGTGAGACACTGGAATAGGTTGCCCAGAGAGGCTATGGATGCTCCCACCATGGCGTTCAAGGCCAGGCTGGATGGAGCTTTGAGCAGCTGGGTCTAGGGGGAGGTGTCCCTACCTATAGCAGGGGTTTGGAACTAGATGATCTTCAATGGCCCTTCCAACCCAAACCATTCTATGACTATCTGATTCAATGATCATGTAGACCTCTACTGTGTTCTCCTGATGGTACCACCCCAAACTTTTATGTTATCCACATAAAATGTTATTCTAATTCTACATTTAACAGAGTGTGTGAGTGTAATGAATGCTAACAGATCACTTAAGAATTGCACTTACTGGCACTGGGTGAATTTTTTTTTCTGTAATGCTTGTTTTTTTATTTCTGATTTCTTATTTGTTATTATTTCATTAGCCATACTTAAAATGCATTTTTTGTGTGCTCAGTAAGATCACATGGAGTATTCAGGGTCTTGGAAAGCTTGGGAATGATAAAGAGCAGAAAGAGCTCTGTTTTATTCTACTGAGCATCTCAACTTGAAAAATATTTTATTTGAATAACAGAGAACAGGAATGTTTTCAGAATACCCCACCATCAAGCCTGACCTTATTTGAATGTAAATTTTACTAACCACCAAAGGCAAATCTTTCAAATAATCATATTTATGGATCATGTAGAACTAGTCCTTTTAGTATACAATTTCTATATGGAATTTAAAAGTATTATACAATACAGTATAGAATTTCTCTTCAGTAACTTTTTTTTCTATTTTAATGGAACGATGAATGAAGCAAAACTGGAAACTTATCCTTTTCAGTAGACACTAATTCATTTCAATACCTTGCAACTGTGGATTCCTTAAAAATAAACTCACCATTCACTCCCATGATAATTCTGTGCTTTCAGAAGGATGTTATTACATTAGCTATGTGCCACCTCAACTTTGACTCTTTTGAGACTTCTGTCAGTAAAGGGACTACACAAAGTCCTGGTTTTGTTAGGCAGCCTCTTCAGGTCTCTCCAAAGGAACTGAAAAAAAAAGAAAGAAAAATACCAAAAAGCAATGACAACAGTAACAACAACAACAACAACAAAAACACACGAAAACTGAGATTGTGGAAAAAGAGAGTTGAGAACATCTCTCAGTGCACATAAAAAGTGAGGATGACACAAGGACAATCTGGTTTACAATGGAATTGCAGGAGAGATATGCAATACAGCAGCTGGGTTTCAAGGACATTAATTGAGGCCTGGATACATTAACTTCTGTGCACAGTTAATTAACTGTATTGTTCATCATTATTCTTTCTTTCAGATTCTACTGATGAAAGATCCTGGTTGGATTCGAAATGTCTGGACTCGCAATCTAAATGTAAGGAATGTTGTTGTCTATGATCTTCACCTCTAATACCTTATGGCAGGCCTAGCTTGAGGCCAGGCAGGTCGTCGGGAAAATGGGACAGGGAGAGATAAACGCTTGGTCACCTTCCAGTACCCAGCAGAGCATGTCCCAGTGTCACCCTTTGGACACTGTTACCATACGTACCTTGGGGTTCTATTATTGCTGTGAAAGGTTGGGAGGCTGTGAAACTGTGGCCCTGACATGGGCTGGTACTGGCAGGATAAAGATAGAAACATCAAAAGAAAAGAAAGAATGAGAAAAGAAAAAAAGAAAAGAAATTTGGCAGTTGGCCTGGGCAATAAGAACAGAATAAGAAAAGCTGTGTCACGTGTCATGAGAGACACATCCAAAGACAAGGAAAATGTACCCAGGTGGCCCTGCTGCTGCTCTGCTGGACAGCACATCTGGGAGGCAGCAATCTTGGGACGCAGCCACACACTGGACAAAAGAATCTCTGAGGAACTTGTTGTTCCTGAGAGGAAAAAAGCCACTTCTCACCTCGGATAGAGAACTGCCATCACTGAATGATTTGTGAAGAAGGTAAAAGAAGCAGAGCCAGGAAAGAACCTGCTGACTTCCTATGTGGCTCTGAAGTGTACTCCTCAGCAGTGACCTACTTGTACAGTGATCGTGGGGCAGAATAGTTAGAGGCTGATGTGTTTAAAAACATGTGGGACCACAGCATTTTTACCTAGCACCAAACAGTGCCACACAGACACATCCGTTTCACTGAATGAATGGAGTCACTGCAGATCTCTGCATGGTTTCACAGATGTATTAGCCTGGGTGGAGTGTCATGCTAGCATAGCTATATTGTTATCTCATGTAGATCCTGCTCAGGTGCTTCCACTCTGCCTATACTGGTACAGTGTAGGAGATATGTTATGATTTATGAGGGAACGTTCCTGATGCAGGAGTCTTTGGTGACTCATGTGTAGCTCCTCTGCTGGGTAGAGCCTGGCAGCTTTTCAGTTTGGGTCTGATAGATGAAGGTTAAGATTTCCATGGAGCTATGCAAACACAAATTAAGGATCTAATCTACATGATGAGTTTGATACTAGCAATGTCACGTAAACTAGATGGGAAGTCTGAAATGAGGGTGAGGTCGGCTGCTGTTGGCCTGGGTTGGGCTTGGTTGTCAATTTCAGGTGCTGAACTATATAGACAGAAAGATACCTGGGAATTCATAATGCAAACAAAACAAACAGGGAAAAAGCCCCAGTCAGCAAAGGACAGCACAAAATCTGAAAATAAAGGCAGTAAGTATGGATGTGATCTTTCCATTCCAAACTTGGGGAACACTTGGATCGGCATTCAGGTTAGATTCTGAACTTTACATCTGCTGGGCAAGCAAAATGTGTCTTGTGAACTTGTATAGAAGTTTGAAAGAAGTGAAGATAATGCCTTCTTGTAGTAAGATTATACTTCAAGAAGTATCAGTTTATGTTCAGCCCAGAGCAGAAGAGGCTGAGGGGAGTCCTCATGGCAGCCTCCATGGCCTCAACAGGGAGCACTGAGCTCTGCTCTCTGTGACAGTGACAGGGCCCGAGGGAGCGACATGGAGCTGTGTCAGGGGAGGGGCAGCTGGGGGCTAGTGAAAGGTTTTGCACCAGAGGGTGGTGGGCATTGAACAGGCTGCTCAGGGCTATGGGCACAGCCCCGAGTGCCGGAGTTCAAGGAGCATTTGGACACTGCCTTCAGCCACAAGGTTTGGCTTTTGGGTGGTCCTGTGTGGAGCTGGAGGTTGGACTCTATGATCCTGTGAATCCCTTCCAACTCAGGATACTCTGTGGTTCTATGTTGTATTCAGGCAAAATTCTGAATTCATTTTTATAGCTCATTATTATGCACTTTTCCCTAGACTACCCATAATGTAGCATGGAAATACCAAAAGAAGATGGGGAAAAACAATTCTGTAGTGTAGATGTGCAATATTTAAAACATGCTACAGGGAGGGAAAATCGAGGGAAATTAGTGAACCACTAAAAATTAGAATACAGGAAGGATATTGCAGACAAACGACATGCTTGCACTCAACTTAAGTCTGCTTGCACTTGTACTTAAGTCTGTGAGCATTTTTGTAGCCCAAGGTATGAAACAGAAAGTGAGAAAACCGTATCAAAAAGAATCTGCCACCGGAAACAGAATTACACAGGCTAAATTACATCTAGTCAGGACAAGGTAGATGATCAACAAACATGATCCCATCCGCATGCAAGCAACATGCAAAACATACACCATGACTGAGCTGGGCTGTCACCAAGGGCTTCAGGGGAGGGGCATCTGATAGCAGCATGATGACTACACAGGCAGGCTTTTTTGTTTGTGCCCAAATTGCAGGGTGTGGGTGGGCATGGGGAAAAACAGGGTGTCTGAGAAGGTCAGATCAGAAGCAGACATGTACCTTGATGTGACTCTGAGCTACCTGTGGGTATGACTTTTTTTTTAATTCTATTAAATAGAATAATTTTCTGTATTTTCTGACCAGGTCTGTGTCTGCTTCTTCTTGTACTGCTGCAGAGCTTCATGCAAAGTACCATCTGCTTGCCTAGATTTGCTTTTAAAAAAAATAATTCACCTGTTTAAACAATGAGCAAGACCCTTCGCTTGTTTAAATCTACAGAGGTCACTGGCTTGAACAGGATTATATTGCTTTGTGTGAACTGAGCGCAGGGCCTGAGTTCCCTTTGTGCATGATCTGCTGAGCACAATATCGCTAACCTGCAAATAATAGTAAAATGAGCTTATGTTGCTTTTGTAGGCAGAAGCTGCTAGGTTTGAGTCCGCTCATGGTCTGTAGATTTGTCTGTAGGCAATAAACTGTAGGGTAAGCTGTAACAAGGGTAGCAGGTCTGGGGCAAAGTCTCTGAGAAATTCTCAGGTTTGCATAACAGAATATGTAAAGCATACAGGCTGCCAGGACAAAGGCTTTCTACTCCAGGATGTGCTAGACCCAATGAAATGGATTTCACTATTTCACTGTAGTAAATGATTTCCATGGACTTATGCAAAATGCTTGTATGTAGGAAATGCTGATGACAAATGTATGAAGCAGGGATAAATAATTTTCCCAGTGTGCTAATTCCTGAATACAGCTATTTTATCAAAAAACCCTGAAATACAACTTATTTAAAAAGTTCATGTTTGTAAGTGCCAGTGCTTGTAAGCTTTTTTCATATTGTGAACAGAAATACGTGGAGACAGATGACCTTCACAGCCTTTTATGTAAGGGTAGAGCCCAGAGAGTGGTAGTAGGGCAGAGAGAGTTGATTAGGGTTTCTTTTGCAATACTGGACCAGCCAAAATTGTTTCAGGTTTCTCAGTTCAACACTGAATTAGATTTCCTTACAAGGAATTTTTGCCTCCTGAGAGCCATTCAAATACATCACACTTTTTGGCCAGATTACATACCTAACCTCAGGAGTTTCACTTGCAAAAAGCTTGTGTGTTTTAGACTTAGATTCATTTATGTTTCAAAGTCTTTGTTCAAATGTTAATATTTAGATAGTGACATTTCCCATTAGGGTAAAATTACAGTTTTTGTTTAGCTTTCAATAAAACAGGAAAAATCAGAAAAAGGAAATACTTTAGGTATGCAGGTTCCAGTTCCTGTATTCAATACTTCCCTTTCAAAATTCAAATTGGCTGATGTATTCTTTGTCACACCAAACCTAAGTTTAGTTTTCCAAATAATTATTTTTAGACTGATAGGAATGAAGTTCTGCTTAATTACAGTTCTAATATAACATTCATTAGCATGTTTGGGGATCATTTTGCCATGACACCTTTGGAGAGACTACACTTATTTTAACATCACCAATATTTGAAGGGAAACATTTACTACTGAGTTGTCATGGACACTTCTCCCATTCATAGAAATTTGAATATGAAGCTGAAATAAAATATTTTCATGATTTTGTAGGGCTAATCATATATACTAACTGCTTAAGTACTCCAGATGCAGAAATCATAAGTGAATCCCGTTCCTTACACAATGACCCATAAATATATGCATGTTCTCACATATGTAAAGAAAGATGGCAGGTACCAATCTGAAATAAAACACAATATTCCTGCTTTAAAATACTTGACTCAGAGGCACCAGTGAGAGTTTTATATATGCCCTGAGCCTAAACTAGGAGAGTGAACATGCTTAAATAGGAGAAAGATTGCAGTAAACAACTTTATGTACCGATTAACTACTTGGACTCAATGCAAGTAATTAAAGAGCATTTATTGTCCTATGACTACATCTAACTTTGTGTCTCAACTTGTTTCTAGGATTTCAGTACAATCTTGATTTTTATCTTTATCAGTAACAATATAATTTTGAGAATAAATCATCCCAGAAGCAGTAGGGTTAAGTTAGCTCTGACAGCACAACCAAAAACTTGTTTAAACAAAATATATTATTTAAACATTGTTATGTTACAGACATTTAAAGGATAACTATACTTCAAAAACAGAACAAATACACCTTTGTCATAAACTGTAATCATTAAAATCCCAAGAGGAGAAGCACAAAGAAAGCACCACTAAGATGGGTTATGCCCAGAACAGTATCTCACCTCTCCCTCCAAACCACCTGATACTTATTCAGAGGCTAAAGATCAGAGAGATTGGAAACCTGTGCTGCCAGGTGCTGCTGCCAGGCTAAGGTCTCACAGCACATGGGAACGAATGAAAAGACAGTGTGGAAAGACCTGAGGGCCACAGCTGTTGATCAGGCTTGTACTCTCCTTCCTGTCTTGCTGTTACAGAAGGCCCTGCAGAGGGAAAGCTGGCACACTTCAGCTGGATGTGTGGGATCCAAACTTGTTGCATGGGCTGAATTGGGAAAAGTGGAAAAGTGCCTTATTAAGAAATACACATATATGTTTTTTAAAAATGCTGTAACCTGGCTACGTTCTACCATTTCAAATATTAAAGAATCACAGAATCACTGAATTTTAGGGGTTGGAAGGGAACTCTGGAGATGATCGACCCAACCCACTGCTAAAGCAGGTTCCCTGCAGTTGGTTACACAGGAAAGTGCCCAGGAGAGTGTTGAGTATCTCCAGAGAAGGAGACACCACAACCTCCCTGGACAGCCTGTTCCAGTGCTCTGTCACCCTCACAGTAAAGAAGTTCTTTCTCATGTTCAGATAGATCTTCCTTTATTGTAGTTGAGCTTTGCTGAAAGAAAAAAAAAAATGGCAAGAGGCAAGTAACACCAAGTGGTGTTACTTGTATTATAAAACTTATTTATTTGCTTTACTCAGTGGAATTACAAGATGAACTTCAATCTGATCTCTACTAGTACTTGATGCATGCCCTACCGTAAGAAAAAGCATTATACAAAATATCTCTGTATTTTTGTTTTCTCTGAAGCTGGCTATTGCTGTTACATCTTTGCTAATTACCTGAAAGAGGACTGGTTTACACAGTAATGAGTTAATAATACAGTGAAACAACCATGATGTGATACTTTACAGACTCCAAGCAGTAACTTTCCCAATGTGTTTGCTAAGATAATTCAATATTCCTAGCCAATCTAATGTACACATAAGTATGAAGAAAGTAATACTCTTCTCAACAGAAGGAATTGGCTTCTGAATATCTTTTTAGGAATGAGACTACTATTTCAAGATAACTGCTGTAGTTTGCAAAAGATACAGGAACTGCAAAGAAAAGATTATATTCTGAGAAATACAGCAGCTTTGTTTGGTGTTCTCAAAGCACATTTCGTAATATTTTGTTCCAAACAAACAATATTGAGCATCTTGCTTTTTGCCATGCTTTGAGAACAGTATTCTGGGCAAAAGCTCTTAGCCATGCGCAGAACTACTAGATTGAAGAAAAGGCAGCTTTTGGGCTGGAAAGCATTTCAGTCCAAAACAGGGTGGAGGGGTTTCCTGTGAAGGTGTATATAATCCTTCCTTTCTTGTGTGTACATTTAAACAAAAATACATATTTTGTCTGAGCAGAGCACAAGCCTTTGAACATGTCTACTTGGAAACTCTGGGTTTTGGCTAAGGAAAGAGCATGTTGATGACTTCACTGTTATCTCTGTAATCTCATACATTCTGATTGCTTTGATTTACCAGCACTCATGATTTTCTAAGCTTTCTAAGATTATATTTATAGAGCTCAAGCTACAGATTTGGAGATAAATCATTTCCTAATGAGACTGGACTGGTGCAAGTAGACCTTCATCTAAAGAGAAAAGAAAGGCTCATTTAAGAACTTTCATTATCAAGACATTATACTCTGAGAAGGAAAAAAAACACTTATTGAGTAGTTCATTGGCTACAGATCTCCCTTTTGGGAGTATCTTTCAGTGAGGGGTAGGTAGAAAACTGTGTGTCACAAAACCAAGTCCAAAAGTAGTTGGTACAAAATCAAATTTGGTTATGCAATACAAGCCATGACGGCACGACAGTTGATAAGTGTGTTAGCATTAGAGATGAACATTTTGGTAGGTGTTCAGTACCTCCTGCTCTGCCTCTAATTTCATTTGTAGCTGTTCCTGGATAACTGCAATCCTACATTTAACAAAATAATCCCCACAGTTTCCCTTTTCATCTGTCGCTCCACCTTCTCACTGACTTAGACTTTATAGTCCTTTTGAAGACCTTGTAATCCTCCTGAGGATGATGTCATCATTCACCTCTTTACAGTGAGGACAAAGAAAAATAAGAAATGATGTCAGAACGGTGTTGTGTAACACCTGTGACTGACAGAGTCAGCAGGCAATTACAGTGCTGGGAATTGTGACCATATGGAAAGCAGAACCCAAAATCTGAAGTTGGCAAAGTGCAAGGAGCTCAGATGGGGCAGATTTTACAGCTGATGCAGGCCAGAAGCATCAGCCTAAATGTGACACACTGAACACACTGAGAAAAGCAAGATGGTTTCACATGAAATAAAGAACAAAATCTGTCCTGTACAGCTTTATGTTGGGTAAGGGTGGCATTCTTACTCTTTTTGAGACTCAGATCTTCAAGAACCTCACAATGATACAGTGGGAACAGTCCATCCCAGAAACAGACAAAGCAAAACCAGCAGGACAGACAAATGTTTTATAAATCTCTACAACTAAGTAACTTTTACTTACACCTATATGCTACAATAACCACCACTACTGTGCCCTCAAATGAAAGCAAAAATGAAATGCCAGGTAACTGAAGGAAAATAAAAGGGAAAAAACATGATCAAGATGAAAGATTCAGTATATCATCAAAGGTACTCTAGGTACTGTATAAAAATATCTACTTACTTAAATTAGGATAGTTACTATTTTATTAAGATGATGGGACATTTAATTAGATAATTAGAGAGCCAGAGTTTTTAATGTTTATACTGGAATAAAACTAGATCAACTCTCATACTGCTTATACAGCTTATACAGCTTGAGTTTATTACCAAGACAATCAGCACCAGATTCCAGAGCCATATTTGCTTATAAATACATTATTAATTATCTAAAAGTTCAAATTCTCTATTTATTGAATCATTTTTACATGGACACTGTGTATGCATTAACAATTGCAGTCATTCATAACCCAGGCACTATATGCCTGATGATGAATTCCAGTTTTAGTGTGGGAATTGCCAGGCATTCGAGACAGTCCATTAAATAACTTTCTGGTCAGAGTGGTCATTTTGCTGAATGGCCAACACACTTGCCAGGAAAATCTAATGCCCCAAGAACTGAAGGCTTTTTTTTTTCTTTTTTTCTTCTGCATAAACATATGTACTGCGTTTTAGTAATCTGTGCTTGAGTCTTATTAAACCTTTCTATGCTTTTTGGCTTTTTTTAACCCAGTTTTATTAATTATCAGAAGACTACATGGGTCAAACTTCTTGCAACTTGTCTTTTCATAGTACCTATGAACCTACATCCTGGGCTAGAAGCACTGTGCCAAAACCATATGCACACAAACTGCTAATAAAGTGTAACTTCTTTAACCTCAGTGATGATGGTCACATCATCAGTAAGAACAGCAGGACTAAACAGAAGGACTAAGATAATGTCATGCTGCTAGCAGAATCTTATAGTTGCTGAGCAAGCGTTTGGCACTCTCCACAGCATCTTACTTGTATCATGGCACTGCAACGCAGAAAGAGAAAATGTAACCTAGCACATCAAACCCTTAAAAATGTAGAACATTATTTGTGGGCCATTACATCAAGCAGCAGATGGCTGGACACAGTAAATAAGTGAACACAACATTCCAACAATGAGGCTCTCATTTCTGAATTTCTGAGAACAGCAGAGAAGAGTGGGTGGCGTTGAGGCTGTGGAAAGATAGTGATTTGGATTCAATGTGTTACAATTATGTTTTTATATAAATACAGTAGTGAAAGTCTGTAGTGGAACAGTGCATTAAAGTAGTCCTGAACTGTGAGGGCTGGAGGATACCACCCACTCAGAGGGAACACAATGCAGAACTGCATTCCACATGAATGCAGCAAAGCTCTGCTCAGGATCCACTGCTGGCATAGGCACAACTTCTTGTATTCACATCAGGGATGGGACTATTCACCAGCACATCTCAGTGCCTGTAATGACAAGGAATTATACGGGAAATGAAAGTGTAGGTATTTCTCGGCCCAGTTGCGTATTGTTTTCATTCTGGGAATAAGCAAACATCCACATTTGTTGTGTGCTGGCAGAAACTGCCTTCAATTAATTTTTATTCTAAAGGAGAGATGAAATTGTTCGTGTAGTTCTGCAGCTGGAAATGGAGAACAGCAAACAGGAATTTGAGCTTATGAGAGTGCATCAGGCCCATCATCCAGCAGTTCTTGTGGGCTGCACAAGGATCAGCCAACAGAGTTAGAACTGCAGAAAGAACTGCTGAAGAAAAACCTTTCCAAGCATTATGAGTAGGTGAGGGATGAGGGGAGACTGCAAGGAGATTGTTTTACAGTGTGGCTGGAAAGCTGACAGAAAATGGAAGACCTCATTTCTGATTGCTCAACAAGGCACTCCCCCCAGGCTTCTGCTGTTCTACAAGGCGGGGACCAGAACGTGTAAGCACATGAAAAACACCTCGGAAAAACTCATTTTTAAGCCTAAAGCTGTCAGGCTTTCCTCCAGCTCATGTATGAACTTTGATCCCTCCCTGTGCATGTTCTCTGCCCTCTTTTTTTTTTTTTTCTGTGTTTTACTGTTTCCTCATCATTTGTTTGGCACTTCGCACCATCCCCTTCTGCTTGCTGTGAGAGATCCCGCTATCTGGGGATAGATTTGCAACGCAAACCCTCTTCCCTATTTAGCTGCACCCCAAGCTATCTCTGTTCCTGTCACTGCAACCTTGAAACAACGACTTTAAGTGAACCAACAGACAGCCGCCCGCAAAAAGGGGCAGCACCACACGCCGCGGCAGCCGTGTGACTGACCTGCCCTCACCTCCCAGTTCGGTTTTTGGTACAGAGCCCTCCAGGCCTGAGGGCACGGCTGGAATGGAGAGAGAACACAGCTGCAAGTGACGATGGAGAGGAGGCTCCCCTCCCCTCCCCTCCCCGCTCGCCCACCGCGCAGTCTCCGGGGGCCGAACGGGCACCGCCGCCCCCGAGCAGTTTGCGGTCGGCTTCCGCACCTCCTCCACCGCTTCGATCGGCGAAACGACGCCGGTCCGCGCCAGCGTCACACCACCAGCAGGCCAGGACGCAGCTCCGCCCCGCAGCCCGACCGGGGCAGGGCCGTCCCGGGGAGCCCTTCGCACCGCCCCGCTGCGGTCCCGCCTCCGGGGCGGCACCGCCGGGCTGTGTCGCCGTGGCGGCGGTGGACGGCGCGCACAAAGGCGGCGGCGGGGAACGGAGCGGAGGGAGGAAACCTGGTTCTCGCGGTTGCTACCGGGAGGCGGTGGAGGTGGGAGCCGGGGCTCGGGGCTGTGCGGGTGGGAAGGGAGGGTGCGGACCCTCAGGTGGCTCCGGCCTGGGTGGGCTGCCCGGCACATCGCCCCGGTGCCGGCGGGGCAGCAGCTTCTTCTTGTTGAGCACTCTGATTCGCCGCCGTTTCGCAGGCGCTGCTCGGAGGTGGCATGACGAGCGCGTCACGGGCAGGGCCTGGCCGGCAGAGTGCCATCTCTGTGCAGAAAGCTGAACTTAGCTGTCTGGAGGCTCTCTTCTGTGATTAGCCTCTGGTTTAGGTTCACGGTCTGGGGTGTTTTTTTTGGAGTTTTTTTGTTTGTTTGTTTGTTTGTTTGTTTTTCAGTGGTTTTATCTGTGTCTGTGTTGTCTCAGACAACGAATAGTGGCAAATGTTTAGTGTCTGTGGATAAGGTTTTGCTGTCATCATTGTGTCAGTTAGAAGCCAGATGCGCCTATTACAGTGAACTGAGCCTATTGCCATGAAAGAAACTGGAGAAGAGGGGAGATGATAGCGAGAAAGGTTCAATTACATGATGGTTCCAGGCATAAAGACATGAAAATAGCTACTGATGGTTTTTGGTAATTTCTGGTAGCTCATGTCATCTGTCAGTGTCTGCTTATTTGGCTCAGTGTGGTCTGGTTGTGAGGGAGATGGGCAAGTTTCATTCATTGGCCCTTTTCCGTACCTATAGATGTGCAGGTGTATGTGTTTGTTTATCTGTTGAACACACATATGCTCAGCAATCATTAAAAACATTTGAAATACAGTAAGTGTTTATGTTAAGCTCTGAAAATACAGCAGTACAGTCAAAAAGAAGATTTATTTTCTAGTCCCGCTGGAAGAGAGGACACCAGTCACGTGAGGAATCAGCACAGAATAGAGCTACAGCTGTGCGTCCTCTCTCATTTGTGTTCCTGCTTTGATGTCAGAACAATAGCCCAGAGCAGCACAGGACATGATCTATAACATGTTCACCAGCTGATTCAAAAGCTCTTGGTTTCAAGCATTGGTTTATAATTTCAATTTGTTGTAAAGTTTGATCGTATTTGTGCAGTATCAATTCAAGTGGGTATCAGATCAGTTTGTATGGCTTTAGTGGTCCCTAGCAGGGGAGGATTGGGTGAGTTGAAAATGTGCATTTGGGAGGTTGGTGTGGGACCATGGTACTTAAGCTGATCATGAAGCAGTTCTCTTGGACTCAGGCACGCTGACTGTGGGACAAGAGGTCAGTCTTGTCCTCCTTCTGTTTCAGTTCCAGGATTCAGTACAGATGCGTTTGTAGTCTTCAGTTTGAATCTGTGATTTCAGCTGTTCTCAATGAAATATGCTACTGTTTATAGGAACCTTTCTCAAATATATGAGAAATATAGTTTTTCAAATGAGAGAGATTGTGGTAGAATCTCAGCAATAACAAGTGGATAGTCATCAGATAGTCAAAGCCTGTATCTGGGAGTAAGTGGGTTCTGGGAATGACTTGCAGCTTGGAGAATAACTTTGACACTTGATCTGTTTGACTCTGTGAACATTATAAGTCGTCACAGTCCTTGGCTAACTCCAAATAGGAGTCAGATAGTTCCTAATAGAATTAAGCCCATGATAATCCCTACCTTAAAGTATTTCTGCTGGCTGGAAGCAGAATGTTCTTACTCTGGTGTTGAGCCAGCCACATGCAGCATGTTCTTTTCTAGTTTGTGATGACGAAGTGACTTGCACCTGTTCACAGCTGACCAGAAGCATTGTCAAATCACCTGCAGGAATGTGGTCTGTCTCATACTGTTGTGACTATGGTGAGATCTGGAAAAACTATGCGTAATCAGGTTTGGTCTAGAGTCTGCCATTCTATTAGTGAAACAACCAAAATTGCACCGCTCAGCAGACTGCTCTGGACTTATCCCCCCAACTTGTCCATATCAGAAATGTGGCTGCTTATGGCTTCCAGCTTGTGTGTCCGGGTTCCCTTTCCTAGAGGGGGGAAAAATAAAGGTATGTCTTATTTAGCAAAGTTTGTCTGTATCTTGCTACCTTATGATATAGCCACACGGACAGACTGGTTGAAACCAGTGGGAGTTAAACACTCTCTGGACCTCAACCTTAATAACTTGGACAAGATGACATGTGGATCTTGTTGCAAAATAGGGACCTAAACTGAGGTTTGCTACAGTCCTGCACAGTGCTGTCTCTGCTTCCCTAGGGAATGTAAATTGTAGGATTGTATCATAGAATGTCTTCGGTTGTGAAGGATCTTAAGGATCATCTAGTTCTAATCCCCTGCTGTGGGCATGAGTGCAACTTTTGGATTCTAACAGGGAGTTCATTAAAAAAAAAAATAGTGGGGTTGGGGTTCATGGCCATGACCCTGGGTTGGATTGATGTAGGAACTGGTAAGTAGTAAAGAAAAAGGTTTCCAAAAGATACTAATGACTTTCAGAGTCTAACCAGAAATGCGTTTTAAAAACTTAGGAGGTTTGGATGGGATGGTGACTCAGCATTGGTGACTTTGTGAGATGTTGACCATATACTAATAAATAGAAATACCCCTTTTAAAACAGCAGAGTATTAGTTCTTATGAACTTTTGTAGTTAAAAAGTCATTGTTAGTGCAGTTGTTCTATAGATGTGAAGGGTTTATCTTAATTTTGAAAAAAAAATCCTCCTGAGAATCTTACTGGAAGTACTTCATTATCATTGTTTTTAGAATGTAAGCTCTTATACAACAGAAGAATTCTATTAATTGTTGGTGTTCAGTACTGTAAACAAAACTGAGTTGTTTCAGAGTCAAGAAAATAAATGTCACATAATAAAATGATAGCAGTAAGCACTTACCTAGAAGTCTCTTAAATGTTGCCAATTACTCTGCTGTGAGTGAGGAATAATTCCATAGGGGTAGCCAAAGTTTGATCCCCAGGTGTGGTCCAGTCTCTCTCAAGCTTCTCACCTCTATAACAGAAGCCAAGGGCAGAGCAGGGAACCACGTAGACCAGGCTTGGGAAGTCGTCATAGTGTTGGCATGAGCTGCAGTAGTGCAGTGGTTTATCTTAACTGAACGGTGGCTCGTTGGTTTCTGACTCCTTTTCACCACTTCAAAGCTGTAAGGATAATTTCTTAGGAAAGTTAAGGTATCATCATGATATAAGGTTTTAAATCCATAGCGAAAAGGTGTGTCTGTAATGTGGTGTATTCCTTTGTGCTGCGTGTTTGGTTTGTGTTACATTTACTGTTGCTGCACATCTTCTTATGGTTTGTGGAACTGCAGAACTCTGGAGAAAATGTTGAAAGGGACCTAAATGTTGCACTCATGCTAATGCAGAAAAGGATGCCAAAGGCCATTCTTGGCAGACAGACCAGCTAGCTCAATCTGCTTGCTTCTGTGCATTAAAGCTCTCTTAACCTTTAAGGAAGATGACTACATCTAAACTGCTCGTTGGGAATCATCCCTTGTCTGTCTGAACTGCTGCTGCTACTGACGTGCCAACTACCAAAGAATTGCTTGCGAGAGTGTTTGTGTGCCAAAAATGTACCAGAGGTGGATTTTGTAGTTTGAATAGATTCAGTATAGGTGATCAGATTGTAACGATGGGACCTGTGATGTGGTTTTTCTTACTAATTAGAACATGAGCACAGTGGCAGTGTCTTCAACTGCAATAACTGTCAGTGTTTTATTATACAACATCCAGCAAAGAAAGGTGAAACAGTGTGGGGAAAGAGCTGGACTGCAAAGAAGGGGCCAGGAAGGGTGCAATTACCAGCTTTTCCAGTGTATGTGTACAGCTTGGTGTACCTGTACAGTAGAAGCAGATGATTCAGGTGATGGTGCATTTGAACTAGTTGGAGCATCCAGTAGAGTTGGGACTTCAGGAAGGACTTTAAGAAGATGTTGTTAAGGCTACTCTTTGTTAATTAGTCAAGTAATAAGGTAGCATCTAGCAATTTATTTTTCACATAATTTCCACAAAATGATAAATTCTGGAAAACGATGACTGTCTTCATAGAAAAAAAAAAGTTGGAATTTTTCCCTGGCAGGGGATGCTAGTTAATTTGACATGAACAATGATGCTGGAAATTACTTTTAATTTCATAATGTATACATCATTTGGGGCTGTAGAGTGTTTCAGACCATTTGAGAATAATGGCAGAAGCTTTACAGACTGCTCTCACTTGCTGGAAGCTTGGATCAAAAGGATTCTGAACTTTCCCAGCAGCAAAAAATACTCTATGCTCTGTCCACTAGCTTGCTTCCACGGTATGAGAAACAAGTTTTGCTAAATCCAGTGTAATTAACAAGCAGACAGTGGGTTTAACCCATGATGTAAACCTTGTGCTTACTGCTGAAGTCACTGCTGCCTGGTTAGTGTGTGAAAGATGTCTTGGAGCTGCTGGAGTGAAATGTTGCACCAAAACCACATGCAGCCTCTCTGGGGTTTGAGGAATGTTGGTTTCCTGGAGTGCTGACACAGTATTGCTGGACTGTAGGTTGGCAAAATAAACTTAAAAATTTCAGTCAGCTAGGACAGAGGGCCCACGTCTCTCTGAGTCCCGTTGCTGAACTGGCCACCCTATTATAATTCCCTTTTGCTCCCTACATTTGAAATATAAAATAATTTGTGTGATTCCCATGGGATTAATCTGTCATTGTCTTTTAATTCTGAAGTGATTTTACAGTATGGGCCAGTTTCAGCCCAGCCTGGACTGAGTGTCTGCCAGTAGCTGACCATTTGAATGTGGCTTTTTTTTATAGGGATAAGAGGCTTGCACTGTGTGGAAGCAAGCTATGCTGTTCCACTTGGCCGCAGAACTTGAGGATAGTGTCTCACTTTTAATTCACCGGCATAAAAATAGTCTGTGTCCTGAGACAGGGCAGGCAGCATGGTTGGATTCATCGTGAATGAGAGCAGTTCCATAATTCTCCTTTAAGGAGTTGAGGAGTAACTTGTTAAGAGGATGCGTGAGTTCTCATATTTGGATTGTTTGCCCATAACTCTCCCAGAAAGGAGGTGTACATCATGTCCCAGCAAGTATTCCTCCACCAAGGAAAAGGAAGTTACAGCTGTGGTGCACCTAGAAATTTTGTTGCTTATGCAGGCCAGCCCTTAAATGGTGTCAAATACACCATGTAATTTGGAGTCTAAATGTAGCCAGCTTTAAGTTTAATGCTAGAACAACAAGAAATAGGTTTCTTATTGTGCTTTAGGTTAGACAAATCCTCCATAGACATTGGAAGTATTTTTCCAAAGCAAAGAGATTAGTAGATTTTTTTTTTTTAATTACACTAACAGTGTGTGTATGCTGGCTTCTTAAAGAGCTCAAATGAGAGCTATCAAGATAATTAGGGGGCTAGAGCTTGTGACTTACAAGGAGAGTCTGGGAAAGCTAGTTCTGAACAATCTTTAGGGCAGTCAGCAACCTGTTGGGAGTACAGAGGAAATGTCCAGGATTTGCTTGGAGGTACAGAGTGATAAAACAGGAGGCAACAGGCACAAGCTGTGGGAAGTTTGAATTAGATACTGAGTAGAAAATCCTCACTATGAGGATGTGGCAACAAGTGCCGGGTGAGGCTGTGAAATCTCCATCCTTGAAGACAGTGAGAGCTCAGTTGGCATTCTGGGCCAAGCTGACCCTCCTTTGAGCAGGTTTGTGAAACAGGGGACTCTAGAAGTCTCTTCTAAGCTGTTGTTCCAAGAATTATGACACAGCACAAGGTACATCATGAGTTCTCAGCACCAGCTCTCTGCTGGATGTACATTTAGGGAAGTATGTTGCTAAAGTACTTATTATGGGAGCCCAGGATGCTGCTCCCATTTGTATGCTGGAGAATTGAATGTAATGACTCTTCGCTATCAAGTTTTCACATGTTGACTTGTCAGTAGCACTTCCTAGGTACCTGAATGCAGATTTATGGATTTCAGCAGTTAACATTTTGTGTAGTGCTGAATACTTTGAAAAAGACAGGTCAGTTTTCATGGCATTCTTTTAATAGTTTTTTTGTTTGTTTGTTTCTAAGTTTAAATCACTGTTAAAAATCAGAGCTGTTTTTGAATCATTTCACACTTGCATCATTTTGTTGTTACCAAGAGAACACAGCTGAAAGAAGCCTGTGTTGGAACTGCTGCTTAATGTGTGCTGTGCAGCTCAGTGCAGTGACTGTCTCAGACTGAGCTCAATTCTGTTCTCATCAGCAGTGTGAGTTTTACCATTGCCTGTCCTCTTTGCTGATGTCCAGGTGATGTGCAGCCCTGTAGAGGATTTGTATGTCGGGCATTCTAAGCACACGTATACTGAGCCTACAAGGATATTCTTGAAATCACTATCTCAGAATCTGCAAGAGGTATTGGAAAAACAAGGGAAATAATGAAGTCTCTAAAGTTTCTAGTGTTCTGGAGAGTATCTGCTTAAATTCATTCATATTTTGTGAGCCCTTAAAAGACTTGTTGGATTTATGAGTGTCTAAGTTTGCATGCTAATTTATGTAAGGACAAATAAAACCAACCAACCAATCACTTTAACCATCAACACATGCCTAATTTCTAATAAACCTTCTTGTACTGAAAAGATATTTTAAAAGATTGGTGGAGTTGCATTTAGAAAGCACTCCAAAGTTCAGAAGCTCTAGAGTGACAAACCGTAATGTGTACCTTTTGCACATGTGCCTTACAATAGTCTTTTAACAGCAGAAGTCTCAGCTAAGTGGGAGTACAGCCTTTGTCTCTAATGCAGCAAAAAATGAGATCTCCTTAGAACCATCCCTTGCCCTGCCCTTAAAAGCCTGTAGAAATACAAGAGAAAAATATATTCCATCTTGAGAGTACAATAAATGATAGGAGGAGATGCTTTGTTTTGCAATAATGTTTTTCTCTTCAGAGATAAGTAGAAAATCTTAAGAGCTGCAGTCTAAAAGTGTGACCGTGGTTTTGAATGCAACTGACGTTATGGACTTTTGGAAGTTGTTATAATTCTCTGAGTTAAAAGGTTTTGCTTTTGCCTTTTAATAGCTTTCTACACCTATGTCAGCTCTAAATAAAGTAGTTGAGATACCCTGATTTCAGGTGAAGGTATTCATTTGTGAAACAAGAGAATAAACCTTGCTGGAATCTAAGATGTTTTGATCTCAATTATCTTTAAAATGTAAAGCAGAGCTCCAACCCTGATCCGTTTTATCTGTTGCCTTTCAGGTCCAAACCATGAACTACGTTGGACAGTTAGCAGGGCAAGTGTTTGTAACTGTGAAGGAACTCTATAAGGGACTAAACCCAGCCACACTGTCGGGATGTATAGATATTATTGTTGTACGTCAGCCAGATGGAAATCTTCAGTGTTCTCCTTTCCATGTACGCTTTGGCAAAATGGGAGTTCTGCGTTCTAGGGAGAAAGTGGTAAGAAAACTGACACTTTGGATATATTCTGTCTGTGGTTTGACTCCAGTGGTATGAAATTTACTAGATACTCTGTATGCTAGTCAAGGTTTTCTTCAGACATTCTTTACAAAGTGCTCAAATTGAAGCAAGTTTCACTTAAAACAGTTATTACAGATTACCACACTTCTAAGCATAGTTTTTAAGACGTTGTCTGTAATAATAAAAAGGAACCATGAATTTTGTAACGTTTATTTTCAATAGAGCAAAATTTTGAATATGCTGATTTTGGACAATTTCAGTAGTGACTGTGTAGTAAGACCCCTTTTTTAACATGTGCATTGGTATTTATAAAAATGGGATTTATAATTAATATTTTAGGTGAAGAATATTAAGATCAATTGAAGCTAGAAAAAGCAGTGAGCACTTTGGATAAATATAATCAAGCTCAATGACCTGGCCATGGGATATCAGATTAGAAGTTGCCAGTGACTAATTCGGGACAGATTGTTTTAGGAAATAATTCATAACCACATATAGTTTGAGCTGAGAATGTATCTATAATTATTCAGCAGAAAAATTCAAATGTTATCATTCTTTAATTCTTACCTGAATCAAAAAGAAACACAAACGTTCAGGATGGTTAACAGTTGAAATTGTTATTATGCTGGAAACATACAATTTCCTGAAATATAACTTAAATGTAGGGTTGTCCAAGTCTCCCTCTGTAAATACAATGAAAATGAAGTTATTGGCAAAAATGGTTATAAGCAGAGAGAGAAACCTTCCTGAGAAGAAGTGGAAATGTTTGATGCTGTACAGCACTGAGATAAATGTGTGGAAGAAATCAATATGTGGATTGTGTAGAGAATAAAAATCAATTTCTGTTTTTGCTTCTCATAGTACCCATTTAATTAATTTGAAAGGCAGGATATTAGAAATTTACATGCGGAAGCACTTCTTGTACACTGCAAAATTAGGCTGTGAATTAAAAGGGAGAAAAGATTTATGCGGCAAATGAAGCATCTAGAATTTCAATTAAAATGATTCAGGGCTTTATATAATGGCTATAAACCTTCCTGAGGAGCAAGACAACAATGAGCTGAACAAGTTAGGGCACCATCTTGAAAACTGATGGCCTTGTGAAGGGCGAGAACATCCCCCTGCCCCTTCACAAGTGTAGTAGAGTATTTTCTGTTTATGAGGAGGCTTCCTGCACTTCACTGAAAAGTGTTTGTCCAGTGACAATGGTAGGATAGCTGAACAGGAACTGTGTATCTAAAACAATGTTATTTTAATTTTTAAAAATGTTACTGTCTTCCAGGTTGACATAGAAATTAATGGAGAGGCTGTAGATTTGCACATGAAACTAGGAGACAATGGAGAAGCCTTTTTTGTCCAGGAGATGGATAATGATCAGGTAAGAGTCAAAGTTCCAGTTTGTTAAAACACAGTGCTCACTCTTCAAAGTCAGTTCCGAATTTAGAGATTTTGTTGAAAAATGTGTTTTTATTCACTCTATAATTTTGAAAGTTTCTGGACATTTTTGTGCTATTGGAACTCAGTACTAAACTTTTTTTTAATTGCTGAGGTTGGAAAAAATCTAAAGAAAATTATCACATAACTAAAAATTATAAGCTTATATGCATGTCAGTGTGTGAACAGAAATAACGCATACACAGTTCATGTGGTCCAAGGATGTGTACAAAAGAAGATGATACTACTGAAAATTCTTTTTTTCCTCAAAAATCTGGACTTTGAACACATACACTCAGCAGGCTGCCAAATGTTTGTGCACACAGTAATTCTGGTACTCACCAAAGACATGATCTTGCAACTATAATTCATGTGGAATTGTATTTAAATGAGAATTTCTGCTGTTGAACTGTGTAATTAAGTAGTAGACTATGTAAGTTATGGTCATACTTGTTTTGAGTAGTCTACATATAAAATAATGTAACAGAAAAGCCCTCACTTTTTGTTACTGCCCATAGTGGAATGAAGTCTCAAATTCTCCTACAGAGTATAATGATATTAGTTTCAGGTGAGATTTGTGCCCTTGCGAAGTTTGCATCTCTGTATCTTTATATTTGTCTTTTATTTGTTAATAGGTGTTTGACTGAAAATGCCTAGAAATACTTCTATTAGTCTTTAGACATATGTATATATTTTATCGCATAGGAGGATGCTTGTGTGACCTAGTGATAAACTGCTGACCTATCTGCTTAGTATCTTCATCTGATTTTGAAATGAGAATCGTACTTTACAAAATGTTCAGATTAAAAAAAAACTAGGATTTCATTTCTGCTCTATATCTCGCATGAAGTGAATAGTGATTCGTGCTGTAAACTGGCTAATTTTAGATGCTGAGAGGATCTGTTCTGTTGAGAGTAATGTTCTTGGTTTGTTTAAGGATTGTTTGGATTTCTTCATTCTCAGGAGGTAATTCCTTATCATCTCTCTACATCCCCCATTCTGTCTGAGGGAACTGCTTTAATGGAAGCTCAGCTGAAGAGGAACTCAATTGACCGGATAAGAAACCTGGACAACAGTGTATCCTCACAAGTACCACCCCAAGCTCATGGATCCCAGCCTGGTACTGAAACATCTCCAGTCTGTAGCTCTGTGAAAAAAAGGAGGAAAAAGAGGAGGAAGTCTACCCACAAAATAGACAGCTTAAAAAGAGAAGACAATGGAGACACGTCAGAAGATGAAGACTTGTTTCCAATAGAGATTAGTTCAGAGGAAGAAAAGGAACCATTGGACAATTCAAGGTATCACAGTGGAACAGAGATTTGTATTGGAAACCTAATGCTGGGTTAATGTTCCATTCTATGCCTTTTAACAGTAATTTCTAAGTTGGTACACGTGGCTGATGAACATGTTTCTGTAAGAAACAGCTTTTGGCTAGAAAGCTATCAGGAATACTACTAACAGAAATAATGAACATGGCACTTAAAATAAGAACAGTCTTCAGTCATGCTGTGGACTAGGAAGGTGTGAGTCAGATAACATATCTCCATGTCTTTTTAGTTCAGGTTACACTAATTCTTCTTTGCAGTAGGTGTTTTCCCCCACTTTGTCCCCCTCGCTGTCTGTAGTATATAACAGTTGAGTAATCAAATATGATTTTTATTTAATGTTATGTCTTTCCCTAGGATTCTTGTTCCAGATGTGTTTGTTGACGAAGTATCTGATATAAAGGCTCCTGCTGTTTCTACTTATTCTCAGTCTTCATCTTACCCTCGTTCGGATGGAGAATGGTCACCTATTCAAAGGTAATTTTTGTGATAGTACACTTCTAGATAGTATTCCTCTTTTTATTAATTTCTTATATGCTAGTGCAATCTAAAGTCTTCTGGAATTTTTGCTGTCAAACACGGTCACTGTCAACTGCTAGATGAAATCAGTGTAGAACAACTTCGGGTTGACTCTGCCTTTGATTCAACAAACAATTGCATACAAATTCAGGCCCACAAATTCTAAAGAATACTTATGTGGAAACAATGATATTAACAGATATATGTACTTCAGAGAGGATGTATGTGTTGTGAAAGCTGAATCTGCCTAATTCACACACTTTCTAAGGACTTCAGTGAATGCAGACATAAAATCTTAAGCACTTTGAGTATACTCCTTTTTTTAAAATGAATGTTTATTTCCATTCCTGGTGTTTGAGAAATACCGTCAAAAATTCATAACTTGTTGTCAGTTGCATTCATTAAAATACAAATGAAGTGTGTGTGTGCATGTTTTATGTGGCTGTACACAAGTGCCCTGCATCTCTGTGAAGACTCTTGAAATGGGGCAGTATCAGTAAGACTTTATGGTATGTCTTATCTTAATGAACTGCCTCCGTGGGTGAGGAATGGAAGAAAGGAGAGAAGGGAAATGATTTTAGAGTCTTAATTTAGATGTTTTATATTGCATTCTATAATAAACTTTCTCCACTGACTGTAGAGCTTTATGAGATTAGATGGTGATAGTATGTGTCAATACCCTGCCTCCTCAGTGGCTTTTTGTACTGTATTCTCTGTTTGTTTCTTGATTGCAGTATTCTGGATTTCAAGAACATGAGATGTAAATTCATCATTCATGTAGCTAATACTCAAAGGGCTTATGTTAATCAGCACTAGTTGTGAATAATGACACTGTTTTATTTCTTTTTTCTTACCAACGTGTTGTGTTGTCCAGTAAGCCTATAGATTGCGCAGGGCAATCCTCTCTTCTCACTGTTCCAGCAGATGGAGGCCTATCTAACTCTTGTCCTCATCAGTCTTCTCACTTTTCTCCTCCAGACAGGTAGAACAGTTGTTCTCCCTCTTTTCTGTGCTACTCTTTAATCCTGTTAACACACCAGTATGCTCTTGGCACATTAATTGCACATGTATTTATAACTGCACTCATTGCTAACCCAAACACTTTTAAAGAAAGTGACTTTGAAAACCTCTTCCTCTCTTCTTTGTGAGCATTGACTGGAGGTAGGTTGCCTTGAATTGCACACTGAATGAGGGTAGCTAATGTATTCATAAAATCAGGGCACTGAAGTCCTAGTTTAAAACTACGTTGATTAAGATGGTACCAAAAAAAGACGAAGAACTTAAAGAGTGAAATCTTGCAGTCCTCTAAAGACTGGCATTTCCATGTGTCTGTTTACAGTAAATGTATATATTTAAATGACATTTTTATCCAGTGTTTTTCCTGAGGGGTTTACTTTTGCTGGAGATGAAAAAGTAAAAAGCAAAACACAGCCCTCAAAATTGAGAAATAAAGAAAGCAAAATTTGTAATGGGAGGAGCCAAGTGTCAAGACAGAACCTTTTTTCTCTTGTTGCCTGGTTTGGAAGACTCTGCATGTTGGATTGGAATGGGTTGCATCTTAGGAGAAAAGATGGCACAACAGGTAGGGCATCTTGCCTAAGGCTTGGGTGACCCACAGTTAAACCTTTGCTGTAGCGTGGTCCTCCTCTGACCTTGGACTCTTACAAATCTGAAAGTGGGTACAGATGTTTGTTGATGCCCTGTATTCAAAGTGAATCAGGGTTCTGCAGCCAGGCCCTTTCTTTCTAGTCACTGGAGAGATGTTACAGCAACTAAGTTAAATCATCTTAATTATGTGTCTGAATATTATCGCTTCAGTTCTCCCTTAGTGCTGGGGAAGCTTTGAGTAATGAATTGGGCTAAATTGCTCATTGCTTATCTCAACATAGATACCATACTAGTTACCTAAGGCTGTATAAAAACTGATAATCTTGAGGTTTTCCCAGCTTGGAGAATCTGCTTTTTTTAGCCTAATCATGTTGCAACAGCAAATCTACATGAAATCCTGGATACTCAAGGATATTCTCACAGGATTTGTCATGGTAAGGTAGGGCATGTGCAGAAATGGGCCTGGAATGAATAATGTGCCCTGTATGGCTTAATCGAATTTGATCTGGAGTTTAGCTGTCCTGCAGTCTAGATATACAGCTAAAGTGTCGTAGAAAATGGCCTGAATAAGGCCCTCTCTGTGTCTGCAACTCCTTTCCTCTGTGTGAGATCAGAAATGCTACTGTGGCCACCCAGAAGGAAGTTCAGAGGCTCTCAACTGTTGTTCTGGAATGTAAATGAGGTATATCCCTTTCCTTCTGACTTCAGTCAAGGCAGGAGTTTTTTGCGGGTCACGCTGCTGCTTTCTTGGACTTTCCTTTCTTTCAGTAGGAATCACTGCTTAGATAAGTGTGGTTTGCTACTGTAGAGCTGTTAGCCACAGCCTAAGTTCCTAATTCTTTGACATCAGACTACATTTAGTGTGTGCACAGCTTGTATGAAGAAATTCATAGGTCCGGGACACCATTATTCAGTGCTTATGGGATGTGAATTGAATATACTGATCTAAATGATTGAGCTGAGTTTGCCCTTCTTAGGTGGTGCTGACAGGACTGGTAGCTCTAGTTTGATCTGTGGTTATCTTCAGCAATCTGTAGAAGGTGGGAGAAATTCAGCTGGCTGGGTCAGTGCCTGACTTGAGGACGGAAGAACTGTATGAAAGTCAAGGTGTAGTTCAGCCTGAGTTATTAGTGTCTTGATGATGTAAGAAATAAAAATCCTTTGGAGCCCTTTATTTAGGGATGTGCTTCTAGGTTACTATCACTGAATTACAAATCCTACATGATCTTGCGATTCAGCTATATTGACCTCCCTAGTGCAACTGTAGCAATAATCCAAGGTTTGATTTGATATAGTATTTTTGGCCTCTTCTCCCATGTGACGAGCGATAGGACTAGAGGGAATGGCCTGAAGTTGCACCTGGGAGGTTCAGATTGAACATTAAGAAATAATTCTCTGAGAGGGTGGTCAGGTCCTGGAATGGGCTGCCCAGGGAGGTGGTTGAGTCACTGTCCCTGGAGGTCTTCAAGAAACATTTAGATGTTGTACTGAGGGACATGGTTTGGTGGGAAATATTGGTGATAGGTGGATGGTTAGACTGGATGATCTTAGAGGTCTTTTCCAACCTTGGTGACTCTTGGATTCTGTGATAGCAGAGCAAAAAAAAGTGATTGTGAGCTTTATTTGTCTCCAGTCTGATGTTACTTTGGTAGCAATAGTATGAAGGAAATAGCAGCTAAAATAGTTGTTGCACAGGTAAGAGACAAATCTGGCATCACATACATGGAGGCAGAACTATGCAAAAAGGCAGCAAACAAGCAAGTTTGTGTAATTGCCATCTGCACACACAAACTACAGAGATTACTATTGCTGTTCCAGAAAGGTATGATGTGGAGAGAGATTAGCTACTGTGTCTTAAACGAGATAGCATATGAAGAAAGAAGAGGGGTATTTCTCTCTAATGGAAAAACATGCTAATGTTTCTGGGTGGCATGGAAAATCTCAGCTTATGTTCTAGATGATAGAAAAGAATGTATTAGCATTCTTTTTTATAAACGAGACTATAATTTACCCTCTTTGCCTTGTGGATACATGTTTACAGTCTGATTTTATATCAAACTTTATACAATAAGATGGCATTGCAGTGATGATTATGGTCTGCTCTGAGATTGTGTTAGTATTTGTACAGTATAAAATGGGAATTGTGCTTGTGTTGAAAATTTAGGAGGTGGTGTGTGCTCTGTTTCAGGAGAGTGGGTAGCCTTTTGCATCAGGAGCCTTCTTAGAGTACAACTCTCTGTTAATGTACACTGTTTCTAGCACTTACATTGTGCTTATTTGGGAATAAATGTCATGGTTCTTAGTTGTGTGAACAAGGAAACTGTATTTTCAGAGAAAGTTCTGGAAAATGCAGTGTCTCCCTGCTTCACTCCTTGGTCTGTGGTCTCACTGCAAAATGCAGTTTCTAGCCCAAACTGAAGTAGTGCCTGTTCTCTTATTCTCTTATGCTGTCTGACTGAGTCAGAAGGGAATTTGAGCTGAATACACCCCATAGCCTGGACAGAGGATTTTTTGAAGTAAACAGTAGGTATTTTGAAGGTTAAAATTGCGTAGTGCACAGATCAGTTAGTGTGGTGATAATGCTTCCTTGAAGTTAGATTTTTTGGGGCTTAGAGTTGCAGTAGAAGCATTATTGTTGGCTAAGACTTTCTGAAGTTTCCAGGTTCCTAACATCTAAGCTTTCAGTGGGCCCTAGATGCATATTGCCAGTTCTACAAATTTGTTAGTGGGATAGGTGAAAGATGTTCAAAATGCCACCAGGCATTTCTTGAATCCTAGGAGCCTGAAGATGTCTTTTACAGCATATTGCATTGATTCCTTCATCTGTCAAATGGTACTTTATGCACTAATAAATATTTGGAATTCTTAGACATCACTGTGGGAGACCTTTTTGGTCCTTTTATAAACTTAATAGTTAAATCATTTGTAGCTAAAGATTGTTCATGTTTCCATATTCAAGTTATTGTAGCAAAACTAAAAACAAGCAATAATGATAATATTCAGATCTGAAATTCACAGGTCTTTCAAAGCTGTTTTGTGTAAGTCTAAAGTAATTATTTGCCTGTAACCAGTGAGTTCCCTAGCATGCACTACAAAACTGCCCTGCATTGGAAGAGCAAAGCTATTTTGGATGTTCAGTTGGATTCAGTTTATTTAGAAGAAGGTAAAAAGTAAATCAATCACAAAGAATTTAGACCACTGTAGAAAGCTTTTTAACAGTGAAGGTAACTCAGCTTTGAACCTTTGATCTATGAATGTTCTGGATTTTTTTTTCCTTGTGGTTTATAAATCAAGATTACATGAATATACCTATGACTGTGCTCAAACAGCCATACATGCTGTGGTTCAAACAAAAATAATGAGCTTTCTTTAGGGATTTCAGGGTGAAATTCTAGGAGTTGCATCATGCAGAAAGGCAGAGCAGATAATTACGATTTTTCCTTTTACCCTTGAAATCAGTGAATCATTATTTATTAAAGACTAACTTGACTTCACATTAAAAATGTGCTCCAAAATGATAATTTCCAGATAAATAAATGATTTTATGTTCCAGTAGCAGCAGAACAAACAGTTAAATATTTTTCTGCTGTGAACACTCAAATTCTTTGTGCGCTGCTTCTGTTGTTTTCCCTATAAACATCTATATGAGGATAGAATTGAACAAGTCAGTAAAAGGAAATAATAAACGGAATACCTGTAGATTAATTTATTATTTAGTCAGGGTAAGGTGTCTTGTTGATCCAAGTGAATTGCTTCTATACTTCACGTCCATTATAACAGTACTAACATCTCTTCATCTACTGCTTCTGGTGCCATCCCATTTCCAAATTCTTTTTTTTCCACACAGAAAAAAATCATCTTGAAATGTTCAGGTCCGGTGCTTATCTCATCTTTTTAATCTTCTAAATGCCTACTTCTGTGATGACAGTCACTAAAAATGGCAGATGATGAGACCACTGTGAGCTAGTCTTAAGAAGATCCTGAACTGTTTGAAATGTTTTTCCATGCTCTCTCGTTTGGCTGATAATTAATATAAAACTTCCAATACTTTGGACTGGTGCATGTCAGTTTGTAAAGTGCTTACTGTGTAGTGGTTATTTCTAGTTTTGTAGTATTTCGGTAATAAGTACTACTTTTTTGTTTGTTTATTTTTCTTCAGCCCATCAGGTTCTCGTCCTCCTACTCCTCAAAGTGATTCAGAATTAGTCAAATCAGCAGACAGGAGTTGTCTAAAGAATCCACACATGCACTGGGCCTGGGGAGAGCTACCACAGGCTACAAAGGTATGTGGTATGATCAGTTTAATTCCTTGCTGGCGTCTATTGTGCTTTGATTTGGCAAATGTACTTATTTTATTGCAGGCTCCTGAAGAGGAAAAAGATCCCATTGTTACATGAAATTGTAAAATTTTATGTAGGAAAATTGCATTTTGCTCCTAAAGAGCCTTAGATGGAAATTAGGTGCTTGGTGTTAACAATTTGATTCACAAAAAAGGAAGTGGGTGGTTGAGTGTGTAAATATTATTCAGAAACACCTGCAGTCGTCCACAAATCTTCACATGCCCAGATGTGCTGCTTTCTTGGATGACCTTACTGGCTAGTGTCCAGTTTGTGGCCATTTGGCTTTTCTGAGGGCCCTGCTAGATGGCAGGACCTGTGACATGCCAGCAGCATTGTCTGCTAAGCTGCATGAAAGCCATGTGCAGCTGAGTATGCTGCAGGTCAGGTGTGGCTGGCTTCTTATGGGAGCTGCTGAGTCAGGGCATTCATTCAGGACGAGAGATTGAGGGCTTGCACCTGCCTGCGGGTGAGGGAAACAAAGATCATAGAATCATTAAGGTTGAAAAAGATCTCTAAGATCATCTAGTCCTGTTGTCCACCAAACCATGTGCCTATACAACATCTACCCTTTCCTTAAATGCTTCCAGGGACAGTAACTCCACCACCTCCCTGGGCATCCTGTTCTATTACCTCACAACTCTTTCTGGGAAGAAGTTATTCTTAATATCAATCTGAACCTCTCCTGGCACAACTTGAGGCCATTTCCTCTTCTCCTATTGCTAGTTACAAGGACATATTGCAGCTATGGGGGCACTGATGGTGCAGCTTTTGGTCCCTTCTGCTGAAGGCTGGCTTTTCTGCGGAAAGGACTGTGAGAGCGATGGGAACAGGAGCAGAATAAAGGGACTAAACCCAGGCTATGCAGGCCAGTGCAATAGGCCTTGCAGATCTTATTCCTGGAGGCGCTTCCCTTTGCAATCCCTGTCTATGTCCCTAACCAAGCTATTCTGAATTTATCTGGCCATGTCTGAACCAGGAGTTACACTCTGAATACTGTTCATCACCTTGTAAATGTTTGCTCGCTCTGACATGAAGGTTATAGCAGCTGTACAGCTGCTGCTATAGGAGTTCAGCTCTCTTCTGTAAGAGCACCTCATGTCCTGCACTCTAGGGAGGTCTAGAATTGTGCCTACAGAGTGTTGAAAAATCTTAACGTGGGATATTGATGAATGAGAGCAAGCTGCATCCTGCTCCCTGGGAGCATCCTGATTGTATAAGGACTCTAGTCAACAATGTTTGTCAGGGTTACTTTCTAAGGCAAAGCTGGGGTTTGTGCTGAGAGGAGGGCAGGTGGGAGCTATGATGTGCTCTCACACAGGTGTGTGGGAAATGAGGACTGTAGAACACACCGTAGAACAAAATTTTCCTGGACCCAAGATGCAGGTGCATTATACATATATATATATATATGTATATACTTATAAGCAAGTAGCACAGTGGGAGGCTTTTGTATATTGTAGCCTCAAACTCAGTTATTTGTGGCTTTCTCACATCAAGAATCTGATCCTGGATTGAACAGAGCAGCTAAAACTCTGTTGCATTTTTTTTAAAGAGCTTTTCTGTATAACAGTCTGCTCTTTTCTTACAGGCGAGTTCCATGATCAAAGCTAAGGAACCCAACATGGGTCCTTCTGAAAGCACTCACTTTCGAGTCATCCAGAGTGCTCCTGTAGAGGAGTTTAATGGCATGTCTCCTCTACCTGCCCTTGGACAGGCAGATGCAGCAAATGCTGATGAAACTGAGCCCTTGCCGGCTGAGACAAATAAGCCAGAGACAGAATCTGCCGGAGCAGCTGTACCATCATTGCCTGCCAATGAGGAAATAAAACAAGCTGCAGCTTGCTCAGCCCAGGCAGTTGGCAAGACAGATTCCCCTTCCAGAAAGAAAGGTAAAGCTGTTGATTTTTCATATTTACATGTATAACATGGTGATAAAGCACCCCATTGTAAAATAAATTAATCTGTGCCCTTAGGACACTAACAGATCTGGAAAGGAATAAATTTTACAAAGAGTCCTCAAATCCCAAGTTGCTCACAGCGTAGTAGGACAGAAGTTCTCCTTCACTGGGTATTTTTGGCAAGGCTGTGAAATTTGCTCAAAGTTCATCAAATGGGGATGAATTCAGAGATTTTGTTTTTGCTACAAACCCGCTCTTGATCTGCTGATTCACTTGCTCTGACCACTGTCAGAGTTATTCTGCATGGCTGATACTTGTTGAGTTTCTCTGTTCTTGTACAATAATGCAGCATGTATTTTACACAAACAATAGATTTGCTGTGAATTAAGGTACTTTGGTTTCATATGAGCAATTTTAGTTATATTTACTTGGTATGCATCTTGTCTTGAATTTGTGAGATGCAACTCTGTCAGCATTTCTGCTTCCTAATTTTTGGGATCTATAGCTATGGTATTTTATTACAAGTGTTAGTCTTCACATGAAATATACTTGCTTACAAAATGTTATGTTTTAGAGCTCTGGTTATTCTATAATTATAAAAACTCCAGGTTAGCCTGGTTTATGCAGGTGCGTTTTATCAGTTAATGTACAAATTTTTAGCGATTTTCCCATGCTTCAATATTTCTGAAGTCAAAAAAGCCCAAGTGATTTGTAATTCCCAGTGGTTTTGTCTGAAAGGGGAAAGGCACAGCATATCCCAGAATTAGTCCTCTGCTTTCCTATTTGTGTATTCCAGCTGTGAACAATGTATACAAGAAACTTCAGGCAGTACCATTTTGTGCAACTGTAGTTCACAAACTGTTACGACTTGTCTTCTTTCTCAATCCTAAAATGAGTAGCTAAATAGCGATAACAGTTCAGACTTCTTACTCAGAAAAGACTTCTTAATAGGGTTATTTCTACCATCCCTTGCAGACAAACGAAGCCGGCATCTTGGTGCTGACGGTGTCTATTTAGATGACCTCACTGACATGGATCCAGAAGTTGCTGCGCTTTATTTCCCCAAAAAGTATAAATTGTTTGCTTATATTTCTGCTGTTTCTATAGCTTTTCTCCTTTTGCACTGAGATCAAATTGTTCATGCCAACCAGATGAGGCCTCTCTTTCAAAACAAAGTTTTATTTTCCTTCTGTTTTCACCTCAGTTTGTAGAAATGTTGGCTTGGTATTTGGGCCTGAGAGCTGTGCTTGAAACTGATGTTCCATTTTGGTCAACCAAGCATCATATATTGATTGCGGATTGTTATGTAATGTACACTGATGTTTGTGGGTGTTACTCACATGCCCTGGGAGAACAGTTGGCCGTGGGATATATATATCCCCATGTCCTTGCTTATTACTGAGAAGAATGTAGCTTACTTTTAACAGTATAAAACTATTACTCTTATTGTTCTACTGTGGTTGATATGCTAGGAAATCATTTTTTGAATGATGCATGGTACACTTGGGAAAATATTTCATCCCAAACAAACAAATTGGAACTTTTTTCAATCTTTATTAGAATCTCTTAACATTTCTTGTCTTCTTTCTCCATCACGTTCTAGTCATTTGACTGAAGTAATTGAGCAACAATTGAAGTGGCTTCCATTTTTCATTTTTTTTCTTGTTTGCTGTTGTAATATTAGCGTTTCAGTAGAACAGAAAAAGATTAGTAATATGGAAGAAAAGGTTGGATTGCAGATTCCATTCTCAAATGCATTCATACAAATCTGAAATGGAAAAGCAACTTGATGAGCCTGCATTTCTTAGTAATGATCTCATCTATATACATTTGATTTTAAGAAATAATACGTAATTATATCCTCTTAAATTTTTCAAATCCTAAAAGCTTATATATGCGTATTCAATATTCAAAATATTTATATACATATCTGACAAATGTACAGACTTTTTTGTTTATTTGGGGGGGGGGGGTTGGTTATTAATTTATACAATTAATAAAAATTCAGGAGTAAACAACTATGTTTATTTTTGTTCCCGGGAGTTGAGAACAATTCTCCTAGCGTAAACTTTGTTTGCAGTGGTCTTAGTTTGTCTACTAAGCTTTTACTGTATATTATTTTCTCTTTCTTTTGTAAATAAACTAATTATACATGAGTAGTTTTGGAAATTAAGTAGAAGCAATCTTATTCTTAAGGACAAGTGAGGTCTATACTACTTTGTTTAAATTTTATGGCAAAAGAAAGCAAATTTCTTTCTCTTTATTCTTAAGCATGCATCTGATCCAAACAGTATTTGTTGAAGAGGGAGAATTTGGGAATGGATACATGAAGAATGAATGTCTGATCTTTCTTTTTCAGTGGGGATAACATACAAAACAGAAACGCAAATGATGCAGTGCCACGGTCTGCCACCCATTCTCCGCAGTCTTTTGGGAGCTCAGGTGCTGACAGTGGTGTTGAAAGCACCTCAGATGGCACCAGAGATTTGCCCTCCATTGCCATTTCTCTCTGTGGAGGCCTCACGGACAATAAAGAGATAACCAAAGGTATAGAATGACCTGAGTTACAGATGTGTGCTGTCAACCAAGTTTGAACATCCTTGATCAAGGGAGCAGTGCCCTCCTGTGGCTATACTTAGGAATGTGTTGGGAAAGCACTTCCTGAAATGATAAATTTCCTAGATTTTTTCATAATTAGAGCTGACTGTACCGTCAGTTTCTTGTGTGACTCTTGAAATAAATCATTTAAGAATGTTCTTTGCTTTCAGCTGCATACCATGAAGATAAATGGTTTAAAACATGCAAATTCTACAGTAACATGGAGTCATAAACCCATGAGCTTGATGTTACACTAATTGCTGTTCAGAAGCTTGTTGTTATGCATTTTGATTGTATTGTAATTTGAGTTATGCTTGTTATTTAGATCACCTGTAAACTATAAGGATTTTGTTGAAGGAGCTGCAGGTAGAAGAAAAGGTGTTTGTTCATAGATGTTTTCATTTTGCTGTGAGCTGTGTGTGTGGTCATTAAGTTTTGCTTATGGGTTTATGCATATGTAAGCCCACCAGGTCCTGTTCCTAATTTGAACAAAGGATCAGTAAAAGGCATGAGGAAGTACTTCCCTACTTTTCTTAGAAGCCTAGCTTTCCTTCTCACAGTTCTATCCTTAAGCTTTCAGTTAGCTTGTATTTTGAAGGGGAAGATACACAGCAGTACACAAAGAAACCCTCAGTATCTTCTGAGATTTAAATTTCTGAACATCTTGCTTCTACATTTCTACTGATTTCAGTATCTTAGTAGTCAAGGGCAAACTCTGAGTGTGAAAGCACTATGCTTTCTTTTAAACTGGCCCATGCCAGAGATCTATAAATGCATGGCTTACATTTGCTTTCTTTTTTTTTTTTTCCCAACAGAAGAATTCTTAGAACATGCAGTAACATATCAGCAGTTTGTGGACAATCCTGCTATCATTGATGACCCTAACCTTGTGGTTAAGATTGGAAATAAGTAAGTATATTTCCCTGGAGTAAGTAAGGAGAAGTGGTTCTTGCTGTTGCAACAAAAACACTGCTGTGGTACTTCATTGTGATAGATCAACATCACTATAGCTGAAAAATAAGTTTTGGACTTTTGTAGCCATAGATTCATTTAGAAAGAGTCAGTTTTCTAATCAATTCAAGCTTTTTCTTCCAGTTAACTCTTCTCCTTTAGCAAAAAGAGCAGCTTCAGATCACCTCCCACAGCTAACTGACACAATCTGAACTTCAAGAAACTAGCATTGAAAGCTAATAGTGTTCATTCTCAATTAGTGGAGTAAAAATGAAGTAGGAAGTGAACTTGCTAAGGCTTGCCTTGATTCAGTTTGAATAATTAATATTTACGGGGTTGTGACAGTTTACTTGCAAACCCTCCATATGCAGTACATTGTGTTTATAAAGCTGAATATTTTTGCTAAATGCCTCTATAGAAGCATCATCCTTTCCAGATTTGTCAGAATTCACCCACTGAGTACGAGATTTCTGTTTCTGGAAGGCTAAAGATATTATTTCATACAGCAGTGCAGCGCTATAGTTTATGCCAGATGCAGCTATTTGGAGGATATTTTAACTTTACAGCCCCTTTTCAACTAGCATTTTGTGTTGAGAGTAGAAAAGAGATAATGGCGTTGTGCTGCAGTTAGAACTTAAGCTAGTTCTAACCCTTAGTTCTAGAAATTGCTCATATAAATCTGATGTGCTTAGTGCATCCTAATGCAGTAGTTTTTAATCACATATGGGATTGAGTGTGTGATGACCTTGTCTCCTCCATCAGAGAAGGACAACTTGAAGTGTAGAGTTTCCCCTCTCATAATCTGAGGAGAGTCATTTATTGCTCCTCTGCTATATCTCTCTGATTTTTGTATGTAACATTTACCCACCTACAGGTGCTCTGGGAAGAGAGAATGATAGATCTCTATTCATACTACAGTCTATAACAGAAGTTGAGCTGTGTTCACCACATCATAGTAAAAGCTTAATGTCTTACAGACTCAGGTTCCTAACATTTGTGTAGTGACTTGATGCAAAAGCAGTGAAAACTGCTTGTTTAAAAAAAAAAAAAAAGTAGCTCTTTTGATAATGAGGTATTAAGGACGTGCTAAAGAAGCTTCACACATTTAACCTGCTATACAATAAATACTAGATTGTGTATTGGAACCATGGGATTACAGAATGCAGTAATTGTCTTTTTTAAATGCTTAGGTACTACAACTGGACAACAGCTGGTCCCCTTCTGCTGGCAATGCAGGCATTCCAGAAACCTTTGCCAAAGGTGAGATTGAATATGAAGGTTGGTCAAAGTGGAAGCTGTGATATTTTGCTTTTTATTAAGGCATAACATTAGGGCAGATAAAAGGGTTTGTGTTATAAAGGCATCTATGTATCTATTCACACTAAACCATTCCCTTACTTATTTAGCTCTTAGTATAAGCTAGATTTGGTCTGTGAATAGTATTTACTTTCTAAGCTAAGATCACTACAAGTAATTTGAACTTGATTTGATCCTTTTATCTTCTCCTGTTTTCCTTCATTAATATGGATTGTAAACATAAATTAGATCGACCCACCTTAGTGTTTACTGTACCTGAACACTGATGACTCGCTTCATTTTATCTGTGTACAGCATATATTAGCAAATAAAAATTGAAGTCAAGAATTTTAACCTTACTTGAATATGACTTAAGTACTTGACAGGGAAGGTCTATAGTTTGTTAGTTTTCCATTTCTCAGTTGGTTGGTCATAACCAGCCCAGGTAGGCAGTGACAGATAGCTATGACTATGTGACAGCTGTATGGTTGTTTATATTAAACTCACTGGTGATCTTAGTCCAATTACATGTGACCTAGTGCCACAGAGATGATCAGGACAGAAATATGTGTCACTGTGACTATTTTTAAGGGAGTAAGTATCAACATTGGCACTAATTTCTACCCTAGTTGGCCATGGATTTAATATCCTTTGTAAACTTCTGCCCCTTGCAGCCCTGTGTGTATCTTTGTATTTAATCTATGTGAATTCTTCTGTGAAAACTTGGAGTAATACTCTACTGCTTTGTTCTTTCTGTTTTAGTGCTACATTACCTATAGATGTAGATAGGCAATATAAAATCATAGAATATCGCTAGTTGGAAGGGGTACATAAGGATCATTGAGTCCAGCTCCTGACTCAATACATTAAACTGATCATAGAAGTCTGAAACATATGGTAGATCAGACTTGAATTTCAGGTTGTCACAGAGCTAGATATTTTTGTGTTTTACTGCAAATATTCTAGTCATTATCAACGCTGAGATTCATCCCATTGGTGCATATTGGTTTCCAGTGCCAATACAAAGATTGCAGGATAACTACCTTTCTAATTCAACATTTAGATGCTGATCCAAATGTTTTGTCTCTTTCCTATGAAGAATAAGTGAAAGCAGTGGGTATGAGATACTTTTCCCATTAAGGGAAGTAGCAATTCCTTCAACAATATTATGGGTACATCATTATTCATATAGGTTATCAATTAAGAAAAGTCTTTCATAAACATGAAATTCACTGTTGTCTTTTTTTAATTCACTTTCATTCTGTATACTGATATCTTTCTAGTTGTTCTCAACAACTGTGTTATTTTCTCAGTAACTCCATCTGCACTTTTATTTTTGGTGTCTAAAAAAACTTCAACTTATTTGCTCAACTTCATTCCTTTGTCACTTCTCTTTTTTCTATTGCACTTTAGTATAGTGAAGGAAAACCTGTGGAAAAACTGAGAAAAGGGATGCATTGTTGTATTTCTGCATAAGTTGAACTCAGCCCTCTTTCTTAACTGGTAGCCTTTCTTGGAATCAGTTATGGGTTTTCACTGATCAACATTGCAGTTTTGTTTTGATGACTTCATTTACAATAAAGGCTATTATCTCATCATGAAACTTGTGGCTAACCAATTCTAGGACATACTGAACACTATAGCCACCTGTACTGTAATATTTCCCTTTCTAATTTTTCACACTCTTGTGGTTGGGTGGATTGAACTCTTGTTGTGGTGCACAGATCTCTGAAGTCATAGTTATTGGAAGAAACTTTTTTTTTTCTACTAGGATCCAGTATGTACAGTGTATTGAAATTAGCGAAGGGTAAAAAGACTTCTAATGCTGTCATTGAAGTTCATAGCATCATGGTAACCTCATAAAAGCTAGTAACTTATTTTGTTTTTTCCTAGCTAGTGATGAATTATGTACTTCATAGTTATTCATAAATGAAAATGACCATCTTGCATGCTGGCTTTTTTTTTTTTACTTTTTTTCACAACAACTCTTTCAGGAAGTGATCTTTTTCACTCATTTGTTTGTTGTGCTTTTTGTTAAATATAATTTGCACTAAGTAACTTAAACAGTAGCTTCTCCATTCTAGGCATTATACTAATACCTATTTATGCTTTTTTTCCTTCTTTGATTTTTGTCTCTTTTTCATTTTTCTTTTGAAAATTCCATAAGTATTCATGCTTAAGTTACTTCAAAGCAGTGCTGGATACCATTAGATTTTGCTTTAGTAGAATTTATGGTCCGCAGACAGTATGTTTACTTTTATTCTGTTTCTTATCAGTTAAAATTGTGCATTTGGCACTCTTTCATTTACATATATCAGGTTGTCCTTTGTTTTGGTTTCTTTTTATGTTACCATCCATTTATCACAGGCCACTGTGGAATCTATAATGAGAGACAAGATGCCCAAAAAAGGTGGAAGATGGTGGTTTTCCTGGAGAGGGAGAAACAGCACTATTAAAGAGGTAAGTTTAAGAAGCAAGCAGTTTCCTTCTGCATGCATTGGGAAGGCTGGCTACCTCCAAATTCATCCCTCAAAACTTTGCTTCTGTACTCACTTTGGCTGAGGATTTGCATGTTAAATGACATTTAAACGGCAACCGAAGTCTGACTTCGGAAAGCCTTCAATCAGACACTATGTAAAATGTTTGCTTGCAGTATTTTGGTTCTGCATTTTTTTTTTCCATTATACAAATGGGAAACAGATTAAATCTGTGTTTGGGAACCTAGAATTGAAGAAGTGTGCCATGCACATTTTGCCTACCTTTCTACAGTTTTTGTTCACAGTTGAAGAACAGAGATATTTATAACTAGAGTGCACTGTAAAGTTCAGTAAAAGCTAAGATGGAAAACTAATGTAAGTTTTAAAGTCGTCTTAAATTTCTTTTCTGAATATTAGAAGTTTGTGGTAACAGCCTTAAAGCCATGGATGAACATTAAAGCACAGTGAAAAAAGCAGATTTTTTTTATGAAATATTGATCTCCTGTCTAGACGTATTTAATCTTTAAAGTTGGCTAATAAAACTGCTTCATATTCATTTATACTATTCAAGCATTAGTACTTGAGGGGAGAAAATGACTTCTAATGTATTTTTATGGTTGTACCTCAGTAGATGAACTCTTTTAGTTTTGCTTGAAATAGCCACTGTACTGGTCTGTGGGTATGAGTTTTAGAGCCTGAGATTTTAGTTTCTGCAGTTTAAAATATTTAGAATTTCTTTCTCAGTGGAAGTGTTTGCTTATCTATAAAGCTGTGGCAGCTGTAAATGTACACGGGGAAGTTTTATTATTCTTCATTTCTCACAAGTCATTCACTACTCAAAAATCTTTCTTTTTTCTTCTGGGAAGAAATTGATAGAACTTAGCATCAGCATGGTAAAAATAATGTGGAATGTTTTATTGGATTAAAGATTTTAATGATTCCTTGGAAGGTAATTCTATTATTGTTCCAGATGCTTTGGTTTTCAAGTGAAATCTGTCTATTTGTGATGGATGAACTGAGTAGGTTGATCTCAGAACTTTAGGAGAGCTAGCTTTGTGAAATCCGAGTACATCTATATCTGTACAAAACTAAATCTTAATTCTTCTTCTGAATTTTATATTTGCATTGTTTAATTCTTTTGCACAGCCTTTATTCTCTAAGAAATCCATGAAGTTTTACTTTATCTACAATTAAAGGAGGAGGAGGGAATACATGGAAAAAAAGCCTTTCTTGATTGTTGCATGTAATTTTTTTTTCTTTAACCAAATCTCCATAAGTTTGTGTACTTTGTATTTTTACAGGAAACAAAGGCAGAACAAGGTATGAGTGGGAGTAGACTTAAAGGAGAAGAGTCTTCACAGATGAGCTTGGCAAACAGGTACCCAAGAAGTTAGCTCTACCTGAAATGAGCAGGAATTATAATCTAAAAGTGAAAGCAAGCTGCTTCTATGTTTGAACCAAGAAGTACTGCATAAAGTAAATATTTGATGCAGTGAAAAATGAGAAGTACTGCATCAAGTAAATATTTGATGCAATGAATAATGAATTGTATGTAAGTGCAGATAGCAAGGCCTTAGCCATGGGAAGGCTGCAGACCTTGCAAGTGTGCTTTGGCCTTTCTAGCTTATGTTTTGGCTGGTAGTTCTGTAGCATATGTTGAAGTCCTTCAACAACAACAACAAAGATAGAAAGAAAACAGTAATTGGAACAGTTCTGCAAAACTGTATGCATTTCTCTGCAGTTTTCAAGGCAGTGTCAGTGGTTATCCCAGGTTGTTTTCAGTTCTCATGTGCTAAAATTCTGATTTATGAGTATTTATGGCTTGACACTTTAATTTCTTCCTGAATATCTTAAGAAGTTCAGGAACCTAACACTTACTTCCCAGGCTTCTTTTCTCATGTGATAGATAGGAAAATTACATGTTTTTTTTTTTTTTTTTTTAATTAATTCTTTCAGAGATTGCAGAAATCTGTTCATTCTCATGCTCCAAATTAATCATATTGTACAGCCTTGTGAAGGCTCTGTAAGATGAGTCTTAGTTTTTCCCCAGAAACTTTGAGGGGATGAGATAGCCAGAGGCAGCTCTCTTATCTTGTATCTTTGCTGTGCATGCAAGTTGGACTGAAAAGACAGCTCATATGTATTGCGTTTAGAGCTGAAGAAGGCCGTATCATATAGGTTTAAATATGCTTTATACTCACTATGTGAAACTCAAGGATCACCTTGGTGGGAAAAAAAAAAAAAGGCAGTAGCTGTAGTTCTTTGAGCAGTTGCCTTCCAGGAGTGTGGGCTGTAGTTCTTGACTTGCTTGCCTCTGTTCTCTGTGTCTGAGATCTACAGAAGGAATTGGAAAGACTGAGTTCCCTTTTTTGGGTGATAAGTGACATTTAGGTCTGTTGTCTTTTACACGGTTGCTGAAAGATAGGCTTTAAAGTGGGATTAGGACTTCAAGCAGACAGAATTCTGTAATTGGTGCTCTTTGTTTAAGCTTTAACTGATCTTAAAAATCTGTCATTAAGAATTTATTGCTTGCAAACAGAGCACAAGTGGGATGTTAAATAAAGCTTTTGAGATCTGTTACAAGGGATAATAAGATGGATTTTATAATATTGTTAGTCAAGACATGCAGTGTCTTGACACTGGGTCAAGACTTCCTGACATCAAAGAGCATCCAGCTGTGATGGGAATATGGACCCAGTAGCTGATTCTTTTAAAGATCATATTTGCAGGATCTGAAAAGATATTTTACCTTCTCTAGGTGATAGTTCTGTGTACTGCAGAAAAACTTTGCCTCCGTCTAAAAGGAGCTTAATCAAGTGTTTTTTAGTTTTCACCATATCCTGAATGGGGTAATCCTGCAGATCGTGGAAAAGACTAACCCAGTAATCTACAGTTGCTTGTAGACAAAGGAGGAGTTTTTTGATGATAAAATTGTAATCGCTTGGTGTCATATCCCACCCATAAAGGAGAGGAGGAAGGATGACCAGATTCCCAAATTCTTTCATTAACTGCTAAATTACTTTAGGGAGAACAAGCAAACAACAAAGCACAACAAAACACCAGCACAGCAAGCTTTTTCTTGCACTGAGAAATGATAATTTTCTGTAGTTTCAGTATTTTTTTTATTTATTAAAGAAATTACATATACAATATCTACCACTATGAGTTTTTTTGAGTCAACCTAACATATTAATTCATATCTGTTAAATTTAAGTGATGAAAACTAGCATATGGACAAGTGAATCACAGAATCATAGGGGTTGGAAGGGACCCCAAGGGAATCTTAGTATTAATAATGGGGAATGAGCATGAATGAAAATTCAGCACTCCATTGATATATTTAAAAGCCATGCTGTGAATGACCTCTTGTGAAATAGGATCAGAGAATCGATAACTTATTTGGTGACTCACTGTTAATGCATTTTTAATGGATACGGAGATGCACTTACGGACATGATAGCATCATTTTCTGTGTGCACTGTTCCAGAATAAAAGATGAATCTTCGTCAAGCGATGAAGACCCCAGAGCTGCCAAACAAAACCTTGGGTCATTACAAGCCAACTCAAGTCATCTCTCGTTATTGTCTGGAATCAGTTACAAAAAAACACTTCGACTAACATCTGACCAGCTTGTGAGTTGGTTTTACATCTTTGTCCTGAAATGTCATTTCTAATACAAAAACAGTATTGTTATCCAGAATTGCAAGGTTTAATTATTTTTTACTTCTAACATTTAATCCCATTTCTTATAATATTTTTAAAGCTATCTTTTCCTTTCTCTTCTCAGTATTGCACGTAAATATTCTTTCAGCAAGTGCTGTGGTTCAGAGATTGGGAGCTCATTTAGACAAATACCAAAATAAGTTTCCGAAGCGTGTGTTTTGCACCTGGGTATACTGGAACAACATCCTTTCTTCATTATGTATAAAGTTTGTGTCAACCCAGAGGTCTTTTCTCTGCCCCCATTCTACCGTTAATAGACAGACAGGCATTTTTATGTAAATACAATTCTTCGTTAGAAACTTTTGAAAGAGCTGCTTGTGAACTCACTGTGAGGCCAGGCCATTAATTTCCTGGGAGCCAACTCTCTTCCTCTGTGACAGATGCATTCTGACTAATGGTGACAAAACTGTTTCTGTGTTTTGCACATGCCAATTGGATTTTGGAGAAATGGGCTACTTTAGAGAAATACTTTTTGTCATCTTACCTACAGCCAATAAATTTTCTAAAGGAAACCCATATGAGAAGTACAGCATTCTGCACCCTATTGCTTCCTGCCTAAATAGTTTGGCAGGAATGTAGAATTTTTCGCAAGAGATGAATGGAATGTGGTTGTGACTTCCTATATCAGACAGAAAACAAGGACTACACAAATATAGTACTTGTTTACAAATATATACATCCTTTTCAGATACAGAGACCTTGCAGTAATTAGCAGAAACCAGAACTACTCTTAGACTGGATTCTTGATGAAACAGTGGATGGAACTCATCAGTTTCCCATCAGTTGTTCTGCATTTACAGCTCCATTTTGCATATTAACTCTCTGAACAATTCAATGGAATATAACTAAGGACGTGTAAAGTGTGGAACTCCTGCAGGTTTTGTGAAAATGAGTGGTTGAGCCTACAAAAAGTATCAAATTAGTTGTCTCATACCCAATTAATCCGTAAGTGAAAGGGAAGGGCAGCAAGGTGGGAAAGTTGAGGAACTTCGGAGACTGAAGGGTAATAGGTGGATTATTATAGACTAGAAATGCAGGAATGTGAATCCATAGAACGTAAATCCACATAAAAGCACTCTGTCATTTTCACTGTTTATGGCACTCCTTGTTACCCATGCTTCTTTGTCCATAATTATCATAGTATGAAGAACCTTCTGTATTCATTATTGCACATGAATCTTTTAGGATGCTTTTTCATATCCCTTACCATGAATCAGAATTTTGTTTCATTCTGTTCCATAAATCATTGCTTCATATGCACCATACATGACAAATCTCTGCTAACCTTACTTAGAAAATGGCTCTGCTGAAAGTGCTAAGGTTGTGTGACCAAAGCAGTGGCCATCTGTGGCTTTCTGTTTGCACGATGTCCGTTTCACATGCTCCAATTGTTGATAATGTTGCTGCTAATGTCTTGCAGAAAAGCTTAAAGCTGAAGAATGGTCCCAATGATGTGACTTTTAGTGTTACAACACAGTATCAAGGTACTTGCCGCTGTGAAGGCACTATTTACCTATGGAATTGGGATGATAAGGTTATTATTTCTGACATTGATGGAACAATCACACGGTGAGTTCATGAACAGGGAGATACTTTATTTGCCTCTGTCCATTGGACTAAAACAAAAACAGGGAATTTTGAGGAAAGAAATCATTGTATTTTAGTATGTTGTGGAGTCTGTTTTTTGTTTGTTTTAGTTTTGTTTGTGTTCAAACACTGCAAGACTCATTGGCTAGAATCACTATTTCATATAGAAGCATGCTATAAATACAGTTTTTCAGTTTTTGGTGTTTGATGACATTTACAGTGGTATTGCAGGGCATTCCACAAAATCATAGACTTCTTGCTCTATCACACTTACAAGGTACAACAGATGCATTTAAAAAAAAAAAAAAAATTCCCAAACTAATCTGGGCTGAATTAAAATGTTTGATTTGAACTGAAGCTTTTTGTTTTCTCTTACAATTAATCAGTTGAAGGGCAAACTGTTTTTTGGTTGCCAACACAAATTAGTTCCTCTGCCTTTTTTATTTTCTTAAGTTTCAGCAAACTCAATGAGACCTACTCTTCTCTTAGCTGTTGAGCTGACTGAACAGTAATTGAATCCCTTCACCTTACAATACTATTGCGAATCCTGAGCCATTGCCAAATCTTTTCTCTGTAAGATGGGAGATGCTTAGGGTTGGATTTCTTGCTGTGTGCTCAGTTGTTTGAACTTTTAAATATTATTATATTGTAAATAATAATTTTATGTAGAGTGGGAAATATGTTGAAACCGGTATAACTGTTCATACGTGATCAACTGCCATCTTGGTTATTTGAAGAAGTTTAAGTTAAAATGTTATTGCATGCTTGCAAGTTACAATCTTAGATTTGGTTTGTTTAGAAAATGTAAACCTCAAAAAGCATACTTAGTACTGACTGGTCTACTCCATAGGTCTAATCGGTAGTCTGTATGCTGTAACTTCCATCTGAATTTATTACTCACTAGCTTATCTGAGAAGACAGGTCTTGGGGCACTAGGCTGATTAAAACAGCATAGACGTGTCAAGACTGTCTTGAAAGAAAAGGGAATAATCTCACCCTCTCCTGATTGCAATCAGTACCTTGCAGGAAACCTAATTTTCTTGTGCAGCTAGGTAATTTAATTAGGGGGACTTGTATTAGCCTCATCTGTTATTAGTTAAAAGCAGTAAGTTTGTTTTTTGTTTTTTTTTTTTCTTCATTTCAGTTACATTGTTCTTCTTTTATTTAGGTCAGATACTTTAGGTCATATTTTGCCTACTCTTGGCAAAGACTGGACGCACCAAGGGATTGCGAAGTTGTACCATAAAGTGAGCCAGTGAGTATTCAGTAAATCTGTGCATATCTCTGTGACTTGTGTGTGCTTATTCATTTGCACACAAAAGTTAAAATCTTTTATAGACTGTTATGCTTACAGGTTAAGAGAAATCTCATCAATATCTCTTTGCTTACGCAATGTAACCATCTGCTGTCTGATAACCAGAGCAATACCTGCTTTGTGATACCAGAAGCAGAAGTCTCCTGTCTATTAATGAGTAGCAATTATTCTCCTAACCATCCCAAACAGATACAGTTCAGTTTAGAAAAAATGTAGTAACCTAAATGAGTTGTGTAGCTTCAGCAAGTGGAAGTTTTTGCAACCTGGGAGTTGCAGCAGCTTTAACTTATAAGACCTTCCCATCTCTCCTTGTTGAGGACATTGCAAAAACGTCTAAGGACTGTTTAGCTAAGGGTGGTCACTGTAGGTAGAGTTCTCGCCAAAGTTGACTTACCTGGAAGTTAGGTGTTTAATCTAGGCTAATTACATAGTTGTTTTTCTTTTGAAGTGGTGAGTAGAGAGACATAGGTTTCTTTACCTGTTGTGCAAGGATGAAATCTAAAATACCAGGGATGAGTCAGCTTAGGGGAATTTCTGCTGTTTCCAGCAAGCAGAAAGGGAGTTTAGAGAAAAAGTGTAGACTCAAGCTGTCTAAATATTAAATTTCTAGAGCACAATATCTTATCCTGAGTAGGAATGGACCATTTAAGGTTCTCATTGCTTTTATATACAGTGATGGTGGTCTTTGTTACTGATAGTTATACAATTTCATTATTTGCTTATATGCATGTTTGCTGTTAATCCATTATTTAATTACAAATTTACAAGTGTTAAAATATTTTAGAGTCATTGAAAGTTATTGAGATGCATGTTGCAAAGGGCCTGAGGAATTAGAAAAACTTGAGATGTTTCCTCTAGTGAGTATGAGTAGGAGAACTATTCTCAGAGCATAGTGAGCTTTGTCAGTAGCAGTTGAGAGGTGAAAAAAGAAGCTAGGAGAAAAGTTAATTGGTATCTGAATGGGATCAGTTAAGTGTCTGTTGTATTCTGGTATTCATACATCCAGATTTTTAGCATGAACAACAAGTTTTAGTGATTGTTGTCTGTTCAAGTTGAACAGACACTGGGAAAAAAAGAATGTATTTTATTACATCGCATTCAGCTGTTCTTGTATATTGAGCTTACCACAGCTGTTTGAAGAGCCTCTGGTACATATCACAACTGTTCTTTTAGGTGATCTGACTTGTTCTATGCACTATGGTTATGGTAAGGCTTGTTTATTACATTTATTTTACATAGATGATAAATTATAAACCATGGTTGATGGAATCTAAATTATGCCAGAGACACTGGTCCATTCTTTAATTTTGTATAGACATACACAGTAAGAGAGAAAACAGGGCAGCCTGTGAATTCACATACTGGAACACTGTTTAGTTCCTGTGTGTAGCCTCTGCATTGTCTTCGGTGAAAATGTTAATTTTTTTTTTTAATTGCAGTTGTTATTTCTATGCCTGTCAGTCCTGTCAGTTGTTAGGGCTTCGCTGATCAAAAACATAAAAATAGGAAAATAGATTTGAATCATGTTCTTCAAATTACTGAGTTAATTATGTAGCAGCTAGACATTACAGCTGAACACTACAGAAATATTGAATAGTTATATTTAATGGCTATACATGCAGTGAATACGTGTTTGTTTATTTCACGTTCCTTTGTAGGACTTGCAGAAGGAAATGCTTTTAAGTTGCACTAATGCCTTTCAACTCTGTTTCATTGTGACAGAACCTTTAACTTCTGCTGAAACTTATTTCAGTGTCAATATGAAGATTACTTCTCATGCAACATTTTGCGGTTTTACTTTGCTCAGAGTTGAAAGAAGCATGTTGCTACTGCACGTAGACCAGTTTTCCCCATCCAGAGGCCCAGAAGGCAGGACTATGGCATTGTTAATACAGCAAAGGTTAATATGCCTTTGTCTGTTTTATGCCAAGTGCTTCCTCTTAGCAGATGTTATTTTAGCTAATTCAAATGTCTGTGGTTTTTGCAGGCAAGGGTAAGTAGAAAATCATATGAAGCCATGAGAAGATGAGGTATAAATCATTAACTGTAATGGAACCAGGCAGATTTTTATTGTCCAGCATTCTGACATAAATATTTTTGTTCCTTTTAAATATAGCTGTTTAACCACTGTGATTGATTCATATAAAAATAAACTCACAACATTATTTCAAAACACCTGGTTTATTTTTAACAGTATTATCTTCTTTTGTTTCTGTTTACAGAAATGGTTATAAATTTTTGTATTGCTCAGCACGTGCTATCGGAATGGCAGACATGACCAGAGGATACTTGCACTGGGTCAATGAACGTGGAACTGTGCTGCCACAGGGGCCAGTGTTGCTGAGTCCAAGCAGCTTGTTCTCAGCTTTGCACAGGTACCGCTATCGCTTCATGCATACCGTATATCGCTTCATGTAGAAAGAAACTTGGAGTTTGGTGAGGGCTGATTTGTCAGTTTTTAATGGGATCTCTTGAAATTATTCATAATGGTTTCACTTACACAGTGCTGCAAAGTTTAATTAGAAAGAAATTATGTTGAAGAAAAGACCACAGTCAAATAGATAAGCACATTGCTTAGTGTCTCTCTTAAACATACCCCAATGTTACGTCTCTGGTCACTGTTTAGATAAAAGTATTGCCTGTTTTTTATTTGTGTGTGTGATAATATTTATTTCTTGGTGGCTTTAGAAGAAGTTCATGTGAAAATAAAATGAAGTCTTTATAGTCCTGACTATATTGTGCTATTCTGCCTGGGCAGTGATGTTCTTTCTAGGTGTTGGTGTGTAATAAGTGAATTGTAACAGCACAGATATGAATACTGTACCTTCTTCCTAACTCAGTGAAGCATATCAAGTGATTACTGAAAATATTTTAGGCTGTTAAACACTGCTGTGACAGGATTTCATTAGAATTTTTAATGGAAGGTTGTTCAGATGTTCTCCTGATTGAATGACATACTACAGGCTGTCTTACCAGTTATGTGCTAAATATAAGTGAGCATGGAGGTACGCAGTGTTCTTCTTAGACTAATTAAATAATAGTCATGGTAAAAGGATAGCTGCTGTCATCTTTTGTTCTTCATATCTAGAAATATATTTCAAGTGATACTCTTTGGTATCATCTTTAGACTAAAAAATGCCCATCTATCTCTCAACTTCTGTGGTGTGTGGGCAAGATACGACTTAATTGTTATCCATGGATTTATTCACTGTGGTTTTAAGGGCACTGACATCAAGGGACTGGGGAAATATGGTTTTATTTGTCTTTTGCACATGCTCAGACTTTAATTTTTATGTGGAACTGCTCTTCCAAAGGGCTGTAATATTCCTGTGGAGCTCCTATGCTACTTGCATTTTCCTTGGCATATATGATGATACTAGGATGTGGGATTCTGAGCTTCTTCAGCACTTTTGTGTCATACTGGTGTCTTTCTCTGTTGTGGCAACTCCAGACTTCACCACCTGTTCAGCATCCTTGCCAAGAGAAGCTGTTAGGAAAGGGCTTTTACCCAGAGATGAGGCAGCTCCTCTGTTCATTAATGAATTCTGTATTCCGTAAGGAGCAACTGAAAGGAAATGGAAGATTTCTGCATTACTTAACTTCTGCTAGTTAGCAGTGATGGATGACTCTGACTGTAGAAGCATCTTAACAGACTGAGGTCCTTTTAGCACATATGTTAATTACAAACCCTTAATTAAAAAAAAATTGTAATAAAAAGCCATACTTGGTGGTGGCTGTATAATCTTATGTGAATCATACTGCAGTTCTCAGGAAGCAGTTTACTTCATTTGTGTCTCATAAGTCCTTATTTAGCAATGACTCCCTGACATCTTTTCTCAATAAGCATCTTTATTACTTAAGCTTCAGTAGAAGTCCTCTTGTTTCAGGGGATTTATTTACTGTGTCCAGTACGTAAGCTTAGGAATGCTATTTTGTCTTTGTGGCCATTATGACATCCAAACAAAGATTTACTGGAGGAAAGGCTTTGCAGGAGTCCTCATTGAAGAGGGGGAGGGGGGAGGAAGATTGAATAAAGAAAGTAAACTGTTTGATGCTGTATTTTATGTGTACTTATTCAAGGTGGTGCTTCCCTCACTTTTTTCTTTCATCTCATTTCAGGGAAGTGATAGAGAAAAAGCCAGAAAAATTCAAAGTTCAGTGTTTGACAGACATAAAAAATTTGTTTTATCCTAACACAGAGCCCTTTTACGCTGCTTTTGGAAACAGACCGGCTGTGAGTAATAGCTAAAATTATTTTATTTCAGAGAACAGAAATATTGCTGTTATTTCACAATTCTATTGCATTTAAACTGAAAAGCTTCAAATGGGACTATAGAATATTTTATTAGGCCTTGTACAAAGGATAAAGGAAGTTCTTCCTCCAAGATATCATAATGTAGGATGCAGAGGTGGGAGAGCAGCAAACTAACTACATCATATCCACTTAACATAGCATAATACTAAATACTGATTTAAACCCTAACCATGTAATAGATAAATAAATCCTTAAGCATTTGTGAAAATAGTGATACCGTTTTACTACAGCTGATACGTGCCAGTGAGTTACCTATGGACAAACACTCAAATCCTTCTATATGAGTATCAGTGGGACTTAGATTTCAAACCACAACATTTAGAAGGATTTGGATCTTTACTTTGTGGAGAAACTCATGTGCTTCTTGACACAGAGAGGGGAAGTCAGCTCTCTCACCCATTTGAAGACTTAAAATTGGGCTGTAGGCTTTTCTTACTCCTGTCCTGGCTCAAAGGACACTTAGGTGTATCCGCAAAAGGCAACAGCCTTAGGGAGAATGCTGAGACTTCATATAAGCTAATCAAAACTAGGGCAGAGGCACCTTGGCCTGTGATCATCCTTTTATATTGGTACCATGATCTGAAAAATGGTTTTGGCAGAGGAAATAGCAGTCTTTAAGTATTTACAGTGTCACTGGGCACCTAAATTAAGCAGATGGAACTGTTTTTTCTGCTTGTGAGCCCTGTAGAGCATTTGCTACTTCCTCCAGCTCTGTGTTGATGAGGAGTATTTTCAGTAGAAACTGATGTGTAGTATAGTACAGGTTGTAACGTGGCCTTGAGAGAATGGTCCTTGACCCTTCCAGATCCCTGATATAGCTTACCAGTTGGTTCTTTTCTTCTTTAGTTGATGGAGAGAAAAGGGATGCTTCTCAAGGGTGATTCAGGTGCTCTCTACAGACTTTAGAAGATGTAAAAGCTTCTAAACTTGAGGAGCATGGAGTAGATTCCAGCCTTAGCTGCTCAACAGTGCAAGACCTCAGATGCATCCACTAGCTAAAACATCGATAGCTTGGGGAAATTACCAGCATAAATATGGACACCAGCCACTGTCAGTGTGTATGAGAACATTTAAAGACTGAGCATTTTAGATGCCTGAATGTTGGATGAAAGCGCCTGGCAAGATATTTTGGCACTGAAACCATGCACACTGTAGCTACATTTGAGAGAATTCAGCATGCCTTTCTGTTGGAATTCATTCCTACAGTTATCTCACATTTTTCTTAGGGTTGCTGGTATTTATGAGCTGTGACGTTTTTTTTCAGCTTCATCTTCTGGCAAGTGACATAATTTAAAAGCATTGTCAGTGAGGACAGGAAGAGGTCCTCACTGACTGACTGGTACTGTATCTGATTGTTATATTGCACAAAGCTCAGTTTCCACTATCAAGGCAACTTTAGACATATGTTTTAAAAATTAATATTTTGGCTACTTTTGTGGTTTTGTATTATAGGTGAACCTCAGAGTAAAACAAAACCATTATTTTTTGTGCATGCATCAATAAAAACTTCAGGTGAAGCAGTAAGAGTTTCTGAGGAAATTACTGATATCTCCTGATTGCTGTTTCACATGTGAAATACAGATATGCTAGTTGTTTTGTGAACATCAGGATCATTGCTTTCTCAATTTCCTGCGCTTCATTTGTCTTTTTCCCCTTATACACTCAGTGAAATCTCAGTACTTGTGGGCATTACAGGCGCACATAACGTACTGTACAGTATAGAAATTAAAATTGTTTGCATATCTTCATTAAACTTCCAGTCCTTCACCACCTGAACTTTAAAACTATATTCACTGACTTGCACGGAAGCTTGGCCTGATCTTTTTAATCTTGTTTTTGTCAATATTTTTTCTTTAGATCAGAACTTGTTCATGCTTACCTTAACAATTTGAATTTCTTAGAAGATATTCTTAACTCTTATTTCTAATTGCACTCCATAGAATAGAATTGTAGAATGGTTTGGGTTGGAAGGGATCATCTAGTTCCAACCCCCTGCTATAGGCAGGGACACCTCCCTCTAGACCAGATTGCTCACAGCCCCATCCAGCCTGGCCTTGAATGCTTCCAGGGAGGGGGCATCCACAACCTCACTGGGCAACCTGTTCCAATGTCTCACCACCCCCATATATTAAAGGTACCACCCCCCAACATAACTCCCAGAAAAGTAACCCTTGTGCTGTGTTTTGTTTCTGAAGCTAGTGCTAGCAGCTCTTCCATAACCAGCTGTTGAATGGTTTTGCTGCTGTGTGTCCTACAGATCATAGGTTCCCAAAGTTTATAAGCAAAGATGGACAGTACAGACAGTGGTCAGCTTTTCCTCTTAGCTGAAGCAGCTACTTGTTTATTCTCTGCGAGGTGCCGGCTGTGTGTGATTGCAGCAGGGTGTGGCAGTCAGCCCTGTGGATATTGACCTCCTTTAGTGTGGCTTTTAATTCTTAGCGCTGCTGTTTTGTTTTCTAGGCTACAGCACTATGAGTCCTCAGGAAGACAGCGAAAATCCCCCGTGCAATAACGACCCACTGTCAGCTGGTGTTGATGTTGGAAACCACGACGAAGACTTAGACCTGGACACACCACCTCAGACAGCGGCCCTGCTGAGCCACAAGTTTCACCACTACCGGTTGCACCACCCCACTCTTCACCACAGCCACCATTTACAGGCTGCAGTCACCGTACACACTGTGGATGCAGAGTGCTAATGACCGACACAAGAAGCAAACCTTGCGAACGATGATCCGTGCAGCAATGGGCGCCTTTGTTTCTGCCCTTTTTACCAGGAACAGTTTAACGAACTTCCTGAGTAAACTCTTTACATTCTCATAAATGTAAGGCTGGCTCAGAAATGGAAGGGAAATGTGCTTGATGAATGGACCTGCCATAACATTTAATAAAATGGAACAGGAGGCACGTTAGACCTCCAAAACCAGGGATGCAAGTTTATACAGCAGCCGAAGCTTTGGAAGCCCTGTTATGCTGAGCCAAGAGAAGGAAGAGCTTAAAAGAGCCAGAGACGATTTGGTTTCCTTAACTGGAAGAGCAGAAAACTGTGCAGCTGAAGACTAAAAAGGTGCCAGACGGAGCGGGGGGGGCACGTCGTGTTCTCTGCAGTCTTTTGCTCTTAGAAAGTTCATTGCTCCCACAGTTGCTGTATGGAACCTGGGACAATGCATCTCAAGATTTTTAAGTAAAGGATTATTTTTCTACTATTTATTGAACTCGAAACTGTGGGGGGAGGGAGGGGAGAAAACGTTAGCAGTTTTCAACAGCTACCACATATATTCTGTGATGGTGAAGTAGTTCTTCCGAGGAAGACGTCTGTTTCTTATTAGCTGATATTCATCCACTGCCCCGCTCTGCAAAAGGGAAAATGAAGAAGTCGTCTCCGACGTGTTTACATTACGAATGCTTTCTTTTCCACAATTGTTTTCTGTTCATTTTACAACCTGATTTACATGGCAGTGTTTTCTTCCTATTTGCAGAGGAGAAATCCTGTGCTTTGTTACCAAAATTCTGCGAATTCTGCCCATAAATCTCTCCACCTTAAACTCTTCGATCATCCCGAAAGGTTTCCTGTGTGGCAGTAATAAAGGGTTTATTTAGCGTTGGCTACCAGAGAATTCCAAATGCAATCTGTGCCATTGTAATGTTTCCTTAGGGCACCGTCAAGATCAGAAGTAGGGGTGAACCAGTGTTTTGTAAAACGTGGGTTACTGTGGAAGGGATCTGTTTGAAATCATCATTATAAGCTGCTGCTGTTTGTCTGGAATGTAACAATGCTTGGTAATTCAAACAGAGATTAATCAATCTGACTACAACACAGTGCAGCGTCGTTATGAATTAGTTTTGAATCACAGTGTTGTATTTTAGATTCACATCTTGTGATTACGGTGATATAAAATCATTCTTGCACTGTGCATATGATAAACATCCATTTATATGTAGTTTCTTTTAAATCACTTGTTTTAATTAATATGGTACTTAATACTGTATTATGTAAAAAAAAATTGGTTCTTAAACAGTACGGTAAAATAACTATATGTGTGATATCAGGATACCCCTTTATACTATGTATAAAACTAAAATCTCTAGTGAAATAAACTGTATATAAAGTATAGTTCTGTGGGTACCTGGCTAGAGGGGAATGATTCTGTACGTAGAAATGTACTGACGTGCATTTGAGAGCTGTATGCCTTTCTCAGCCTGTCAGTCCCTGCTTGGGAAGTGAATGCCTCGGACTCTGCACGCTCCCCACAGCTCATCATTTCGGTTTGCTTATGTGCTGCTGAAAACTCAGTCACATTGGATCGGCCACACTGCTGTGTTTGTGTGAGAAGGGCTGTGAGAGTCCTTTCGCTGACCGGACAGCGGTAGAAATGTATTAAGCGCTGTTTTATGTTTTCAAAGGGCTGAATTGAATGCCCTGTCACAGTTTGTGGTTCTGTCTGTAGCCCCAGTTTGCTGCAATCTCTAGTTCTGTATCCAAAATAACACTGGCTATTGGGCAGTGCACAAAATGGTCATTTTTTCAGGTTTGCCTTTATAGGAAAATGCATTGTCTTAATGTTACTGCTTGACCAAACAAAAACGTACGTGGCCAAGAAGCGGAATTCTTAAGAACGAAGGGAGAATAGCAGTTGAGCTCCCCTAATCCTAGTTCTGCTGAACTCAAGAAGCTGTTCTCATTGGAGCTCAGAGGTGAGATGTGATGTTGTATCCAGGTCTTTATTTGCTCCAATCTGTAATGTAGCAGATGCTGGAAATGAGCCACAAGCTGCCACGGAGTGACAGAAGCGTCCCTGGAAGTTACCAACTTGTGAACAGAACCCAGATTTCACCTTATCCATCTGCGTACGAAGGGATCTCACTGTGCAGTAGAAGTTCTCCACACTGAGTATTTGCTCCCCAGTTGTAGTTCTTTAGGGCAAGCAATGTTAGAATAGTCCCCTTGCATAGAAGGCACTACTGACAAAAATGAAGGAGCACCTTTGGTTTGATCTACACTTGCCCGTCTGCTCCGGTGCCAGTTTTAATTTAACCCAGATAAGATTGTGGAGCACATCTGTAGTGAGAAACAGATTATTAATTCCAGCTCTCACTAAATGTGTCAATGGAGGGATGCTGCTGTTAGAATATTTGCTGGGCACAAACTGCTTGCAGCGCTCTGTTGCAGCTCTACCAGGAAGATAGAATCTAAGTGCTGTATGACACTGCTCTTTGAACAGCTATCAAAAAGTCCAAGCAGTCAGAAGCCCCTTGCTTTTATCTTGCTTTTTTATTTTGCTTTTTTTTTTTTATGAGCTGCACCTCATTTCTGCTTCACCACTTTTGTTCTAGGACATACGAAGCGTTCCTGGTTCGTGGGATCTGGGCAACCTTGCTTACGCTTCAAGTAATGAGAAGTGCCAAAGCTGTTGCTATTAAGGAATGATTAAGGAAAAAAAACAACACATCTCAAGGTGTGTCGGATGGTAAATGCGAACGCTGACCTTGTTTCAGCATTATACTGATTCCTGCTGATAATGATACTAGAGTTCATCTAAAGCAAAACCTGATAGATAACAAAGGGAGCATTTACACAGCCAGGGTTTATAAGAAGCTGTGTGATAGCCCTCCCATTTTCATTGCAGGTGCTGTTCCACGGCCTTCCCTCCCCATTATTATTTTACTGTGTTGACTGTGGAACAAGATCACAAATGAGCAGTTGTTTGCCTGGCTGTGATTTGTATCCTGTATCCTCCTTATTTATAACTGGTAGACGTGGTGGCCATAAGTTACTCAGTGGTTTTAATGTCCTGTATGTTTTCTTTCATTTTTCTGGGGGGGAAAAAAAAAGTTATCTTCAGTTTTAAGGTTTTTTCCCCCAAGCAGCGATTACAGTGAGTTTTGCCTTCGATTTGCATTCACTGATGTTGAACAGACATAATGCTTTCAGTCTTTGAGCACTGTGAAGTGTATTGACTTTTCCTGCACGTAACAAGCAGGTCACCCATCCATGGAACCAAGCTAGAGATGGAAGCTGTTCACGTGCTCCGAGTATGCTGCTTCACAATGGAGGCTTTTTTGTTTGTTTACATTATTGCCTTGATAAAAGATGTGATTTGGAAAGAAGAGTATGTTACAACCGGCCCATGGGCGTTTTATAAGGCCGCTTACACCATGAAATATTATCTTTACCCTTGCCCTTGGCAAGGAGAGGGAAGACAGATGAGAATTCATCAGGTGTTTCCCATGTACAGTACTTGTGACTATAACTGGTCAAAAGGAGATCTCTAGCTTTCAGAGGCTTTATTTCGTAAAGTAACCCAGAAATGGAGATGAGGAGAGAACGTGTATTTGCCAGAGTAGAAATGATTGCAAAGCTGGCAGCAGGCGTGGAAAAGGGGAGGAAATAGGATGCAGGATTCCTGGCTCACATTAAGAGAGCGTAGGTAATCCAAAAGGCTGTATGCAAGGGTGAAGATTAATCTGCAGTATTCGTAGCTCTTAGATACCCCTTTGCATTTGTTTTCTGAAAGAGAATCCCAGCTATGGCGGAGATTTTGAAAGGAGCCTGCGCCAAGCTGTCAACTCTTGTCATTCGGTGCTGCTTGGAATATCAGTTCCTACAGCACTTAATTCTCTTTCCGTTGGGTTGTGGTTTTCCCTACAGTGTCCGTTTTGCCATTGATCCTAACTAGGAAAAAATAATCCAGACATCAGAATGTTTTATATGACTTATTTGCAGCTCATCTCCTTGACGAGAAGTGATTATTTTCTCTGTGTGCTTTGAACTGAGTCACGGAAGGACGTTGGCCCAGAAGGGTTTGTGTTTTGGAGCCAAGGCTACAGTGGAATTTGGACATTCAAGTCCAAGAGTGAAGTCCTCCAAACCCTGCCTTGTTAGCAGAGTGCCAAACAGAACTGGTGTGTGCACCAGTGTGTGCGCAGAACTGCTGCCAGTTTGATCTCAGTAGAAGAGGCTGATGCTTCCCTTTTACATTGCCTGCTTTGGATGGTGCAGTCCGAGGCTGGGGTACTCCGATCCTCTGCCTTGGAATCCCAGGGAGCCTGGGCTGGCAGGAATTCAGGGCTTATGTGGACAGCAGTTTCCAGAGTGACTTACTGACTGCACAGCAGCCTGCGCCGTGACGTGCGCTTATTCGTTGCCTGCTGAGTCCCAGGGAAAGGTTTAATTTTCTCCATCTCTGCTGCAAACTTCCACGGAGATTTTCAGGCAACAGTGGATCTAATGATACAATAAGGGAAAGCGAGTATCCAAAGGACGTAAGGATGAGTAACCTTCAGATCATCAGATCTATTCTGTTTAACCAAGGCTTTTGTTGTAATGCAGGGCAATTTTATGCCATCAGATGATACCAGACAGCAGTACTGATGGCCCGAGCGAGGAGCACGAGTTGGATGACGGGTTGAACATTCATTGGGTGTGGAATTTGTACCTTCAGCTCAAAGATGAATCATAGTGGCCTCATCTAAATTCTGTGGGAAAGAAAACAAACTGGATTTTATTCCTGGGCCGGTTCCATCCGTGGTAGCAGTAGATGGTACTGCTCTAAAACTTGGGAGCCAGCGGATACTATTATGCTTTATTTTATGTTCCTGTAGTTGACACTGGCAAAATCACCACCTTCTTGGAGCACCACTTGAACTATTGCTCTCCACTGCTATTACCACAGATGGAGCAAAAAGCGATAGCAAAGAAGGGAAAGCATTGGCCAAAAAGCACAGCCCAGGAACCTTCCTACCCCACCCTCCACATGGCATCGAAGTGTGAAGGTGCCAGCTCCGCAGATGAGGTGAATAACCTCCACTTCTGAGAGCATCCAGCTGGTAGCTTTTTCAGGCAGTATGTCTGCGTGAAAAAAAAAATGGGAAGGAAGGGGTATTTCCATCCCACACCAAAGCTCTGATAAAGCTGGCAGGCTGCTCTTCAAGTATAGGCAGCATCGCAGCGGTTGAGCCATGGGTTGGCCTTAGAGGAGGCTGCCAACTATTCCCAGTTTGGTCAACACTGGCGGAGTTTTCTAATTTCAGAGCTCTTCCACCGCACCGAGAGGTGTAAAATCAGATGCACTGAGATAGGTTGGCACTGAGGGCAGCAGGAAGCCGGGAGCTTGGTCGAGTAGTGGTAGCATGCTTCTTTTCTGCAGTCCAACTTTCTATCAGCTTTCAACATGTGATTTGCTTCAGCTATCCATTCTCCTTGTCTAACGTACGTAAATCACATGCAACTGGGAGAGATTAAATGCTGAATAATTAAACTAGGTTATCTAATTCCTACAAGATAATATTAACCTCTTCAATACGTTTGTTTCATTTGCAGCTTAGCTCAGGAGATCTCTATAGACAAGCCAAAGCACATTATTGCTCTAACAGCCAGGCAACCTGGATAGCAGGGACTGGAGGTTTTTTTGCTCCACGTCAGAACAGAATAAACATGCGGAGGTTAGTTAGCCCCTTCAGTGTGTTTATAGCAAACAGTTGTGTTGCATGACTGTTTCTATGGAAACCTTTTTATAACCGAATGGCAGAACACTTGAAGCTCATAAATTTTTTTCAGAACGCATGGGGAAAGTTGAGCTTGCATTGCATCCTCCAGGCCAGTTTTCCATATTTAACGAGTTCACTGTGTTTTTAAGGAGAAAATACTGTGGTGGTATTTCAAAGCTCCGAGCTCTACCAGCAGGGATAAATCACGGACTGGTTCATCGAGTCAAAACAAGTGGCTGATAAGATGCCTGTTCCGGTACATAGCAGCCATTCAGTGCCTCACCTCCAGGATTTTCTTCAAGTCTATAATCTATGGGGTTGCAAACGAGACGGTGGTGGAGGCGTGCTGATTTCCACAGGTGAACGCTTTGATTTGCTGTTACGATTTTGCTATGTTTTAATGCAAAATGATTTCGCGCTTTCCTCTGAACTCTCAGCATTCGTTTCCAGCTCCTGGAAAATAGGCACTTACGGAGAAGCTGAGACAGAACGATTTGAAACGACCATTTGCAGCACCCCAACAGGGCGGCCAATAAAAATACTGTGTAGGAATGCTGGGTGGGCTGTACCTGCTTTAATAGAAACCTAAGAAACCTTCCTATTCTAACACTGCCAAAACATACTTTCTGTCAATAAGTTATTGCTAAATTTGAAATTGGATCTGGATGAGGGAAAATAAGGCCTCTGAGAAGAGGAATGGTGACTTAAAGCAGTGGGAGCGTTGTTTGAGGAGAAGGTGTTGCAGAGGTTTCAGCCCTCGGGGCCAGAAATGGGAGAGGACTATACTGACAGCTCTTTGATCTCGCTGTCTTTCGTTCTTGGTTAGGAAACTGGCCTTGTTTCGTGCTGGTTTGTTGGGAGTTTTACTATGCCTTTGCTGGCTTCAGATGTAACATTCACGCTGATTTGCTAATGATATGCACGAAGCAACAAAGGTTATAAATTCTACTGCAAAGACTGTGATTCCTAAAATAGCCCTTTACATTACATTGCAATGTAATGGTTTCCTGAGGGTAGTTACTCACCCTATAAGTTATGGCTCTTACTTCTTTTACCTTTTACTTGCAAAGCACTACATTACAGAATGGACACCAAGATGTTGTTAACAGTAACAGTGCCTGTTACTGAGTTAATCCATCGTCCCTGACACTCTTAGGAGCAGTGTTACACCACGTTTAACAGCTACCAAGTCCCACTTAAAACCTTCAGCTGTGGGCAAAGTCTCTTGGAGTGTTCTGTGTCTGTATGGAAGAGTTTCCAGAGTAAAGGAATGGCCCATTTTTGGTCATACACTGTAGTACCTGGCAAATTCCAGTGAATGTGAGCTACATATGGTACAAATAAGGCACCCACAAAGGAGTGCAAGCAAACTGGGAGTATCTGTTTACTGACTGCATCTCTGAGCGAAGCATGTGGCTGCTGTGACCTCTGGAGCAATCTGTTGCCCATCTGGCTTCTCTCAGACGAGATGGGCACTGCTGGGATGCGATTTGATGGCCCTGAAGTCTGATCCTATATTACTGCCATTCCTGAGTGCTTGGAGAACTCAACTCCAACCAAAATCTCTCTGGTATTAAAATGAGCTTAGCAGTTAATTGGGAAGACTTACCATGTCACAATAGTGGTCTCAACAAAATTTCAACCTAGAATGCTGAGTTATTCTGATGGTTTACCAGTGCATTGTACAAGTGGTGCATCCAAATCTGAGGCGATGCTGTAGCTGCCAAGGGGAGTGATGACAATGTTGTTCCATCAGAGTGCTGCCGGTATCGGTTGCTCATTGTGCTGTGCTAGGTTGGGAATCTGATACGAAGTTCCATTTGTTTCTTAATGATCCACACAGTAACTGCATGAATGATACACTGAGAATGCCGGATGCATTCAGATCTGTCACAAAAAGGGTGAAATAATCTTCTTTTGGTGTATTTGTTATATTATAGAGGTAATGAAAGTGTGAGATAAACATGTTGCTGGAGCACCTGCGTGATCATCACAGAACTAATCTACATCTACATCTCTGGGTTTCAAAATTGTAGGTTCCTAATGAAGCAAAAGGAGCAGCCGGAGGTGGCAACAGTAGGGATGGTACAGACTGAATTTAACGGTATTGCTTGCACTTTGACCATTAACAAAGCATTGCTTGAGGTGATGCTAGCTATTTGGGATTTTTGATGGGAACTTGGAATTTGCAGCTACTGATGGATTCCAGACACCCACTGCAGGAAAATGGTTCAGATCGTTTCAGGTTGTAGAAAACGGTTTGGATTTCTCTTTCATATAAGAAATCCGTTTTCTGAAGAGCTTACAGATACGTTCCCAGTATCCCCATACTTAGTTACCTAGCGGATATTAAAAACTGTGGCTTTTACCAGCACAGATCAGGGCCTGTTTGTACATTTGAACACAGACACTTAGACCCGAGCACATCCTTAACTCTGGAAGGATGTTTGTGCCACAATTCCCTTTCAGTGCTCTCCTCCCATTAAAAATAAAGGAGGAAAAAAAGAAGGCTGAAAGCTGCAGAAACATGGTAAGTTAATCTTCAGCTTAGAAGAGCTACAAAAGCCACTCCTGTGGACAGGGCCATTATTCTTAATTAACAAGGAATTTAGCGAGCTACTTACTGCAAAGTGGCTTAGCTGTAATAGCATCAAGCCAGCAATGCAACCAAAGCTGTACTTACAGATCTCTCAAGTCTTCCATGATATTTAAATAGTGTTCTTTTGCTTATGCAGCAGTTCTGAAACTTAATGGAAGTGCACTGGAAAACCAAAGGCTTGTCAGAGTGCAAAGCATCCACGTGTAGGGCTTGTTTTGAAAGCAACAGTGAGTAACTGTACTCATAGAAACATATGCGTACTGTGTCTGCATGTGGAAGGATGGTCTGTAATCAAGAGGAAACTTGGGTGCCCTGCAGCCTATCAAATGGAGATGACAGCAGCTTTTGAGAAGGTAATCATTATAGGTGTGATTAATTACCAGCAACATACAGGTGAGGCAGCGTGTCCACCTTCAGACTGGAAGAATTAATGTGGTAATTAATTACTCTGCTTTCACAGCTTCATTAGCTCCGTTAAACTGTATGATGTTTGGGCAGATCCGTAATTTCTACTCTAATTGCTTCATCTGGCGAGTGTTTCTGAGGAGGTGGTTACATCTTCCGTTCCGAGCAGAGTGAGTCATGGTCCCTGAGTAATTTATATCTCCTAATCTATGGCATGATTTGGATAGGTTTAGAGGAGGCAGTTTTTAGTGTCGCTTCCTCGATGCCATAGCTTGAATCAGTTTGTAACTACTCGCTAGCTGCCTTTTCAGTCATTATTTTTTATGTATTTTCCAGGGGTAATGTCATAGGTCATATTATTAATAGTTTATACATCCTTAGGCGTAAGTTTTCCATACCTCAGCCAACACTCATCAGCCTCACCAGATTCTTTACACCAGCTCTCACCCAAATCATTTGTCATCATGTATTTCCCTGCTTCTGCTTCAAGTAGGAAGGCGATGCTAACAGCATTCAGACAGGCTGAACCTGGCCCTAAAACATCCCCACGATAAATACGCAAACGGTTTGCAACTGCCCTTTAAACTTCAGATTCCCAAAAATTCACTAAGGGTAAGAAGTAATGAAAGTCCAATATTCTTTGCAGGTTTAACTCGGGAGTTTTGGTTCAGACCAAGGCGTGTTTCTGAAAACCCTACGGGTGTTTGGTGGGTGGTCATTGGACAGCCATTGAGTGGCTGTTGGGTGACCATTGAGTGGTTGTTGGGTGGCCATTAGGTGGCCATTGAGTGACTGTTGGGTGGCCATTGGATGTCCATAGAGTAATTGTTGGGTGGCCGTTGGGTGGTCATTAGGTGGCCATTGAGTGATTGTTGGGTGGCTGTTGGGCAGCCATTGAGTGGCTGTTGGGTGGCCATTGGGTGTCCATAGAGTTATTGTTGGGTGGCCGTTGGGCTGCCACTGAGTGACTGTTGGGTGGCCATTGGGTGTCCATAGAGTAATTGTTAGGTGGCTGTTGGGTGGCCATTAGGTGGCCACTGAGTGACTGTTGGGTGGCCATTGAGTGGCCATTAGGTGGCCATTGAGTGGCTGTTGGGTGGTTGTTGGATGGCCGTTGGGTGGCTGCTGGGTGACTGTTTCCTGCGGCTGTAATCCAACCCCTAAAATGGCACTTTGATCCTCGTCAAGCACTATGACCCAGAATTAGGCCCTCTTGATGTGTTCGCGTGTACCTGTCCCAACTCAAATTGCATTTCCAATTTCCTTTTGAAGACTGTTTTTCAGGCTTAGATTTTCCTTCACCCGCTCTTTGCGTTCAGACCCATTTCTAAAACTGCACACGTCTATTAATCTTCATTCCTTTATTGAACTGCTGACAACGTTGAAAAAAAAACCTAATTTTACTGCGTATATTGGGGTTGCTATTAGGAGTATTGCCAAGGGCAGTAATCTTTTTGTGTGTTACAGGGTTTAAGTATTTTTTTCG
>JANHGO010000037.1:19784491-19843686 GCA_024606505.1 Aquila spilogaster | reverse complement strand
CAGGGCAGCTGACCCAAACTGGCCAAAGGGGTATTCCATACCATGTGATGTCATGCCCAGTATATAAACTGGGGGAATGCTGACTGGGGGCCACTGCTCGGGAACTGGCTGGGCATCAGTCAGCAGGTGGTGAGCAATTGTTTTTCTTTGTGCTAAGCATTTGGTTTGTGTTATGTTTACCATTGCTGCAAATCTTACTCTCATGGCCTACAAAACCAGTGCGCAGTCATAACTGTAGAACCTGAGAAAAGGGGCTGAAAGGGACCTAAATGTTACATCTCTGCTAGTGAATGAAATGGTGCCAAAGTCTGTTCTTGTTGGCCAGACCAGCTAGCACCATCTGTTCACATCTATTCTAGAAAGCTCTCTTAACCTTTAAAGGTGACTACTTCTTAACTGGCCATGGGACTAGTCCCCAGTCCATCTTATCTCATTAGTTGTGCCTGGGTATTGTTGGGAGAGTGCTTATTGGCCTATGCCTAAAAGGTACCAGAAGCAGATTTTGTAATTTAAATAGATTTGAGTATAGGTGACCAAATTGTAATGGTCGGGTCTGTGATGTGATATGGTTTGGTTTACTGCTTTGGACACAGGCACAGTGACAATCTCTGTCCCAAAGATTACAATTGCCTGGTCCTAAACCAGTCCCAACAAATGTTAATCCTGCTCTTCCAATTTTTCTGTACTGGAGATTTCCAGTCTTCCAGTGGAAGTGTGTTACAGTTTTTAATTACCCATACAGCATGCTACCTAAATCATGTTTGGTTTTGGTTTGGTTTTTTTTTTTTTTTTCCCTCAAAAACTGTCCATCTTTAGAGCATGTTGAATAGCACTTGTATCCCTAAGTAATTTGGATGTGTGTGGATATCTAACCTGTTGTTATTTTGTTGTGGCACCTGAGGAGACACTGGGTCTTGCAAAAGGAAAAAATGCCTTTAGTTCCTATGGCTTTTAGTATTTTATTTTACAAACTACAGTAAAGAAAGATGAAATGGTATGGGGAAGAGCTGGGCTGTAAAAAGTGGGCCATGAAGGGTACAATTACTAGCTTTTTCAGTGGAATTAGGACACAGTCTGGTGTACATGTATGAAAGAGGTGGATTATCTAGATGACATTGCATTTCATCTTACTGTGGCATCCAGTAGAGCGGGACTTTAAAGAATTAACTTCGTTAGGTCAATCTTTGCTAAGTTAATAAATCAGTTAAGTAATAAGGGAACACCTAGCTATTTATTTTTCACTTAGTTTTCCATGAGATGATCAATTCTGAAAAATGACCGCTGTCTTTAACTATCAAAAGAGTTGGAAATTTTCTGAGCCTCCTGGCAGGTGATGCTAGTTAAATTGACATTAAAAATTATACTAGAAAATACTTTTAATTTCATAACGGATGCATAATGTAGAGCTGTGGAGTGTCTCCTGGCAAAGAACAAAACTCAAGCCATTTGAAAATCCTGACAGAAGCAGTACAGACTGTTCTCACTTGCTGCAAGCTTAGATCAAAAGGATTCTGGATTTTCCCAGCAGCAAAAAATATTCTATGCTATGTCCACTAGCATGGTATGAGAACAAGAGTTTTACTAAATTCAGTATAATTAACACGCAGGCACTGGGGGTTTAACCCATGACGTAAACTCATGTTTACTGCTGAAGTTGCTGCTGCCTGGTTAGTAAGTGAAAGACTTCTTGGAGTGGCCAGAGTAGAATGTTGCTCCAAAACCACATGCAGTCTCTCTGGGGTTTGAGGAATGTTGGTTTCCTGGAGTACTGACATAGCATGGACTGACTTTAAGTTCGGAGTATAAATTTACAAACCTCAGACTCCAAACAATCTCAGCTTTGGTTGGCATGTATAAAAGTTAGGGTAAAGGGCCTACATCCATCAGAGTCCAATTTCTGAACTCTCCCCCATTTTAACTAGAGCATCTTTTGTTCCCTACATTTGAAATATAAACCCATTTTTGTCTGGCTTCCTGAGGAAGTAGGGTTTATGTGATTAGTCTCCCAGTCTGTTTTTTAATCCTGCAGTGCTTCTGTTGTACTGGCCAGGTTCAGCCCAGCTTGAAAGGAGTGTCCATCACCAGCTGACAGTTTGAATGTGGCACTTTCTTTTTAAGGTATAAGAGATTTTCACTGTATGGAAGCAAGCTGTGCTGTGCTAGTTGACCTCAGAGCTTGAGAATGGTGTCTAACTTTTTAAATTCGTGAGTATAAAAATAATCTCTGTGTCCTAAGACAGGGCGGGCACTGTGGCTAAGATTTGTTGTGGACAAGAATAGTTGCAAAAGTCTCTGTGTAGGAGTTTAGGAGACCTGCAGGTGTAACTTGTTAAGAGGAAGTGTGAGTCCTCATATTTGAAAGATTGTTTGTCTGTAACTCTCCCGAACAGTGGGGTCAATGTACTTGTACTGTCCCAGCAACTCCTTCCCCAAGGAAGTTGCGGCTGTTTTGCACCTAGAAATTTTGTTGCTACAGCAGACCAAGCATTAACTGGGGTGAATGATGTCACATAACTTTGATTCTAGTTGTAGCCGTCTTTAATCATAGCTCAATAAGAAATGTGTTTCTTATTGTGCTTTAAGTTAGAAAAATCCCCAATAGAAACTGAACTATTTTTCCAAAGCAAAGGGATAATTTTAAAAGTTTGCTTCCATCTGTCACCCTGGAGGCTCACTTCTGAACTTACGTCTGTGCCTGTGTGGTGCCAGCTTTTTAAAGAGTTCAGATGATGGCCACCAAGATAATTAGGGGGCTAAGAGTTTATGATTTAAAAGGAGAGGCTGGGAGAGCTAGTTTTGTTCAGTCTTCAGGGTATTCAGTTACCTGTTGGGGGGTATAGAGGAAACGGAGCTGGAATCTTAGAGGTGCATAGTGATAGGACAAGAGGAAACAGGCACAAGTTGCAACAAGGGAAATTTAGATTAGATATTGGGAAGAAAATTTTTGCTGTGAGGACAGGCAAACATAGGAACAGGAGTGCAGGGAGGCTGAGAAATCTCCATACTTGAAGACATTGAGAACTCAATGGGACCAAGGCCATGGGCACCCTGGTCCAAGTTAGCCCTCCTTTGGGTGGATTTTTGGACCAGGTGACCTCTAGAGGTCCGTTCAACCTGTTGTTCTGTGACACAGCATAGAGTGGGACATGAGTTTCAAGTGCAGTTTCCTATGAAACAGCTTACCATCAGATTTGCATTCAGGAAGGTGTGTTTCTAATGTATAATAAGAGCCCACAAGTGCTAATACCACTTGAATGCTGGAGAACTGAATATAATTGCTCCTTCTGCCATGAAGTTTTTATGTGTTGACTTTTCAGTAGGTGGCACTTGCTAGGTGCCTGAATTAAGGGCTGTGCAGAAATGCTTCTCCAAACAGTATTTAGGGATTGTTCTTTCATTAGTTAACATCCTGTATACCAAATACTTCAAAAAAGTCTGTTTGGCTTCCAAAGTTGGTGCCTGGTTTTAATCTTAATCTTTTTGTGATTCAGCTCCCCAGTTGTCAGATGGGGTGACCATCATCGCTTTATAGGGGTAATGTAGTGATGACTATCATAAAGCCCAAAAGAACATAAATAATTCTTCCTTCAGAGCATGGTTTGTGTCCTGATACCCGTGTATTGCAATAGAAACAGAGAAGAAAGCAAAGCTTTGTGGAGGGACTTTTGGAAAAAAAATGCAGGTGATCATTAATTAATTAGAACAGCTATGCATGAAGAGACCAGTCTTAATTATAGCATTTCCTAACTGTCCAATTTTTTACTGTAATGCTTTCACTGTATTCTTTTAATAGTTTTTTTTAAAGTATAAATCACAGTGAAAAATTGGAGCTATTTCTACAGCATTTCACTTACATCTTTTTGTTGTTTATGAAAGAACACAGATGAGAGTCTCCATTGTAGCAGATGATGCTGATTAACACATGCTGTGTAGCTCAGTGCAGTGGCTGTCTCTCAAATTCTGAGCTCAGTGCTGTCCTCATCACCATCAATGGGAGTTTTAGCATTGCCTACCCTGCAAGCGTCTCTTTTATTGATGTCCAGGTGATGTAGTACAGCCTAGCAAAGAACTTGTATGTGAGGCATATGCTTTATACTGAGTGCACAAAGACTTTGCTAAAATCAGTATCTTAAAATCTGCAAAAGATGTTGGAAAAATAATGCAAAAAATAGACACTGGAAGTCCTTAAAATCTGTACTGTTCAGGAAGGTGTCTGCTTAAATTAATTCATATTTTGAGAGCCCTTAAAAGACTTCTTGAACTTTTAAGTGTGTCTAAGTGTGCATGCTGTCCCATCTAGGGGACTAAGTGTATTAACGGGTCATAAACAGGATGTGCATTAAGAGAGTAGAAGCAGGAAACTAAATGCTAAATACTAAATAAATCCAGGAGCAGGGGAAATAGAGTCAATCACTTCAACCATCAACACATGCCTGATTTTTAATAAACCTGCTGATACTAAAAGTCTGTTTTAAACCAAGAACTGTAAAGTTGCATTGGGAAGCACTCTAAAGTTCAGATGCTCTCTATTAAAGGTGGCTTGTCAAACCTTAATGCATATCTATTGTGCGTATTATAATCTTTTAATGGGAGAAATCCTTGTAAAGCAGGAAAATAGTCTTTGACTTCAGTGTAGTGGAAAATTAGATCTGCTTAAAACCATTCACTTGCCCTGCCCTTAAAAGCCTGTTGGAATACATGAGAAAAGTATATTTGGTGTTGAGGGCATGATAAATGATAGGAGGAGATGTTATTTTGGAAATAATGCTTTTCTCTTCAGAGATAATTGGAGACATTTATGAGCTGCAGAGTCTAAAAGTCTGACAGTGGTTTTGAACACAACTGATTTTATGAACTTTTGAAAGTTGTTATAATTCTCTGACTTAGAAGGTCTTTTTTGCTTTTATCTTTTAATAGCTCTTTACAAACATGCATCAGCTGTAAGTAAATTAGGTGGGATATCCTGATTCTATGTGAAGTTGTTAATTTGTGAAACAGGAGAATACCCCACTGCTGGAATCTCTGTCTCTCAAATGTCTCTATAAAGCAGGGATCAAAATCTTACTTGTTCTGTCTTTTGCTTTCAGGTCCAAACCATGAATTACGTTGGACAGTTAGCAGGGCAAGTGTTTGTAACTGTGAAGGAGCTCTATAAGGGATTAAACCCAGCCACATTGTCAGGATGTATAGATATAATTGTTGTACGTCAGCCAGATGGAAATCTTCAGTGTTCCCCTTTCCATGTACGCTTTGGGAAAATGGGAGTTCTGCGCTCTAGGGAGAAAGTGGTAAGAAAATTGACAATTTTGATATTTCTGTCTGTGGGTTAACTCTAATGGCATGAAAATTACTGAATGTTCTGTGGTACACTAGTCAAGGTTTTCTTTAGACACTCTTTATAAAGTGCCCAAATTGAGGCAAGGTTCAATTAAAATGGTTGTTACTGATTCGTGCATTTCAAAGCATAATTTGTGAGACATTGACTATAATAAAAACAGAACAAGCCGTGACAGTTGTAACATTTATTTTCAATAAAGCAAAATTTGGAATGTGCTAATTTGGGCCTATGCTAGATTTCATTAGTGACTGTGTATTAAGACCCCTTTGTTTAACGTGTTCAATGATAGTTACAAAAAGGGAGATAATAATGAAGGAATATTTTTAGGTAACAGAATGTGGAGGTTAATTGGAGCTAGAAAAAGCAGTGAGGACTTTGAGATAAATGTAACCAGGCTGAGTGACCTGGCAATATGATAACAGATGCGAAGTTGCTGGTGAGTAGCGCATGACAGATTATTTTAGGAAATAATTTGTAACTACATATAGTCTAGGTTCTAATGTAGCTATAATTGCTCAGCAGAAAAATCCTAACGTCATCATGGACTTTGTTCAATTCTTACATAAATCAGAAAGGAATTCCAATATTTAGGATGGATAAGAGTTGAAAATGTTACTGTGCCAATAGTATACTGTATCCTGAAATATAACATAAATGTAGACTTGTTCAAGTCTCAAAAAAACCCCCCATACAGTGAAAATGGAGTTGGTGGCAAGAACGGTTATAGGCAAAGAGAGAGATCCTCCTGAGAAGAAATGGAAATAGTTGGGGCTGTATAGCAGCGAGATAAATGTGCGGAAGACATAGACACATGAATTGTGTCGAGAACATAAACCAATTTTTCTTATTTGTGCTTCTTGTAGTGTAGAAATAAGTCTGTTTAATGACTTTGAAAGGCAGTATATTAAGTATTTGCATGTGGAAGTACTTCTTGCACAATTCAGAATTAGGCTATGAATTAAAAGAGCAAAAAGATTTGTGTGGCAAGTGAAGCATTCAGAATTACACTTTAAAAGATTCAGGACTTTATATAATGGCTATAAACCTTCCTGAGTAGAGGAGCAAGAGAGCAATGAGCTGGACGAGTTAGAAAAACTTTTTGACAATTGACGGCCTTGTGAAGGGGTGAGGAGAGAAACAGAGAAGTTACTATTTTATGTTTATTATAAGGTTTCCTACACTTCCTGAGAAGCATTTGCGCAGTGACAGCAGTAGGATAGCTGTACAGGAACTGTGTACCTAAAATAACTTTTTTTTCATATGAGAATATATTTATTATCTTCCAGGTTGACATAGAAATTAATGGAGAGGCTGTAGATTTGCACATGAAACTAGGAGACAATGGAGAGGCCTTTTTTGTGCAGGAGATGGATAATGATCAGGTGAGAGTCAAAACTAATTCTAATTTGTTAAAAATTCAGAGTCAGTTTTGAGTTTAGGAATTTTGTTGAAAAATATACCTTTACCCATTTTATAGTTTTGAAAGTTTGTGGACAGTTTTCTGCTATGGAAATTCCATACTATGCAGTTACTTTGGGTTTTGAGTTGCTGAGATTGGAAAAAATGTAAAGAAGGTAATCATGTAACTGAAAAATAAATCATAGTTTATGTGCATGGCAGTGAGCGAACGGAAATAACATGCACAGAGTTTACATGCTCCGAAGATGTGTACAACAGATGTTAATATGTCCATGGACCTGGTTTTTGTAGAAATCTCTACTTTGAATGTATGCACTCAGCAGACTGCCAGTAAAAGTGCACATGCCCTGTAAACATCTGTGCACACAGTAATTCTGGTACTTACCAAAGATGTGATCTTGCAACTATTATTCATGTGGAATTATATTTAAATGAGAATGCCTGCTGTTGAGCTGTGTGATTAAATACTAGCCTATGGAAGTTATGGTCCCACTAATTTTGAATAGTCCACGCACAATGTAACATAAGAAAAGCTTTTTACAGGCATTTCTCTTCAGATATCCCAAATAATTTTTGTCACTGTCCAGGGTGGGATAAGTTTTCAAATTCTTATATGGAATACTATATTACTAGTTTCAGGTGAGAGCTGTGTGCATGTGCAGTTATCATCTCTGTATCTTTGTTTAAATCTTCTGATCTTTATATTTAAATCTTCTGGGTGGTAACAATTATTGGTGACTGAAAATTGCTAGAAATACTTCCATGAGTGTCTAGAGATGTGTATATATATGATTGAATAAGAGGATGTTTGTGTGACCTAGTTATAAACTGCTGACTTATCTGACTACTATCTGTCGTCTGAGTTGTGAAGGAGGACTGGATTTTACAAAATGTTCAGGTTATAAACTAGGATTTTGTTTCTGCTCTGTATCTAGCATCAGGTGGATAGAGACTCATGCCATAACCTGGCCAATATTGGATGCTCAGAGGATCCTCTTTATTACGAATATTGTCCTGGCTTGTCTAAGGAGATGCAGCTATGGAACAATTTCCATATGCTGTATGGAAATTGTATGGATCATACTGAGCATCCAGATGTCTAATCTTTGTTACTTTTCTGAGGAATAAATGACTTAGATTTTGGCAATCGTGCATAGATTTTTAGAACCAGATTTATGACCGGTGGAAGAACTAATACGTTGCATGGTTTGAATTTTTTCTTTTTCAGGAGGTAATTCCTTATCATCTCTCTACATCTCCCATTCTGTCTGAGGGAACTGCTTTAATGGAAGCTCAGCTGAAGAGGAACTCCATAGACAGGATAAGAAACCTGGACACTAGTGCATCCTCACAAGTACCAGTCCAAGCCCACGGATCCCAGCCTTCTACTGAAACGTCACCAGTCTGTAGCTCTGTGAAAAAAAGGAGGAAAAAGAGGAGGAAGTCTACCCATAAAATAGACAGCTTAAAAAGAGAAGACAATGGAGACACATCAGAAGATGAAGACATGTTTCCTATAGAGATTAGCTCAGAGGAAGAAAAAGAACCATTGGACAATTTAAGGTATCACAGTGGAATTGAGATAAGTAATGGAAACCTACTGCTGGGTTAATGTTCCGTTCCATACATTCTAACAGTAATTTCTAAGTCAGTTCACATGGCTGATGAACATGTTTCTTAAAGAAAAAGCTTTAGGCTAGAAAGCTATTGGGAATGTTAGTAACAAAAATAATGAAAATGACATTGAAAACGTGAGAACAATCCCCCATCATGCTGTGAACTAGAAGGTGTGAATCAGATAACATTTCTCTATCTCCTTTTAGTTCAGGTTATAGTAATTCTTCTCTGCAATAGGGGTTTTTTTGTTATCTGAAGTATATGACAGTTCAGTAATCAAGTATGGTTTTTAAATGTCACGTCTTTCCCTATACCCAGGATCCCTGTTCCAGATGTGTTTGTTGATGACGTGTCTGACATAAAAGCTCCTGCCGTTTCTACGTTTTCTCAGTCTGCATCTTATCCTCATTCAGATGGAGAATGGTCACCTCTTCAAAGGTACTTTTTCTGATAGTACAGTTCTAAATAATCTTCCTCTTTCCATTAATGTCCTATATGCTAGTGCTATATGGAGTCTTACTAAAAATTTTGGTATCAAACATGGTCACTGTTGACTAGTAGATGAATGCTTTCTATAGTTGAAATCAGATAGTGTACAAAAACTTCAGGTTAGCTTTGTCCTTGATTCAACAAATGAATGCATACAAATGCAGGTCCACAAATTCTGAAGAATATATCTGTTAATGTCACTGCATACAAATACTGTAGAGAGGATGAACATTTTGTGAAATCTGAATCTTTGCCTGATGCACACACCTTGTAAGAACTTCAGTGAATGCAGGCATATAAATCTCTAGTACTTTGGGTGTAATCCTTTTAAGAACTTGCAAGATTGGAGTTGATTTATAAAAATAAGATTATTTTTTTTTTTTTGTCATGAATGAGAATGAGCTTTTTTGTGTCACTTTCATAGATAATCTGTTGAATTGCACAGTTAGATAGAAATAGTTATTGTGTGAAAAGAACACATACAGTAATTTGCTTACTTTTTCCTGTATGTGTATTTGTGTGCATATGTAGACCTTTGATGTCAAAACAGATCAGTTTGGACCTCCTTTCTTTTGTCTGTGGAACGCTGTCAAAAAACGACAATTTTTCGCTTAATGTGTATTGCATTATAATTCCAATGAAGTCTCTGTGTGTGTGTGCTCCCGTGCACGTGCCCCACATCCTCCATGCAGACTGTTGGACTGGAGTGATATTCACAAGGCCTTATCCTAAGTAGTCTAATCTCAATATACTGCCTCTGTAGTTGAGGGGCAGAGGAAGGGAGGGCAAGGAGATTATTTCAGAGCAAGGGCTTAATTTAAATGTTTTGAATTGCATTCTGGAAGAAACTTTCTCCACTGACTGTAAAGCTTAATGTGATTAGCTTCACCAGTCTGGTGATAGCATGTGTCAATACCCTGCCCCTTTGATGGCTTTTTGAACTGTTCTGTTTGTTTCTTGATTGCAGTATTCTGGATTTTGAAAACTCTAGATGTAAATTCAGCATTCATGTAGTTAGTGCACAATGAGCTTATGTTAATCAGCACTTGTGAATAATGACACCCTGTTTTTCTTTCTACCAACATGCTGTGCTGTCCAGTAAGCCTATAGATTGCACAGGGCAATCCTCTCTTCTCACTGTTCCAGCAGATGGAGGCCTGTCTAACTCTTGTCCTCAACAACCTTCTCACTTTTCTTCTCCAGACAGGTAGAACAGTTGTTCTCCCTCTTTTCTGGGCTGCTCTTTAATCCTTTTAACACATTAATACACTTCTAACACATTAATAGTATGTGAACTTTGTTGAACTTATAACTGCACTTATTGCTAACCCAGACACTTTGAAAGAAAGTGACATTGAAAACCACTTCCTCTGCTTGCTGCTTTGTGGGCGTTGACTGGAGGTAAGTTACCTTGATGAATCATCTGTTGAATGAGGGTGGCCAATATAAAATGAGGCCAAAGAAAACCTGGTTTAAGACTGAAGATGATTAAGATGATTAAAAAAAAAAAAAAAAAAGAAGAACTTAGCTAGTGAAAGCTTACATTCCTCTGAAGATTGACATTTCCATGTGGCTTTTTACAGTCAGTGTATATTTTATGACGTTTTTATCCCATGGTTTTCCTGAGTTGTTTGCTTGTGCATAGGTTGCAAAAGTAAAAGCAAAACAAAGGCCTAGGAGAGTAAGTGAGCTATAAGGAGTGCAGAACTTATAGTGGGAGGAGCCCAGTACCAAAAGAGAACTTCTCTTCCTTTTTCCTTGGTTTGGGGGAGGGGAAGACTTTCTGTACTGTTGGATTGCAGTGGGGTAGCATCTTATAGAGTAAAGATGACACAACAGATAAAGGCATTTTGTCTAAGGTTTAGGAAACCCAGACTTAAGCCTTTGCTCTGACTGTGGGCTATTTTCTACAGAGCTAAAAGTGGATACAAACACTTTTTATGATATCTTAAGTTGGAGATGTCTCAAGATTCTGCAGCCAGGCCCTTTCTCTCCACTAAGTCAGTGGAAAGAAGTCACAGCAACTCAGTTAAAAAATGTAAAGTAGGTGTCTGAATATGACCTCTACAATTCTCCATTAATGCTGGAGAAGCGTTGAGTAATAAATCTGGCTAAATTGCTCATTGCTTATCTCAACATAGATGCTGTACTAGGTGCCTAAGGCTGTATCGAAATGGATAATCTTGAGGTTTTCAGAGCTTCTAGGGCTGCCCTCTTTAACCTGACTATGTTGCAACACCAAGTCAAGGTGAGATCCTGGGACGTTCAAGGCTGTTCTCCTTGGTGTTTTTCATGGGAAGGGCAGGCAGGCGCACAGGTTGGGATGGAGCAGTGATGTGCTCTGGGTGGCTTCATGAACTTTGCTCTGGAGTTCACCTGTGCCGCAGTCTAGATATACAGCTAAAGTGCTTGTAGTAACTTGCCTGAGTAAAGCCACCTCTGTGTCTGCAACTGTTTTCCTCTATGTGAAATAAGAAACTCTATTATGGCCACCTCAAAGGAGGTTCAGAGGCTCTCGGCTATTGTTGTGACATGTATGTGAGGTAGGCCTCTTTCCTTCTGACTGTCTTTTCTCGGTTTATTTGGCCTCAAGACAGGACTTTTTCTCAGGTACATTGCTGCTTTCTCAGGGCTCTCTGCTTTCAGTGGGAAACACTGCAAAGATCAGCGTGGTTTTCTATTGCAGAACTTCCAACTACAGGCCAAGTTCCTAATTCTTTAGCATTGGATTACATTAAGTGCAATCATAGCTGTTAAGGAATAGAAAGGACTGTTACACAAATATTCAGCATTTATGGGATGTGAATCAGATATCTTGATCTGAATGACTGAACTGAAATTTTCCTTCCTTCTTGTGCAGTGTTGACAGGATGGGTGGCTCTAGTTTGATCTGCAGTATCTTGGCAATCTATGTAAGGCAAGAGAATTTCAGCTGGGCTGGGTCAGTGCCTAACTTAAGGACAGGGGAATTGCAAGGCATAGTTCAACCCAAGACAAATGTCTTGGTGGTGTAAGGAATAAAGAACCCATTTTGAGTCTGATCTGTGGACGCATTTGCAGGATACTGTCTTGGTATTCATCCTTATTGACCCTTAGTGCAAGCATAACATTAGTTCAGGATTTAATTTGACCTAACTGAGTTAAAAATATTTAAAGGAATGTGATTGTGAGCTTTATTAGTCTTCAGTCTAATTTTACTTTGGTGGCAATAGTATGAAGTGAATAGCGGCAAAAATAGTCCCAGTGCTGGTAAAGGAGACGACATCTGGTGTTACATATGGAAGCAGAACTATACAAACAGGAAGTATACAAACAGGACTGTAGTAGACATAATTGCCATCTGCATCCATAAACTACAGAGATTATTGTTACTGTTCCAGAATGATATTAGTGGGCGAGAGTAGCTATTGAGTGTTAAACAACAATATGGCATATGAAGAAAAAAGTAAAGGTATTCCTCTGTAATGGAAAACCAGCTCTCATCAGGAGGCCACCAACCCTGTGTTAATGTTTGTGGGTGGCATAGAAAATCCCAGCTTATGTTCCAGATGATATAAGGAACGAGAATGCTTTAGTATCCTTTTATAGAAACAAAATAATTTTCCCCCTGTTTGCCTTGTGGATGCATGTTTGCAGTCTGATTTGGTCTTGGGCCTTTAAAATTAAGAGGACATTGCAGTGATAATTCTCGTGTACCCTGAGGTTGTAAGCAAGCGGTATTGCTTATAAATTTTATAGTTTAGTTAGATAACGTAATTATCTGTAGCTAAAAAGGCATAGCATTTGTCCATATTCAAAGTATATCTTACTGCAACATAGATGAAAACAAAGAATGATGTAGATAATTAGGTTTCTATTTTTTCAGATGTGAAATTCACAGATTTTTTTTTAAAAGCTGCTTTGTGTTAGTTTGAAGTAATTATTTTCCTGTGACCAATGCATTCCCTACCATCTAGCTCTACAAAACTGCCTTACATTGAAAGAGCAAAACTGGTTTGGATATTCAGTTTATCCAGAAGAAGGTAAAGAATAAATGAAGAATTTGTATTAAATGTAGGAAGCCTTTTGTTTTTGAGAGTGAAGGTAACTCAGTTTGGACCTTTGATTTAGGAATGTTGTAGATTCTTCTGTTGCTTGTAGTTTTTAAATCAGGACTGCACAAGTATACTAAAGATAGGCTATGGTTCAGACAAAAAATAATGGGCTTTGTTCAGGGGGTTCTGGGTGAAATTCTATGACTTGCGGTATGCAGAAAGGCAGAGTAGATAATCACAATTTTTCCCTTTGTCGAAATCAGTGAATCATCATTTATTAATGGTTGACTTGACGTCGCATTGACTTCACCACATTAAAAATATGCTACAAACTGATAATTTACTAATTAATTATTGAATATTTTATATTGAGTAGTCAGCAAAACAAACAGTTAAATATTTTTGAACTGGAAGAACTCAAATTCTTTGTATAGCTCTCCTGCTGGTTTCCCTATAAACATGCATGTAAGGGTAGAACTGAACAAGTTAGTAGAAGGAAGTAATCAGCTGGATTCCTTAGACTAATTTATTACTTAGTAAGGTTAAAGTGTCTTGTTGACTGAGTAATTTCTGTACTTCACACCCATTATAACAATACTAACATCTATTCATCTACTGCTGGTGCTACCATCCCCACTCTTTTTGCCACACAGAAAAATAAAAATCCTGAAATGTTGAGGTCCAGTGCTCTTGTTCCATCTCTTTCAGCTTCTTAATGCTCTTTCTGTGACAGCACTTACAAAAAAATGGATGAGACCTCTGAATGCCGGTCTAAGAGGATCCTGAACTGTTTAAATTGTTTTTCCATGCTTTCCCACTTTCAGTTGGCTAATGATAATTTAGATCTTCAATGCTTTGGGCTGGTGGATATCAGTTTGGAAAGCGCTTAGTGCATTGTGGTTACTTTTGGTTTTGTAGTATTTTTCGTTTGTTTTTCTTCAGCCCATCAGGTTCACGCCCTCCTACTCCTCAGAGTGACTCGGAATTAGTCAGTAAACCTACGGACAGAAGTGGACTGAAGAATAATCCCCACATGCACTGGGCATGGGGAGAGCTACCCCAGGCTGCAAAGGTACCCAACATAATTTGTTTAATTCCTGCTAGCATCTAGTGTGCTTTAATGGGGCGCAGGCTTATTTTATTGCAGACTGCTGAAGAGGGAACGGATCCTGTTTTTACATAAAATTGCAATGTTTTATGTAAGAATTGCATCTTGCTCCTTAGGAGGTACAGGAAGGTACCTTGTGCCGTAGATGTACTCAACACTGATGATACACAGTTGAAAATGAAGGAAGTTCCTGAGACCTAGTCTTGTAAAAGTTAGAAGCTTAAATAACATATAAAATCAAATCCAATGTCCTTTGGTAAATCATTGAAATTCATAAATGGTCTTAGATGGAAATTAGGTGCTTGGCGTTTGCAGCGTGATTCACAAAAATTAAAATCGGTTGCTTGAGTACATAAGCATCCAGAAACACCTGCAGTTCTGTATCTCTGTGTGCCCAGACGTGCTGTTCTCTTGGCTGAGCCGACTGGCTTGGTGCCTGTCTCCTGCCTGAAGCCGTTTGGCCCGGTTAGGTGGCAGGATCTGTAGTGTGCCAGCAGCAGCGTCTCCCGTGCTGCACAGTAGCCATGTGCAGCTGCGTACGCTGCAGGTCAGCTCCTTGTGATAGCTGTGGAGTCAGAGCGTTCATACAGGAAAGGGGAGACTTAGGGTTTACACCTGCCTTGGGGTGCAAGAAATTAAGGTCAGGTTCCAGTGAAATACTGCAACTATGGGGGCAGGGAAGGTGCAGGATTTGGCCCCTTCTTCTGAGGGTTGGATTCTCTGCAAAAAGGACTGCAGGAATGATGGAGTCAGGAACAGTATAAAGAAACAAAATTCTGCTTTGCAGGCCAGGGAAGTGGGTATCCTCCTCAGAAAGAAGACTTCTGTGTTCTGGTGGTGGCACCAGAAATATAAAGGCACTGTTATAATTTATCTTTAATTCACTGGTGGTAGCTAGTGACAAAAGCAGGCATGGAAATCCAGAACTCTTCATTCCTTCAGAAGAGCTCTGGCCTCTTCTTTAGTAGGCCAAAGATGAGCTGTCCCATCACCTCTGCATTATTCTTCTCCTTATGTATATTACAAGAAAATTGGGAGCTGTTTTCTGTATGTAGAGCTGATTCAAGTGCACAGGTCCAGGCAGGAGTTTCAAATTGGCGTTTCCAGTCTAGAATTTAGGGTTCCAGTTAGTAGATTTGGGTGTTTCATTTTTATCCCAGTCACACAGCCTGGTGTGTATTGCAAATCTTATTTCTGGAGGCTTTTCCCTCTGCAGTCCCTGCCTATGTCCCTAGCCAAGCTATTCAGAGTTGGTCTGGCCATACCTGAACTGGGAGTTATGCTTTGGATGCTGTTGATCTTTGTGTGCTATGATGGGAAGGTTATAGAAGCTATAAAGCTGCTGCTGTAGGAGTTCAGCTCCCCTCTGTAAGAAAACCTCCTGTCCCACACTTAAGAGAAGATCTAGAATTGTTCCTATAAAGTGATTTAAAATCTAAATCTGGGGTATAGATGAACGACAGTGTTCCCCTGTCCTGGTCTCCAAGATTGTGTAAGGACTCCAGTCTGTGCTCCCTTCTCATGTTTGTCAGGGTTACCATCTGAAGAAAAGCTAGGATTTGTGCAGGAAGGGAGGAGGGCAGGGTGGGAGCTGTGATGTGCTCCCGGGCAGGTGAGTGGGAAATGAAGACTGTAGAGCCCATTGCAGAGCAAATCTTTCCTGGCCGCAAGATACAGATGAATTTTGTGCAAGCAAACACACAGCAGAGAAGTCTTTACTACGCTGTAGTCTCCACCTCAGTTAGTGGTGGCTTTCTGCTGTGGTTGGTTACCTTGAGAGTCTGATCTCACTGGAGTGAACAAAACACGTTAAACTCTGGCTGTTGCATTTTAGAGCTTTTTTGTTTTTTATAGCAATCTGTTTATTTTTCCTCACAGGCCAGTTCTCTGCTCAAAGCAAAGGAACCTAGTGTGGTGGATGTAAATCCTTCTGAAAGCACTCACTTTCGGGTCATCCAAAGTTCTCCTATAGAGGAGTTTAACACTGTGTCTCCTCTACCTGCCCTTGGACAAGCAGATGCAGCAACTGCTGATGAAAGTGAGCCCTTACCAGCTGAGACAAATAAGCCAGAGACAGAGTCTTCAGGAGCAGCTGTACCACCGTTGCCTGCCAGTGAAGAAATAAAACAAGCTGCAGCTTGCTCAGCCCAACCAGCTGGCAAGACAGATTCCCCTTCCAGAAAGAAAGGTAAAGCTGTTGATTCTGCACTTTTATATGTATGATTTTGTCTTTAAATTTCCTGGTGATAAAGCACCTCATTGCCATATAAATTAATCTGTGCCCTGAAGGCACTTTCAGATCTAGAAAGGAATAAGCTTTCGAAAGAACCTTCAAAACCTGAGCTGTGCAGCAGGCTGTTCACAGGAGCCATGTAGTAAGAAGATTCTCCTTGGTTCGGGATTTTTGGTAGCTCTGCGCATATGAGCAAGACTGCAAAACTTGCTCCAAATTCATCAATATTTGGCAGATTGAGAGATTTCACTTTTTGGTACAAGCACACTGTAGATCTGCTGCTTCAGCTGCTCTGACTACGTTTGGAGTTGTTACGTGTTGCTGGTAATTGTGGAACCTCTCTGCTCTAGTACAATGTTATAGTATGTCTTTTGCACAAACAACAGAATTGCCATAAAATAAGGTGCTTTTGTTTCGCCTGAGCAATTTCAGTTCTGTGTGGTACATGTCCTGTCCTGAATTTGTGAAGTGTAACTCCGTCTGCTTTTCTACTTCTTAATGTCTGGGCTCTATATCCATGGTATTTTATAGTCAGTGTTACAATCTTCACATGAAATTTATTTGCTTACAAATATTATGTTTTAGAGCTCTGACTATTCTTTATAATTATGTAAGCCCTATATAAGCCTAGTTTGTGCAGCTGCTTTTTAATCAGTAAACATACAAGTTTCTTGGCTACTTCCCCATGCATTCCACTGTCTTTGAAGAAAAAAATGACAGTGTTACTCTGCTTACTATTCAGTCTTTACATAACTTTTTTTCTGATTGCTTTTCTGATGTTTGATGTTGGAAACTGGGACAGTGAGAAGTCCTGGGTTTTAGAATGAATTCCAAATTAGATTTTGGCCTTACAGTGCTTACTTGTCTAGATGTACCAGCAACAACAGGACAGTGATGACTCTGTGTGTTGGTACTAGTGAAAGACCTAGGAGGGTTGTCTTGTCCCCTGCAATGGTGCATGTGCACACACAACACATCAGTTGTATGTGCTGAACAGAGAGTTGTCTCCATAACAAGACAGTTATAGTGTATTAGCGACTCTAGTATAGTCTGTTGTTTTATTTCCCTTTTGCAAGGGGGGATTGAAGATTTGTTCTCGGATATTAAATGCTCTGATTGCCTTACTGTCATAACAGGCCTATGCAAATACTCAGAAAGTTTTCCTTTTGCTGTTTTCCTACAGTGACCACTGACTTCTAATTCCGAGTGGTCTTGTCTGGGACAGGGTGGCTTCAGCGTATCTCAAAACTAGTCCTCTGCTATCCCATTTTGTGTATTCAAAGTCTGAACAATGTTTATGAGCAACTTGTTTTGAAATTTTTGCCATTTTATACAAATACAGTTCAAAAACTGTTATAACTTGTCTGGTTTCTCAATCTTAAAATGAATAGTTAAACAGTAATAACAGTTCTGGCTTGTTACTCAGAAAATGCTTATTAATAGGCTTATTTGTGCCATCCTTTACAGACAAACGAAGCCGGCATCTTGGTGCTGATGGTGTCTATTTAGATGACCTCACTGACATGGATCCAGAAGTTGCTGCACTTTATTTCCCGAAGAAGTATAAGTCCTTTGCTTTATATTTTTACTATTTAAAGAGTTCTTGTCACCTTCCAGATTTAGATCACAAACTCTTCATTGCCAACCAGATAAGACCTTTTTTTCAGAGTCCAAGCAGAGGTGAAGGCAGAAGGAAAATAAAGCTCTGTAGAGAGGAATATTAGAGCTTTTGGAAGGCTCTGTATTTGGGCCTGAGAAGTGTGCTTGAAACAGATTTTCTGTTTTGGTCAATTAAGCATCATATATTGATTGTGTGTTGTTATGTAATGTACACTGATGTTTGTGAGTGTTACTCACATGCCCTGGGAGAGCAGTTGGCCTTGGGATATTTTTATCCCCATGTCCTTGCTTATTACCATGAAGAACATATCTTACTGTTAACAGTATTAGCACAAAATTATTGCTCCGATGTTGTTCTTCTGTGAGTGATCACCTATAAATATGAATGTTAGAAAATAATTTTTGGAAGACGCATGACAGATTGATTTATGAAAATATTGCACCCTGAACATACAATTTCCAACTTGTTCTGATCTTTATTAGAGTCTCTCATAACATTTATAGTCCACTTTCCACATCTTACGCTAGTCATTTGACTAAAGTCATTGAGCAACAACTAAAGTAGCTGGCATATTTTATTTTTCTTTCTTGCTTGCTTAAACTCAGCTGTTGTAATATTAGCATTTCAATAAAACTGAGAAAGAATAGCAATATGGAGAAAAAAAGTTGGATTAAATTCTTTTCTCAAATACATTCATATAAATCTGGAATGGATTGCAGAGTTTGATGAGCCTGCACTTTGTAATAATGATCTCATCTATACACAGATTTTAAGTGGGTATAGTGATTTATTGGTTCTTAAAATTTTAATCCTAGTAGTTTATATGTAGAGTATTTTATTTATATATACGTGGCATACAAATACGCACATACACATCCTTTGTTTTGGGTTTAGCTATCAGTTTATATAATTAATATAAATTAAATAATAAACTAATATGTTTATTCTTGTTCCTGTGTGGGAACGGTTCTAATAGTATAAACTCTGCTTATAGTAGCATTATTTTGTCTACTAAGATTGTACAGTTTATTGTCTTATTTTTCCTATCTCTTATTTATAAGTGAAGCTATAATTATACATGCCTAGTTTAGGCAAGCAAGTAGAAGCGATCTTAATATTTGAGGGTACATGAGGCCTATACTACTTTGCTTTTGCCCTAAAATTTAAACAAGCAACATTTTTTTTTCTTTCTTTCTTTTTTCCTAAGTGTGTGTCAGATGTAAATGGTGTTTGTTGAAGGGAGTGAATTTGGGAATGAATACATGAAGACTGAATTCCTGATTTTTGTTTTCCAGTGGGGATAATGTCCAATGCAAGAACACGAATGACACGGGGCTGCGGTCTGCCAGCCAGTCTCCGCAGTCTGTCGGGAGCTCAGGTGTTGACAGTGGAGTCGAAAGTACCTCGGATGGAATTCGAGATTTGCCCTCCATTGCCATTTCTCTCTGTGGAGGCCTTACTGACAACAAAGAAATAACCAAAGGTACAGAATGACTTTCTGAATTACAGGCATGTGCTGTCAGCCAAGTTTTAGCATCCTAGACCGAGGAAGCAGTGCCCTCCTGTGGCTGTACTCAAGAATGTGTTGAGAAGATAAATACTTTTCCTGTAATGATAAGTTTCCTAGAATTTTTCATACTTGAAATAGTAGACTTATATAGGACTTATGATTTTTAACACATTTTAATAATTCACTATATACGAAATTTTTGGAAGGTATTTTATTGGTATTTTTATTTCCTGATAGTACTAAGTTTTGTATCACAATACTGTTAATGGTACTTTTGCTACTTGGTACAGTATAAAGCTAGGAAATTCACAGCTGCTGGTGGCAGGAATGAAAAAGGTGGTCCGTAAATGGGGACACTAGGAGGGGGAGTTGGAAACTTTAACCTGAGTTCCTGCTCTACCTCCAATTTCTTGTGTGACTTTTAGATAAATCATTTACAATGCTCTTGCCTTAAACTTCCAGCTGCATAATGTGAAGATAAATGTGTTAAGACTTGCAATTTCTGCAGTTCTGAAAATCGTATGAGACTGATGCTACACTGATTGCTGTTCAGAAGCTAGTTCTTAAAACATTTCAAATATAGTGTGATTTATTAGAATTGTGTTTGTTATCTGGATCACTTGTGAATTACATAGATTTTGTGAAAGGAGTCACAGGCAGTGGAAAGGGTGTTTATTCATAAATATTTTCATTTTGCTGAAGGCCTTACAAGTAATAATTAAGTTTCTGGCTATGAGTTTACACATAGATTGAGTCCATCAGTTCCTGCTGTGAACTTGGACAGAGCGTCAGTGAAAGGCATGACAAAGTACTTCGCTGCCTTGCTTAGAAGCTTGGTTTTCCTCCCTCGCAGTTGCATCCCTGAGCTTTCACTTAGCTTGTATTTTGAACAGGAAAGACACCCAGCAGCTAACGAAGAAACCCTCAGCATCTTCTGATACTGAGGGTCTCTGAACATCTTGCTTCTATATTACTGTTAATCTCAGCACCCTGGTAATGAAGGGCTGACCCTGAATGTGAAACCTATGTGTCTGAGAGATGCTAAGAGGTTTAGGTTGGCCCATCCCAGGCATCTATACATGCATGCTTTATGTATGTAATTTTTTCCCCCCACAGAAGAATTTTTAGAACATGCAGTAACATATCAGCAGTTTGTGGACAATCCTGCTATCATTGACGACCCTAACCTTGTGGTTAAGATTGGAAATAAGTAAGTATATTTCAGGAAAAAAATATTTTGCTGTTGTAAAAAAAAACACTTCTGTGGCACTTCAGTGTGTTAGATCAGTTTCACTGTAGCTGAAAAACAGGTTTTGAATGTTCATAGCTTAGATTCATCCAGAGAGAGTCAACTCTCTAGTGAATTCAGGCTCTTCTAGTTACCTTTCCTCCTTTAAATTGAGAGTAAAGAGCAGTTTCAGATGACCTGTTACAGCTAACTGACACAATTTGAATTTCAAGAAGCTGGTATTAAATGCTAATAGTGTTCACACTCAATTGGCAGACTAAAATGAAACAGAATATGAACTTGCTAAGGCTTGCCCTGAGCCAGTTTGGATAATTTTTACAGGGATATGGCAGTCTGCTTGCAAGCACTCTGTACCCAGCAGGTTGTCTGTATATACTGAATATTTTGCTAATATGCCTCTGTGGAGGCATTGCTTTTCAAGACTTGTCAAACTTGCCCACCGAGTATGAGACTTCTATTTCTGCAAGGCTAAGATGTTATTTCATGTGTTTATATTGCTGGCAGCAGTGCGGCACGATGGTCTATGCCAGATGCAGCTTTTTGGAGGATGTTTTAACTTGAGAGCTCCTTGCACCTGGCATACAATGTTACAGAGTAGAGGAGACATCATGGCATTGTGCTGCACTTAGAGGTTAGGCTACCCTTAGTCATAGACATTGCTCATACAAATCTGACATGCCTGGTGCATCCTGATGTGATAGTTTGTATTGCATATGTTACGGCCTCATACCTGACCCTCTCTGTGGTCTGAGGTGTCACTTACTGCTTCCCTGCCATAGTTCTCTGAATTTGATGGTAATGTTTGCCTGCCTACTGATATGTTGGGAAGAGTGGAGTACTTGGTGAGGATCTCACTGTCATATTCTCTGGATGTCATGTGAGCTTCAGGTTCCCTAGACAGACAGATGATATTACTGTATTTGTGCTACTGTCTGTAACAAGAGTGGACCCACATTCAGCACATAATAGCAAAAACTTGATATCCTACGGACTACGGCCCTGAACTTTTGTGTAGTTCCTTGATGGAAAAGCAGTGAAAACAGCTTGTGAAAAATGTAGCTCATGCTGTGATAATGAGGTATAGTAACAACATGAGGAATGTACAACAAATACCCTTCTACTTAAGGACCTAGTTTCTCTTGCACACCTTGAAAAGTACATGCCATAAATACCTGTGAACATACTGTGGAATAAGGTGGGTCTGCTATTAGTGGTGCAGGCCAGAGTTTGACCTGTGCTAAAGAGGCTTCATGGCTTTGGCTTTAACCTGCCAGATGATAAGTACTAGGTAGATTGTGAATTGGAACCTTGGGATTACAAAATGCAGTAATTGTCTCTGTTGCATGCCCAGGTACTACAACTGGACAACAGCTGGTCCCCTTCTGCTGGCAATGCAGGCGTTCCAGAAACCTTTGCCAAAGGTGAGATTGAACATGAAGGTTGGTCAGAGGAGTTGTGACGTTCTGCCATTTATTAAGGCGTTTATTATTATTATGATTTATTTATTAAGAGGGTTGTACAAGAGAATCTGCACATCAGTAATATCTATCCACACGTAACCATTCATCTAGCTTATGCTAAAGGCTAAATAAGCAGGACTAAATTTGGTCTGTGAATAGTGTTTACTTGCTAAGCTAAGATCATTACAAATATTTTGAAGAAGCAAAACTTCCTGTTTTCCTTCAGTAATATGCATTGTAAACATAAATTATATTGACCCAAGTTAGTATTTGCTGTAGCTGAATACTTGGTGACTGCTTTCCATTTTATCTGTATACAGCATATATTATCAAATAAAAATAGAGGCCAGGAATTTTAACGTCGGTGAGTGAACTTTAACTACTAGATAAGGAAGGCCTGTAGCTTGCTAGTTTTCTATTTCTCGGTTGGGTGTTCATAACCAACTCAGGTAGACAGTGCAGATAGCTACAACTATGTGACAGCTATATATGTTGGGTTATATTAAATGCGTTGATGAACTTAGTCCAATTTTACATGATCTGGTGCCACATAGATGCTCAGGACAGAAATACACACTGCTGTAAAAGTATATAAAGTAGTAGTATCGGCACCGGCACTATTTTTTGTCACGGTTAGCCATAGATTTAGTAAATTTTGGAACTTAAACTTTCCTTCTGCCATTTGCAGCACTTCACATGTCTTTGGGTTTAATCTATGTGAATTCAAATGCCATCTCTATTGCCGTGAATGTGGAATAAAAATTTCTTCAAAGCCCAGAACATTCTGTACCACTGTTCTTTCTTAGTGCCACATTTCCTGTGTATGCAGTCGTGCGTAGCTGCGCTGTGGCATCCCAATGTAAATTGATCCTAAAAGTCCCAAACATCTGGTAAACCTGGCTTGAATTTCAAGGATGTCATAGAGCCAGATGTTTTGTGCTTTACTGCAAATATTCTAGTAATCATCAAAGGTGGAATTCATCCCATGGAAATCAAATGCCTACAGAAGGTGTATAGTTATCCTACTCTGTATTTGTTGGGCACTTCCACAGAGTGATACAGACCTTGATAGGTGCCTATTGGGTCTTCATTAGCAATAAAGATAATGCAAGGTAACTGCATTTTTAATTAAACACTTTGATGCCTGAGCTAGATATTTTGGGTTTTGCCTATGATGGGTAAAGGGAAAGAATTGGTATGAAATATTTTTCTGTTAAGGGAAATGGCAATTCTTTCAACAGCATTGTGGTTACACCATTTGTATAGCTTATCAGTTAAGAAAAGTCTTTTATGAGTGTGAAATTCAGTGTTTGTTTTTTTTAATGGTTAACTTATATTCTGAACGCTGATAACTTTCTAGACAGTGCAGTTTTAATTTAGTGGAGAAGCCAGTATATATAGTTGGAACAGTCTGTATGGTTGGGAAGGTTTACTTGGCTGAACTGTACCTCTGAAACTAAAATTATTCATTTACGCTACCAGTCATTCTACTGGTTTTTGTAATGACTTGTTAATTAGAATTTTGATTTGCGGTAATAATGGAACTAAGGAATTGAAATACTAAGATACTTTATCAAAACAGGCTCTATGAAGTGATTGAAAACTGGAGTCTTTGCAAAAAAATCACTCATGTTCTGCAAAATACCCTTAAATGCATGTCTAATTGTATGCATGTGAATTATTTCACTAAAATTCAATAAGACATCTGCTTGAAGTTGTCCATATGTTTAAGAACCTCCTTAAACTGTAGCCATTGTTCTCAAGTGGCATTCAGTTCTCAGTAGCTCCATCTGCTCCTTGTTTTTATTTTTTTGTTTAAAAAGTTGTCAACTTACTTGCACAACTTTATTCCTCTGTCATTCTTTCTTTTCTCATATATTTTAGATAGTATAGTGAAGAGAACCTATGGAAAAACTGAGAAAAGGGATGCATTGTCCCATACATTAGCTGAACTCAACCCTCTCAACAGCTAAGAGTTCTTAGAATTTTTTTTTTTTTTTTAAATCACTAATAAATGTCCCAGTTTTATTTTGATGACTTTGCTTACAGTGGAGGCTATCATCCCAGAAGGCCAGTAGCTAAGCTATTCCAGGATGTACCAAACACTATGGCCACCTTTACTGTAATATTTTCCCCTTTTGTCTTTTGCTTGTTCTCCGAGTGAAAGAATTCAGTTCTCCTTGTTACAATGCATAAGGCTCCAGTCATTATGAGTATTGGAAGAAACTTTTCTCTACTGAAGTCTAGTATACATAACCAATGAAAAGTAGCATGGGTTTAAAAAAAACAGTTCTAACATTGTTAGTCAAATTCATAGCACCATACTAAACTCATAAATGCTAGTAACATCTTTGCTTTTTTCCAGATTGGTAATTAAATATGAACTTTTTAGTTATTTTTAAATGAGAATATCTATCTTGCATGTGGGTTTGTTACTTTTTTGCACGAGAGCTCCTTCAGGAAGTGATATTTTTCTTTTTTTTAATATAATTTGCACTAAATAACTTCAACTTAAAAACAGTAGGTTCTCCATTCTAGACATTATACTAATATCTATTTATGCTTTTTTTTCTTCTTTGATTTTATCTCTTTTTCATTTTCCTTTTAAAAATACCATAAGTATTCATGCTTAAGTTACTTCAGAGCAGCTCTGGATACCATTAGATTTTGCTTTAGTAGAATTTATGGTCCACAGACAGTATGTTTACTTTTATTCTATTTATTATCAGTTAAAATTGTGTGTTTGGCACTTTCTTTCATTTACATATATCAGGTTGTCCTTTGTTTTGGTTTTTTTTTTATGTTACCATCCATTTATCACAGGCCACTGTGGAATCTATAATGAGGGACAAGATGCCCAAAAAAGGTGGAAGGTGGTGGTTTTCATGGCGAGGGAGGAACAGCACTATTAAAGAGGTAAGTTTAAGAAGCAAGCAGAGTTTCCTTCTGGTTGAAGTGGGAAGGCTGGATACCTCCGTATTCATCCCTCAGAACTTTGCTTCTGAGAGTAACTCGTTATTCAATTTGACTGAGGATATACACATTAAAAGATGCTTAAACAGAGTCTAAAGTCTGACTTCTTTTGACTTCAGAAAGCTTTGGATAAGACCCTACCTGAAACATTTGCCTGCAGTGTTTTGATTCTGCATTTGTTTTCATTATGCAAATCTGAGGCAGTATTATCTAATGGATTAAATTTGTGTTTGGGAACGTAGAATCCAAGAGCTGTGCCACTAATTTAATGTTTCTGTGCAGATTACCTACCTTTCTGTAGCTTTCTTTTGATAGTTGAAGAACAGACGTATTTATGAGTAGTGTGAGCTGTAAAATTCAGCAAAACCTAAGATGGAAAGCTGACTATATATTAATTTTAAAGTCTTTCTGAATTTCTTTTCTGAGCATTAAAAGTTTGTGGTAACAGTCTTAAAGTCATGGATGAACATTAAAGAACAGTGAAAAAAGCAAAACTTTATATGAAATATTGATCTCCTGTCTAGACATATTTAATCTTTAAAGTTGGCCAATAAAACCTCTTCATATTAATTTATACTACTGAAGCATTAGTACTTGAGGGGAGAAAATGACTTCTAATACATTTTTATGATTGTGCCTTAGTCGATGAACTTTTTTTAGCCTTGCATGAAATAACCATTGTACTGATCCGTGGGTATGGGCTTCAGAGCATGAGATTTTAGTTTTTACAGTTTGAAGTTTTTAGAATTTCTCTCTGAGTGGAAGTATTTGGCTACCTCTTGAGCTGTGGCAGCTATAAATTGATAAGGGGAGGTGTTATCGTTGTTTGTGTGTCTCAAAATCATTCACTATTTAAAAATCTTACGGGATGAAATTGATAGAGCTTAGCATCTACTCAAGGTAAAAGCAGTTTGGAAAGTTTTATTGGATTAAAGATTTCAATGATTCTATGAAAGGTAATTGTATTTTTTTTTTTCCTTCTCCAGAATCATACTTTGCTTTTTCAGGTGAAATCTAGCTATCTGAGGTCAATGAACTGAGTAGTTATGGGATTGATCCTAGAACTTCAACAGTACTAGATGTGAAATCTGATATTTCTGTACTTCTTCCATGCAAAAATAAATCTTAATTCTCCTTTTGAGTTTTATATTTGCAATTTTTAGTTCTTTGTGCAGCCTTTATTCTTTAAGAAAACCATGAAGTTTTACTTTGCCTACAAGCAAAGGAAGCAAACATGCTGTTGATTTTTACCAAATCTGTACAAGACAGAATTTGGTTTTCAGATATTTTTCTAAAAACGTTTGCTCTCTGCCCAACAGGAGATGCACAGCTTCTCATACTTGTATTTTTACAGGAAACAAAGCCAGAGCAAGGTATGAGTGGGAGTGGACTTACTGGAGAAGACTCTTCACAGATGAGCATGGCAAACAGGTACCCCCAAAATTATCTGTACCTGAAATGAGCAGGAGTTACCATTTAAAAATGAAAGCAAGCTACCTCTTATATTTGAACAAAGAAATACTGTGTCAGTGAAATATGTTATGTGTTATTCATTGCACCAAATAAGTGCAGATAGGAAGGCTCTACTCATGGCAGGGTTGCAGACCTTGTGAGTACACTCTGGTGTTTCTGTGGTTTGGTTGGCAGCTCCGTGATACACATTCCAGCCCCTTGAAACAAACAATAACTGGAGCAGTTCTCTGAAGCTATATGTATCTCTCTAAGAGTTTTCAAGGGAACATCATAGATGACCCTATGCTGTTGTCAAATCCTAGTTGCTAAAATTTCTGATTTACTTATATTTGTGGCCTGACAACTTAATTTGTTCCTGCATATTTTGGAAAGTGTGGAGGCCTAAGGCTTTCCAGAGTTCTTTTCACAGGCAATAGTCATGGTTTTCTATTACTTCTTTCAAGGATTGCAGAAGTCTCTTCCTTCTTGTGCTCCAAACTAATCATACTGTATGGCCAGAATCTCTCCTTCAGGAGGGTTCCATAAGATGAGTTTTAACTTGCTTTGGAAGCTTTGGAGGGATGAGTTAGCCAGGGACAGCTCTCCTACCTTGCCCCTTTTCTGTCCGTACAGGTCTTACTGTAAAGACAGCCTGTCTGTGTGCTGTCTGCACTTTAGAGCTGAAAAGAAACAGATTCAAATATGCTTTACGCTCATTAAGTTAAGTTCAAGGATCACCTTTATGAAACAAAAAGGTATTAGCTGTCATTATTCCTGGAGGTCAGCAGTTGTAATCCAGGCAAATGTGCTGGAAGGAGGATTCCTCATTCTGTAGGAGACGAGCTGTTATCTCAGTTGCCTCTCTGAGTTTGAGAGCCACAGAATAAATTGGAAAGGCTGATTTTAAGGATGACAAGTGACATTTAGGTCTGTTTCTTACATGGTTGTTTAAAGATAAGCTTTAAAGTGGGATTAAGACTTCAAGCAGACTAGATTCTGTAATTGGTGTTCTTTGTTTAAATTTTAACTGACCTTAGAAATCTGTCATTAAGAATTTATTGGTTGCAAGCAAAATGCGACAAGTGGGATGTTGAGTAAAGCTTTTGAGATCCGATGTTACAAAGGATAAGATAGGCTTTTAAATGTTACTAGTCATGACAGGCGGTACCTTGATATTGGGTCAAGACTTCCTAACATCAAACAGCATCCACGTGTGACTGGAATAAGAGGCCAAATGCTGATTGTAGGATCTGAAGGGGTATTTTACCTTCCAACTAAGGTGATAGATTTGTTTACTGTAGGAAAACTTTCTCTCTGAAGAAAAATATCCTTAACAAATTTCTGAAGAAACGATTGTAGCAGGAAAAAGAACACAACATTATACTGATGCGTATTTAAACAGAATTGTGTAAAGGAGCTCAGGTTTTATGACTTCTCATCATCATATACTGAATGGGGTAATCCTGCAAATCCTGGAAAAGAATAATCCAATGATCTAAAGTTGGTCATTGAAAGAGGAGGAGGAGTTACTTTCTATAATAAAATTCCCATCACCTGGATTTTTTTTTTATTAATTGCTAAATTCTTTGGAGGAAGAGTGAAAGGGGGGAAGAGAATGCCAGCATAACAAACACCTCTTTCTTCTTCTGAGAACTGAGGAATTTTTGTAGTTACAGTATCTAATGGGTATTATTTTTTTTTTTTCAGCTGTGAGATTTTTGAGTCAATATGGCATGTTAATTTACATCTGTTAAATTTAAGTAATGAAAACTAGCTTATAGACAAATGAATGGCTAGAGCAATCCAAGTATGAATAATGGGGAACATGCATGAATGAAAATTCGGCACTTCATTGATATATTTAAAGTCATGATGTGAATGACCTCCTGTGAGACAGTACTTACGAGGAGAGAATCAATGACTTACTTGGTGACTCACTGTTAATGCATTTTTAATGGATACTGAGATGCATTTACTGACATGATAACATCATTTTCTGTGTGTTCAATGTTCCAGAATAAAAGATGAATCTTCTTCAAGTGATGAAGACCCTAGAGCTGCCAAACAAAACCTCGGGTCATTACAAACCAACTCAAGTCATCTCTCATTATTGTCTGGAATCAGTTACAAAAAAACGCTTCGACTCACTTCTGAGCAGCTTGTGAGTTAATTTTACATCCTTGTCCTGAAACGTCATTTCTAATACAACATGAACAATACTGTTATTCAGGCTTGCAAAGCTTGATTAGCTCTTATGTCTTGTATTTAATTCTCTCTCTCGGTATATTTTTCAAAAAAATCCCCTTTTCCCTTCTCTTTTCAGTATTAAGCATGAATGTTGTACCTTGCAGCAAGTGCTGGGGTTCAGAGATTGGGAGACATGGGATCCCATTTAGAAAAATACCAAAATTAAATTGCAAAGTATGTATTTGTCACCTGAATAAGTGTACTGGAACCACGTGCTTTTTGTATTATGTATAATGTGTATATGTTAACCCACAGGCCTCTCTTCTCTGTTTTCTTTTTTCCTCCTCTCCTTTCCTTTCCCCTCTTTTATAGGCAGACAGTCACATTTTACATAAATACAGTTTTCTGTTAGTAACTTCTGAAAGAGCTGCTTGCAGATTTACTATGAGGCCAGGCTATTAATTTCTTTGGAGCCAGTTTTCTTCCTCTGTGACAGAGGTGTTTTGACTAATGGTGACAAAACTGTTACAGTTTTGTGTTCTGCACATTCCAATTTGATCTGGAAAAATGGCTACTTTAGGGAAATACTCTTTGTTGTCTTATCTACAGCCAATTAATTTTCTGAAGGAAACCCACTCAAGGTGTACAGCATGAAACAGCCTGTCACTCACTGCCTGAATAGTTTTGTAAGAAACGTAGAATTTTTCCCAAGAGACAGATGGGATGTATTGGTAATTTTCTATAGCAAACAGAAAGCAAGGGTTACACAAATATATTGATACTTCTCAGATTTAGAAACCTTGCAGAAATCAGCTGAAGCTAAAACTACTTTCAGATTGGTTTCTTGATGAAGCAGTGGATGAGACTCATCAGTTACCCATCAGTTGTTCTGCATTCTCACCTCCTTGTCACTTTTTAACTCGCTGAACAGTTGCAGTGAAATATAACTAAGAAAAAGGGACAAAGTATTAAACACCTGCAGGTGTTGTGAAAATGAATAGTTAGGTCTACAAATAGAATCAAATCAGTAGTCTCTTGCCCAGCGTGTCGCTAAGTGACACAGGAGACAGTGGGAGGGAAGAGCAGGGAAGTGGGAGACTTAAGGAAATTCAGTGGAGACAGAAGGGTAATAGGTTGTATGGTATGAGAGGTGGCTTATTATAGGAAAGAGATGTAATACCATAGAACACAAATCCCCATATAAACACTTAATTAGAGTTCATGGAACTCCTTGTTACCCACATTTCTCTCTGCATATGTATCTATATCTCAGAATGGAAAATCCCTATAGATAGTCCCTATTCCATAATTTGTTATTGTTTATGTGACCTTTGGGGGATTTTTTTTCTTTTTTTTTTTCTTTTTTAATTGCTGACTGTGAAACAGATTTGTTTGTTTGTTCTGTTCTGCTCTATAAATCAGCATCTAATGTATACCACACAGGGCAAACCTCTGCTCCTCTGCTATCATTATTTAGACAGTAGCTCTGCTGAAAGCAATAAGATTCAGTGTGACCAAGGCAATGATCATCTGTGGCTTTGTGTTTGCACTGCGTCAGTTTCACATGCTCGGTTTGTTGATTATCTTGCTGATAATACCTTGCAGAAAAGCTTAAAGCTGAAGAATGGCCCCAATGATGTGACCTTTAGTGTTACAACACAGTATCAAGGCACTTGCCGCTGCGAAGGCACGATTTACCTATGGAATTGGGATGATAAAGTTGTTATTTCTGATATTGATGGAACAATCACACGGTGAGTTCATGAACAGGGAGAGGCTTTATCTGCAAGGACAAGTTGTCCTTTAGACTAAAGGAAAAAGTAATTAACAGGGAATTTTGAGTCACAGAATTATCATATTCTAGTGTTTTGCATGTGTGGGGTGTGTGTTTGGTTTTTTTATTTGGCTTTCAAACAATGCAGGAATCATTAGCTGAATTATCAATTTAATAAAGTCACGTGCTATATGTGCCCGTTGTTTGTCACCTATTGGTGTTTCGTGATAGTATTTACAGTAGTATTGGAGGACCTTCTGCAAAATCTTAGCCTTTTTGCTGCATCACACTTATGAAGTACACTGGCTACATTAAAAGGAAAAAACGTGAATTCTGTTTTAAAAGGCATTACTGGGGCATTCCAGTGAGAGGCATTATTATTTAGAAGGCAAGACTCTAAAATCAATGTCAGAATTAGAATTTGATGGAAAGTTTCAGATTAGTGCTTTGGGTAAAACCCACAACTTTGGAGTGACCAAAATGATTAATTTACTTGCTGATTTTTATTTATTTATTTAACACTGGGGAAGACAATTGTGTGTGGAACATGGAAACACATAATAAAAATACAAGCAATGTCTTTTGACCTTTTAAAATGAAATGCTTAGATTTGTTTCAGAATCAATTTCTTTCAAAATCAAACCTAGCTATATCTAATTAGAAAAAAGAACAAGGAAAAGCAATTTCCAAGAGCAGTCTGGGGTGAATTAAAATACTTGATTTAAACCGGAACTCTTTTCTTCCTTGTGATTTATCCATTGTAGGGCAAACGTTTTTTTTGGTGCCGATATAAATTAATATCCCCCCTGCTTTGTTTTCTTAAGCTTCAATAAAGTGAATGGGATCTATTCTCTCTGCTGTTGAGGTGACCAGACAGTTACTGAATCACTTCACCTTACAATATCATTGCAAATCCATCCTAAGCCAGTGCCCGGTGTTTTACTCTCTAAGATGCAAGATATTCAGGGTGTGGGTTTCTTGCTGTGTGTCTGCATAATGCTTAGTCAAGTGAGGTGCTCATTTGTTTGAATTTCTAGGTGTTATTATAGCGTAAATAATTTTCTCTCATGTAAAGAGGAAAATACATTGAAACCATAATACTTTATACATGACCAACTTCCAGCTTTATGTGGAGAAGTTGGTTTGAAGTAAGCTAGAATGTGACATCTCATACTTGCAATTTCCCATAAACTTCCCTTATGGGTAGGTTTGGTTTATTTAGAAAACATTTAATGTAAACCTCAAAAAGCATGCTTATTACTGGCCGGCCTACTACACAGGTCTGATTGATAGCCTATATGCTGTAACTTCCATGTTAACTTATGGGTCGTTAGCTTATCCATGAAGACAAGTCCTGGGGCACAAGAGTAATTAAAACAACGTGGCCAAGGATGGACATGTGTCCTGGTTTTAGCTGGGATAGAGTTAGTTGTCTTCCTAGTAGCTGGTACACTGCTATGATTCTGAGTTTGGTATGAGAAGAATGTTGATAACACTGATGTCAGCCTATCTCAAAAAAAAAAAAAGGAGAATAAAATCACTTCTTTCTGATCATGATCAGTACCTTACAGAATTATTTTCCTTTGCCGCTAGCCAAATAAGTTAGTGGGGTTTGTATTAGCCTCAACTGTTATTATAAGTATTGGGCTTTTTTTCAGTTCAGTTATATTGTTTTTCCTTTATTCAGGTCGGATACTTTAGGTCATATTTTGCCAACTCTTGGCAAAGACTGGACGCACCAAGGGATCGCAAAGTTGTACCATAAAGTGAGCCAGTGAGTATTCAGTAAATCTGTTCATACATCTGTGGCTTGTTTGTTTATTCATTTGCACATAAAAATTAAAATTTCTCCAGACTTGTCTTAGCCTATAAGGGTGACAATTTCATCAATACCTCGTCACTTCAGTGGTGTTTACACAGTGTAAACATCTGCTGTATGATATCCAGAGCAAAACCTGCTTTGTGGTATCAAAAGCAAAACCCCCCTATCAATGAGTAGTGATTGCTCTTCCAACCATCCCAAATGGACAGTTACAGTTAGTTCCAAAAACTGTAGTAATTTGAATGAGTTTGCAGTTGCAGCACAACTGGAACTCTTTTTTGCTTACTGGGAGTTGCAGCAGTGTTAATTCATAAGATGCTAATACACCTTCCCTTCTCTCCTTGTTGAGGAGATTGTAAAATGCATAAGGACTGTTTAGCCTAGGCTGGTCACTGTATGTGGAGTTCTTCTTGCCAAACTTGACTTACCTGGAGTCATGCAGGGATGGAATCTAAAACACATGGGATGAATCCGTTTGGGAGAGTTCCCTCCCTTTCCAGTGAGTAGAAAGGGAGTTCAGTGAAACAGCTTAGACTTGAGCTATCTAAATATCAGGCTTCTAGTCAAGCAAGATAATCACACCCTTAAAGCACAACACAATGTCTTATCTTGAGTGGAAACAGACCCATTTTGGATACTCACTGCTAATATTCTTGTTGTTTTATTTGTTGTATAAATAACGATGAGCTTCAAAGGCATCGACGGTGATCTTTACTACTGATGATTATACAATTTATTTTGTTATTTCTGCATAAAAATATTTGTTGTTATTCCATTGTTAAATTGCAAAGTTAGGAAGGATCAGTCTTAAAATATTTTTGTGTCATTGGTTAATTTTGAGAGTAGGTGATAAGGAAACATTGCTTAAAGTGCAATTTAAAGGCATTGAAAGTCAGTGAGACATATGCTGTGAAGAGCCTGAGGAACAGGCTTTTACCTGGCAACACCAGTGTGCGTGAGCTGCTATATTATAGCTCAGTAGTTGACCTGCACTGGTGCCTGTTGATCCACAGTAATAAATACCTTCTGTGCCACTGTGGGTGGAAAGACCTGCATTCATCATGTTTACTTGTGGCTTGTACACTCTGTGTAATTCATGGAGAAAGACAGGCATCTTCAAAAAGTAGCTCGATATACCTGAGATCTAATGATGTTTTGAAAAACTGTTTTTTCCATTAACTATTGAAGAAATACTGGGCAACAGTAGATCAGCTGTGCTTTAGGTCGGTTAATGTCATTAACTTGGAGAGTATCCTGGTATGGCCTAGAACTATATATTCCAAAAAACCTGGGGATATTTCCTCTGATGAATATGAACAGGATAAAAACAATCAGACCATACCAACTCATGTGGGGTGATGTGTGGGAATGCTTCTAGGTGAGCAAGGCTAGTGCAAGAGTACAGGTGTACTGTTGGTTCCCTGGATACATTTTGCAATGTAGTCAAGCCACTGCGCACACTGGAGGATCAAAGACTGAGCATGGTGAGTTTTGTGATTAGCAATTGAGAGAAAAAAGGAAGTGAGGAGAAAAATTAATTGATGTCTGAATGGGATCAGATAAAGTATCTGATTTTAACTTTTACAAGGAGGATTACTGATTGCTGTCTGTTCTGGTTGATATTTCTGCTTTACACAGAAAATAAAATTGGTTTTCTTCTATTACATTAAATTCAGCTGTTCTTATATATTCAAATTACCATAAATGTTTGAAAAGCCTCTGCTACATATCACAACTGTCCTTCTAGTTAATCTGATTTGTTCTGTGTACTAGGGTTATGCTAAGGTTTGTTTATTGCTTTTTGTTTTACACAGATGATGAATTACAAATTACGGATGATGGAATCTAAATTATGCCAGAGAGACTTGTCTGTGCTTTTGTTCTGTATAGACATATGTGGTCACAGAAAAATACAGGACAGCCTGGGAATTTACATGCTGAGTAGTATTTAGTTCTGTGTATAACCTCTGCATTACATTTGGTGAAAAAGTTAATTAATTTTTTTAATTGCAGTTGTTATTTCTACGCCTGCCAGCATTGTCAATTGTTAGGGCTTTGGTGGTCATAAACGTAGGGGGGGAAAAGTAGATTTGAGTCATGTTGTTTTTCAAATTACCGAGTTAATTATGTAGTGGCTCGATATTACAGCTGAACACCATATAAATGTTCAATAGTTAGATTTAATGACCATGCGTGCACTGAATACAGTATTTATTTTATGAACAATAATTTCTTTATAGGACTTGCAAAGTAAATTGTTATTAAGTTGAACTAACATCATTGGACTCTGTTCTATCATGAACAGAACCAAGGGTAACCTGTGACTTCTGCTGAAACTTTTATTTCAGTGTCAAGTCAAAGATTACTTCTCATAGTGTGTTTTGAAGTTCAGATTTGCTCTGACTTGAAGGAATATCTTACTGCTGCACAGACTAGTCTTTTTTTGCAGAGGCCCAAGAGGCAGGAATACAACACTATTAATACAGCAAACAATAATACCCTATTGTCTGCTTTATGCCAGGTGCTTTCCTCTTAGCAGGTGTCATTTCAGTTAATTCTAGGGAGTATGGTTCCACTATGCAGGGATGGATAGAAAACCATAAGAAGTCATAAGTCATGAGAAGACCAGAGATAAATGAGCCCTCTTTAGGTGTAAATCACTAACTGCAGGGGAGCTAGACAGATTTGAATTATCCAAGTTTCTGGCATAAATGTTTTTATTCCTTTTAAATAAGTCTAACTTAAATGTAAGTCTGTTTAACAGTCATGATTTGACTCATGTAAAAATAAACCCACAAAACTATTAATGTCAAAATACCTGCTTTATTTTTACAGTAATTTCTTCTTTTATTTCTGTTCACAGAAATGGATATAAATTTTTGTATTGCTCAGCACGTGCTATTGGAATGGCAGACATGACTAGAGGATACTTGCACTGGGTCAATGAACGAGGAACTGTGCTGCCTCAAGGGCCAGTGTTGCTGAGTCCAAGCAGCTTATTCTCAGCTTTCCACAGGTAATGCAATTTCACTTTTATGCAGAAAGAAAAGAGGGTGGTGGAGGCTGAATTCTCAGCTTTTTTTATGGGAGTGCTTGAAATCATTCATAATGTTTTTTTCTTACATATTGGTGCAAATATTTCTTTCTTAATTAAGAAGAAATTTTGTTAGACCAAAATTCAATAGATAGTCATGTTACTTAGTTTATGTCTTAGACATGCTCAATATACATCATGTGTTTAACATGGTGTGTTAATATGGGAAAAATGTTCACATACTAATAACAATCGCTCTTGTCTTGACTTGTAAGGTGTTCCAACTGGCATAAATATGTTTTTGTGGAAGAACATTACTTGGTGGGTTTTGAAGAAATTAATGTAAAAATGAAACGAACTTTTTACACTCCTGACTGCACTGTGATATTCTGTGTGGTCAACGTTGTTCTTTCTAGGTGTTGAACTGTAATAAGTGAATAATAATAGCACAGATTATGAATATCATACCTTCTTCCTAATGCAGTGAAGTGTGTCAAGTGATTACTGAAAATATTTTAAGCTGTTAAAAGCTGCTGTGACAGGATATATTTCATTAGAATTTTTAATGGAAGGTTGTTCAGATGCTCTCCTGATTGAGTGACATGCTACAAGGCTGTCTTACCAGTTGTGTTCTAAATATAAGAGACTGTGGAGGTATTACAGTGCACTACTTTGATTAAATACTAAATGCATCTAGAAATATATTTAAAGTGATACTCTTTTTGGTATCTTCTATAGACTAAAGAATGCCCATCTTTCAGTATGCACTATTGTAGCTGTTGTGATGTGTGGGCAATAAATGACTTCCTTGTTATCCATAGATGTAATTATTGTGATTTTGAGGGCTATGAGATCAGGTGTATGGAGACTGAGGAAAGATGGTTTTATTCCTTTTTTGCACATTCTCAAACATTGATTTATACATGGAGCTGCTGTTCCAAAGGGCTATATTACTCCTATGAAGCTTCTATACTATTTACATCTTCCTTGACATATGTGTTGGTGCTAGGATGTGGGATTCTGAGCTTCTTAAGGGCTTTTGTGTCATGCTGGCATCTTCCTATGTTATGGGAACTCCAGACTCTGCCACCTGTTCAGCCTCCTTGCCAAGAGAAGCTGTTGTGAAAGGGCTTTTGCCCAGAGATGAGAACTCCTCCGTTCATTAACGAATTCTGTATTCTGTAAGGAGCAACTGAAGAGAAATAGAAGATTCCTTTTTTCCTTAACTTCTGCTAATTAGCAGTGATGGAGGACCCTGACTGTAGAAGTATTTTAACAGGCTGAGGTGCTTCTAGCACATATGGTAACTGTAATCCTTTTAATTAAAAAACAACAAAAAAACAAACAAACAAAAAAACCCCCGCTATACACAGTGAAGGCTAGTATAATCTATGAATCATTCTGCAGTTCTCAGGAAGCAGTTTACTTGATGACAACTTATGTTTCATAAGTCTTTATTTAGCAGCTACTCCCTGTAATCAACCATCCTTGCTCAGTAGCCATCTTTACAACATAGGTTTCAGCAGAAGTTCCCTTGTTTCAGAGGATTTATTTACTGTGCCCATTATGTAAGCTTAGGAATGCTATTTTGTCTTCATGGGCAATGTGATTTCCAAATGAAGATTTGTTGGACAAGGGTGGGGACTCTATAGGAGTATCCAGCTAGGTGAAAAATATTGAATAAAGAAAATAAAATGGTTTGTTCTCTATTTCATGTGTACTTATTCAGCCTCCCTTTTTTATCATTTCAGGGAGGTGATAGAAAAGAAGCCAGAAAAATTTAAAGTTCAGTGCTTGACAGACATAAAAAATTTGTTTTATCCTAACACAGAACCCTTTTATGCTGCTTTTGGAAACAGGCCTGCTGTAAGTAATAGCTGAATTTATTTCTATTGCAGAGAACAGAAAGGTTGCTGTTATTTCATAGTTCTGTTGCATCAGAACCTAGAAGCTTTAAATGTGAGTTAAGAATATTTTATTAGGCCCTGTACAAAGGAAAACGTAAAGATTCTTCCTCAAAAACCTCACAATGTAGGATGCAAGCAGAGATGGAAGAGCAGCAAAGTAACTATATTATATCTGCATAAGTTAGCATAACAGTAAATACTGGTTGAAATCCTAACTATGTAAAAAATCCTTAAGCTTGTGTGAAAACACTGATCTCGCTTTACTCCACACTGATACAGTGTCATTGAGATACCTCTGGACAGACAGAAAATCTTTTGGATGAATAGAGGTGGAACTTAAGACTTCAAACTCTAAGTACAGTCAAAAGAACTTGGATGTCCCACTGAAATCAAAAGGTTCTACTTTGCAGGGAAAGTGATAACGTTATTTGACACGGAGAGGGGGAGACAGGTATCTGTGACCCATTTGAAGGCTGTATAATTGGGCTATAGGCTTTTCTTACTCCTGTCCTAGCTCAAAGAATACCTTTATGCATCCAGAAAAGGAGACAGTCTCAGGGGCTACGGCAGAGACAGGGACCCTGGCATGTGATTATCCCTTCTTTTAAATTGTTGGCATGATCCAAGAGACTGTTTTGACACAGGCAGCTAGCAGTCTTCCAAGGCAATTTCTGGATATGGTTGCTGTGTTAGCTTGTGGAATAGACTCTTCCCAATGGGCATCTGACAGACCCATATTGGGGGTGTGTGTGTGTTATGTGGGGCTGTGGGGGATTGTTTTTTGTTGTGGTTTGGGTTTTGTTTTGGGTTTTTTTTTGAGGGGAGGGATATAGAGAGTTTAATAATACGGATACAATGTCAAGGGACTTCTATGTCTGAGAATGGGCACTCAAACTGTTTAGTTTACTAGTATAGATATCATTATAGGTGCTTAAGGAAGGACAGAGGCTTTGTTTCACTCCTCCAAATCTTTGAAAGCATCCCACTTCCTGAAGGGGAAGTGTAGAAAACCTCCTTCGTTAGATGTTTACAGTTTCACTGGGCACCTAAGTTTAGATGCTAACTAAACTAGGCAGATGAGCCCCTTATTTGTGCCCAGGAGCCCCACAGAGCTTTCAGTACTTCTTCCAGCTCTGTATTGGCAGGTGCTATTTCCCATAGAAACTGATGTGTAGTATAGTAACGTGTAACAAGAAACCTGGTAACACCAGTGTGGAGTTTATGGGTAAGGACCATTGGCATGCAGCTTGGGTGTATCCACCCTGTTTTGGAAGCTAAACCCACTTAATTGTATGTCTGTATGCTGGCTATGCCATTCGGTCTCAAGAGAATGGTCCTTGACCATTCGTATTTCCTAATATGATTAGCAAGAGAGCACTTTGGTTGGTTACCTCTTTCTTTAGTTGGTGGAGAGAAATGGGACACGCCTGGAGAGTAATTCAGGTGCTAGATGGCCATCTTTCTCCACTGACTCCAGGAGAGCTAAAGGCTTCTAACTGAAGTGCCCGAGGACCATGGATTCCAGCCCTAGCCGCTCCGCGCTGTAAGAGCCGAGATACGTTCACTAGCAGAAACATTCATAGTTGGGGAAATTATCAGTATGAATGTGGACACTGGCCATTGCCAGTCTGAATATGAACAGAGACTGGGCAATTCAGATGCCTAAATGTTGGACAGAGGTGCCTGGCAAGGTATTTTGACACTGAAAACATGGATGCTGGTAGCTACATTTGAGAGGATTCAGCAAGCCTTTCTGATGGGACTTTGTTTCTACGTTTGTCTCGTATTTTTGTTAGGGTTGCTGACATTTATGTGCAGAAACTTTTTCAGCTTCATCTTTTAGCAAATTACATTTTTAAAAGCATTATGTCAAAGAGGACAGGAGGACCTCACTGTCCGTTTGCTATATTAAGTTGTTACATCATATGGAGCTTAATTTCCATTATCAAGGTACCTTTAGACATATGGTTCCGAAATAACTTTTTAAACACTTCTGTGGTTTTTTATTATGGATGATGTCTTCTCTGGTTCCATCTTTTGAACCTCAGGGAAATAAAAAAAAATCATTATTTTCATGCATACTTCAATGACATTTCAAGTAAAGCAGTAAGTTAATATTTCTAAAGGAATTGCTGGCAACTCACTCCTCTCCTGTTTGAGTGCAGTCTTCAGGTGTGAGCTGTGCTTTTGTGAAGATCAGGATCATTGCTTTCTCAATTTTCTGCACTGCTTGTTTTGTTTTGTTTTGTTTTTTTTTCCCAGAACAAACTCAGTGAAATTTCAGTACTCGTGGATGTTGCAGACATGTAGATAGTGCATGGACTGCCAGGATGCGGAATTCTTGAAGTGACTGCTGTTCACTTTTGTTCAGTTACTTAATTTTTTTGGAACAGTATTTACAATATAGAGATAAAAATAATCTTTATTTTTTCATTAACATTCCAATCTCACCACATCAGCTTTTAAACCCATGATTTCTATTAGTAAAATGGAAGTGTGTTTTTGCTCTGATCTTCTGGGAGTTATTTTCATCTTTGCTTTTGTCAAGATTTTCTTCAGATCAAAACTTACTCATTGCTTTCCTTAACAATTTGAATTTCTTAGAAGACATTCTTAATTCATACTTATAGTTGGTACTTCCCAGAGTTGCATCTGCATTACCTGCTGGGGCTCACTGCTGCTATTTTGGCATATACTCCTTGCTTTCCCTTCTTTCCTCATTGCTCTGACATGGAGTCAATATATGGATATGGCACAAATCCAAACTCAGGAGCTAAGAGATATTTCCAGATGTTTTAATGTAGACATAGTTGTTATGACTTCCTTTTGTGACCTTGTCCTTACAAACTAATCACTATTTTAAGTGTCAGTTAAGTTTTAACCTCTGTACACTGTTGCAAGATAGTCAGTGCAACGCACTCAGGGAATGAAATATTCTCTGAAAGAAAAATGAAAGTCCAAATGCTTTTACGCCAAGTATCATTAGTTTTTTATTGAATGTTATTTTTGTGTCAAGGGAAGTTACTGAAAAAATGAACGTGATTTTGATCAATACTATGAACTGAAGTGGCAAACTCCTTACCTAGCTGCAAATTGTCTGTTTCATGAGCATTTTGTTAGACTGACCTTGTTTGTAACATAATGGGGAATAACTAGGTAAACTTAGTACCAATACTGTGCAGATATGTTCTTCTGTTTAATATATTCCAGCAAGAATAAACATTATTGTGCAAAGGCAGAATCATTATTTTTCTTTTTTTTTTTTTCCCCTTCTCTTCTGTTTAGGATGTTTATTCATACAAACAGGTGGGGGTTTCTTTAAACAGGATATTTACAGTTAATCCCAAAGGAGAGCTTATACAAGAGCATGCAAAGACAAACATCTCATCGTAAGTAATCTCTTATCTCTGACACCTTATAGACTCAATGAATTTGCTGTTCTAATTTATGACTCAAGTTGCCCAAAGATGCACTTGATTTTCCTAATGAGAGATTCCTTAGAATATTTCAAACAAAACACAAAAAATTTAGAATAGAATACAGACTTTCCACTTTCCTTCAGTTAAACTGACCAAAAAACTGAACAAAAAGAAATTGTTTAGTCTTTAGTTTAATATATTCCATCTACTTTAATCATGTAAAGGAATTATCAGTGTACAATCTAGTCTGCATAAAAATGAGACTAGCTAGTTTTCTGAAGCTATCTGCCTTTTCATGGCCTTTTCAAAATTTCCTTTTCCTGGAGCTCCTATCTAGAAAAGCCAGAAAAAAAAAATCTGAAGATAGGGCTGAGGGCTTCCAGCAAGATGCTTAGGCAGTGTAACACCTAACACTGAATGGAAATGGCCTTGAGTAATGTTAAGAGTGTCCTTAATTGAAGGGGAGCCATATGTGTATAAAATACGAATAATTGATTGGGCAGGGAGCTGCTTGAGCCAAGCTGGACAGAAATGGAGAAGCAAAATATGGGGCTTGAATATTTTAGCAGGTGATCTGGGCAGAAAATGGCATCCGTTTCTTACTAGGTAAGTATTGGTGCTTAGAATGAAAGGATTTCTTATCTGAACTGTGAATCCTCTCTGGAAGCTAGGCATTAAAATCAAGTTTAGTTTTATTCATTTGAGGAGGGTGACTTGTCTGTGTAAGAGTAGCCATGGCTTAGTAGTTGATGACTTAGAAAAATTCAAGTAGGACGATCTGAAATGGTTCAGCATTCTTTTTATTTGTTTATTTTCCAGCTATGTCAGACTATGTGAAGTGGTAGATCACATTTTTCCTTTGCTGAAAAGAAGCCATTCTTCAGACTTCCCTTGTTCTGATACCTACAGTCAGTTCACCTACTGGAGAGAACCTCTACCGCCTTTTGAAACTCAGGATGTGCATCCAGCCTCATCTTAACTGCATCTCCAAACTGTTGGCCTCAGCTCAAAGAATGAGTTAGGTTGTATCGAAAGGACACCACTTGGCTTTTGCTGTTGACAGTTCAGCTGGAATCTGTGATGTTGTGAGCATTGTATTTTTTTGCTGTGAGCAAATTTAGAAATGCTTTTCAAACTCAGTCACGTTTCCAGATGACAAGGAGGAGTCTTACTAGGAACAGGAGTTGCGTTTTTAGCTCTTCACCCAGCTCCTCAAACTCTGTGCCATACATTTCCATTATTCAAGGTCAAATAAAAGTGGAGTGATATTGGAGTTGCAGTTAAACATGCCATAAGATTGTAAAGTGGTTCTGTATCTTTTCTGCATCACTGAAGTAATCTTTCATCTTATCAGGACCCCCTGCAAGTAAGGGAGCTGAAGGTGCTCACCATTCGTGACATCATCTGGTGACACAGACAGGGATTGCAATCCATATGTCAAAATTCCTTTCTCTGAAGGAGCAAATGATTTTTCCTCTTTCCCCTTCCTTGACCAACAACTGTTTGTTTAAGAGTTAATTACTGGTCTAGAGCCTCAGCTGTTGTAAATCAGTGTAGCTATCAAAGTCAATTGAACTGTGTTGATTTATTCCAGCCTGTTGTTTTGACATGGTAACACTTTTCTGAGGAAATAAAAGATGAGTAATCTAAATAGAAAGCAAACAAAATAAGATGGCCAGATTCTGGCAGTCTTTCTCAGTTTGAGAAGTACCATGCTTCAAGGATAGCTCTTTGGATTAAGGTAAGGTGCAAGTTGAAAATACAGGCTACAGTGTGTAGTGCCCATCTTACTGAAGTAAGTGATTTTCAGTAAAGACATCTTACCCACAGAATGTGCCGAGTTTCAAGATTGTTACTGAGCCAAGAACACTGAGGATTTTGTCAAAATGGAGTAGTTTTATTTGAAACATTATTTTGGCTAAAATGTGAACTTTGATGCTGGTGAATGATGCATCTCAGGTTTTTACTGTATGGATTTTTTTTTTTTTTGGTTTTGTGTCATAAAGAATGGATACTTCTAGTGCAATTTACTCTCCTCCAAGGTAATGAAATCTCCTCTTTCATCTGTTTTTTTTTTTTTTTTTTCCTTATTTGTCCAGACACAAGCTGTAGATACTGTTTTTGCTACCTGCTTGTGACAGCCTTAAGACTTAACTGTGCATGTTAAAAGCAATACTGCAGATCAGTTGATAATGTTTTCCAAATGGTCTGCCTTTACACAATGCGGTACTTTACTTAAAATGTAGACATCAAGAGACCATATGCCAAATGATTCTCAAATGTGCTTGTAGCTAGGAAAAAAACCTTTTTTTTTTCCTTTTAAAATATATTTAAAAGTCTAATTGTTCTCTGAAACACTGAAAATGGCATCATGGGATTCCATGTATATTGTATTTCAATATGGCTAAATCAGTGGTTCACAAGCTGTGGTCTCTGCCAGCTTGTGATCTGTGGGGCTATGGTACATGTTTTGCAGCTGCTTTGTAGTATTTTCAGTTAAGAATTTAATAATAGGAAGGCAGAGTGGTCCAGGAGAGATTTTAAGATGTGATTGTGGTTAGTTAGCACCCCAAAAGTTTGGGAACAGCTGCTTTGTTTCACACTTGCTCTGTTTCAATAAATTCTGTTTTTGCATGTCAAGAGTGATAGCAACGTAGGTAGGATACTAATTCTGTAAGTAGAGGTTTTATAACTTTTAGTGCCGCAGACCTTATCTGCGATGTCGGGGCCAATTTATGATTTCTCTGTGCCTTCAATAGTAATGAATATAAGTGCAATCCTTTATCCAGCTGCAGTGTGCAGTGGTGAGTCCTCCCTAAGTCTTCCTTTTCACATGAACGTTGCTGCTTTGGGCAAGGTGCATGCCCATTTTGGAGACACCAGGATTAGACAAACACAAAGAGGAAGAAATTCATGTTTAACAACCCAGACTGATTATGCTCTCTTGAAAGTTTAAAGAAAATGCAAATATCTTTTTACTTAAAGATGGAAGAAATGTGGTATGGATTTTCTGAAAGACAATCAGTGGGCTTTGCAGGTTGCCAAGCTGAGATGGTTGCATCTCTAAATATAGCCACACTTTAAGTATCTATTAATACTTGTCATTAATAATTGAATAAATGGATGAATATGCTAACTGCATCCTATTTTAATTCAGTTTTGGTAAAGGCCTATTTCAATCCATTTATTATGCAGAATAAAACCAAACCAACCCTTCTCTTCAGTAAGAGGCTGTCAGTTTTGTGGTTTTTATCCTTAACAGTAGCTAAGATCTCTTTTCCTAAGGTACCACACACAGTAGCTTCTGCCAGAAAAGATGGTCCCTGAAAGTTCTCCACAATTAAAGCCTGCGATGTATTTATTTATAACTTAATAAATAGCTAATCCAGGGCTGTTTGTGCTGTTAGTATTTCAAACCAAATGATAGCATGAATGAGTGGTCATTTTAATTCTGTCAGATTTGTAGGCGTAGCGCAGCACTGGTACAGGTAACCCTGAGATGCTGCGGAATCTCCGTCCCAGAGTTTTTCAAGTCGGTTAAACAGTTATGGCTGACTTGATCTAGTGTTGGCAATCATCTGCTTCAAGCATGAAGTTGGACTGGATGACCTCCAGGGGTCCCTTCTGACCAACGTTTCTGTGGTTCTGTGAAGTTAAACGCCTTACTTCTGACATACTGTATACGCCTTTGTATCTGAAAGTTGAAATATAGCTGAAAAGTGAAATTAGTTTCGAAAACTAATGTTTATCAAATTTACTTACAGAAAAGACTTATAAAAATCAAAGTTTTAGCCTGCTAGAAACATCACCATACTTTTTCAGAGAGTATAAGGCATTTTGATTTGGTAGCTGAGCAATTTTATGCATAATAGTTGAACTGCTTTGCTAATTCATGTAGAAGAAAAAGGGATGGTTTAACAAATTTCTACTCTTTCTGTGAAAGAAAAAAATTCAACCTTGCTTGCAGTGTAATGCTGGTTTCTGTTACACAAAGAATATTTGGCTAACATAAATATGCAGACACATTAAATCACACTATATTCTATTTATACAATACACATAAACTAGAATATGCATCAGTGAGGAGTGACTAATGTTTATTTTCTTGAAGCTGATGACCATACTGCTCCAGCTGTGTCATGTGAGGGAAAGAATACCATATTTGTTGCATTAGTTACATTGAAGATAAAATGTTACTGCTGTAATTTGGGGAGGGAGGAGAAAGAGGGTATTGGGTATTTTTTATTTGTAGATATGGATTATTGTTTCAAAGCCTATTTGTATACAGTATTTACTCTGTATATGTATGTACTACTGCAATGATGAAAATAATTTTAACACCTCATTTTGATCTGCTGAATGCAACAAGGGTAGAAATATATATTGTAATAAAGGCAAATACAAATTTTTTCTGACTTCTATTTTTCTGTATGCTTGGATAATGGCAGAGTGCTTTTGCAGAACTGGTGAAACTCTGTAAAGCATGGCTTTTGTGGCTCTAGTCTCAACTGCCTGTCTCTTATCAGGGCTATCTGGTGTAACTTCCAGCACTTGCAAAATTTTTGCTGTTCAGCTACAGCGTTTGACCCAGAGCTTTTTCAAAGGGAAAGAGTTTGTTGAGGGAGACGGGGCCAGGACCTGGGCTCTGCCTGTTTTTGGGGCATGGGAACAGCACCTCGGAGCCAAGAGCAACCAGATGGGAACTGGAGCAAATTGGACCAGTCAGGAATCCTACCCCACCCCAGCGTTTTTTTTGAATCTTCCTTTTGTCTAATTCCTAGTGTGACCTAAGGAAAAACTAGTCATCTGTTTTGAATGGGAGTGTTGTCATTCATGGCAATGAGACCAGATAGCTGCCTTTTTTTTTTTTTTTCTTCTTTTGTCTTTTCTCCTCTTCTTTGACATTGGCCATTCTACTGATGAGAAGCAAATACCCTTTCCTCCTGTGTGTGAGAACACAGTGCTGCCTTTTGCTCCCTCTACCGGGTTTGCTGAGCAAACTAACTGCAGCAGTAGTGATACTGCCAGGCTTGTGTTAGTTGGTATGAAAACAAAGATGTTTGGGGTTGATAAGGCTCTGCGGCAGCTCAAGTTCTGTGTTAAAATTATAAGAGCAGCCGTATTTGGGCAGTCTGCAGTCACTGCTTCTTCAATCTTCTCTATTTTCTGTATGTCTCTGGCTTGTATAAACATTTACACTGGAGCTCTGGAGACAGGCTTTGAAATGAAGGTGCCTTTTTAATTAAAAGTCAGAGAAATGGTGCTTTTGCATCAGCAAACCAAACTTTATAAGGACATATTCATTGCTGTGGAATATCCCATTAACGCTAGAGGTAGAAAAGTCTGAGGGAGAGAACCCTCTGAGAAGCAAAGACCATAAAGTTGTTGGGTTTTTTTTTTGATGCTGTAGGGAATATTCCCAGAATACTACATTAATTTTTTCCTTGTAAATAAATACTCTTAATTCAATATGCATTGCAGATGCCATCAAGTACCTCAGGATAGTTCATCACTGCAAGAGGCAGAAGACCGTTGGTGTGAAGAGCTAGTGCCTAAAAATATAACTAATATAACTTTCAACTTTTCCGTGAATGCATAAAAAGGTGGAGCCTGGAGGTTGGTTTTTTGTTTGTTTGGTTTCATAAAAGTCCAGCAAAGTACAGTGGTGAAGGGAGTGTACTCACAGTGCCACAACCTCAGGTAGTCCTAGCTCTTTTGCTTGCAGTAAAATCCAGCCCCTCATTTTGTTCTATAGCATGTTGGAGATAGGCAAGGAAAGGGCTAGTTGTGAATGAGAGATGAGAGACTGGCTCAAAGAAAACCCAGCAGTGGTTCAGAGGAATTACAGTTGCTGGATGCTTTGGGGCAGAGATCCTCATCAAGACCTTTCCAGCCATTGGGATGTGAGGGAGAGAAATAAAGGCAAGATAAGAAAGAAGTTTTCTGCTAGGAGGAACTAGAGAAAGGGAACAAAAACTGAGCAAGCGGCCAAAAAGCAGCTGCTTGTTTGCACCCCCATGCTGAACGTAGGTGGTACCAGGTCAGGCGGTGAGCTCTGCGTTTTGCCTCTTAAGCAGTCTTGCCTGAAATCCTGCCTCTCTGCATGGCACAGAAGAGGTGAGAAGGCCATTTTGGCTTCATTTGCCAAACAGGAGAGAGTAACATTGACCAAAATGAAATCTATGCTTAAGTGTCCAAGGGGTACTGCTAGCAGCAAAACAAAGTTGCAACTACAGCTAAATTTTAAGTTTAGGTAAGGACTAGGGCTTCTTTATTTTTTCATGAACTTGGGAAACAAAGCTTTCACCTGCAGCATATACACTTCCTTAGTACCATGCTTGCATCCTTTTAATAAGGCTTGCTTTGGAAAATAAATACAGACATAATCTATCAGCCTATTTAAGCGTGTGCTTGAGTCACCCCTCCCTGCACTGAAATTTATGCATATTCTTAAGCACTTTGCTGAATTAAGCCAACTAATGCCAAGAAAACTGTGTACTGGGGAGATACAGTTTCCGAGCTGAAGAATTGATCTGGCTTTTCTAATGGTTACCCTTGGACCGGTTTTTAGCCTCCAGCACTGTCAGGTGTTCTGCCTGCTGCCAGCAATCTATTTATTGATACAGGAAATCCATTTTGCCTTGCCTTGCTTTTAATGAGTTTTGCAAGCAAGTGGCCCCTTCCTGTGACTCATTCTGTGTTTTCTGAGCGGGAGATTGTGGTTTTAAGTTTCACGTTGGAAAGTAACCGCTGTGTCTGCTTTCCTTGTCTGCTGGAATCTCAACAAGAGGAATACATTTTGGAACAAAGAAATGTAAATGGAGTAGAACAGTTCACGTTTCTCTGCGAAATTGTATAAACATCCTTCTTTTCAGGACAGTTAAAAAGACTAGTGCAAAGCGAAAATAGGTCATGTTTTAAAATAACAGCTTTATCTTAGAACATTGCTGTTAACATGGCAAAAAAGACATTTTCCCTGATATCTCAGTATGTGTTGGTCCTTTGATTTATAGCCAATAAATACCCAAAAATTAAACAGCGGAGGCCTTTCTCTGATCTTACTGACACAGGAGCAGCTCCATTAGCATCTGGATGGCTGCTCAGACATGCACAGCTACGACTGCAATCTGAAGCGTGAATAGCGAGTGCTACAGATTTCCATCCAATTCCCAATCCTTCTCATCCCTTTAGGATACTGGAGGCAAAGAGGCAGGAGATGTGGATGTATTTGTTTCTGACTTTCGCCAAAAATATGGCAGCGGAAGGCGAGAATCCTCTGCAAGCTTGGACCGTTAGCACTGAAAACTTAGATTTACGTTAAAAGCAGCCATAAATACATCAAAACCTGTGGCCGGGACAGTTTCCATTCCCCATTGCTAGATACAACTATTTATATTTCAGGCTCAGTGGCTACGTCTGTTCAGATAAATCGCTGCCCAGTGAAGGGCAGGGACCGTTCTTTGGCCCCGTTGCCAACTGGCACGCTTTGACGAGTGTCCAGCTGCCTGCCTGCCGAGCCGTGGCCATCGCTGGTCTCTGCTGGCCCCGAGATGGTGCCCGGGCATCGCCTGGAGGAGCGCTGCCTGCCCTGGCCGAGGTCGTGCCGAGGACCGTGCTAGCAGCGTACCGGATAGGCGATTGCGTGCCGGAGCCTGGGCTTGCGCCCTGCCGGTTTGCTGACGTGTCCACGCTGCACCTGGGAAGAGCCGGGTCTGACTCTTGGGTTTGGGCTGTCGCTCCTTTTCCCACGTGCGTCCCAGCTGGCCGGATAATGAGATATTGGGACCTCTCCTTCCTGAGGCTTTGGGATGAGCTGGGCTCTTCCCAAGGGCTTGAGGAGGTGCTTCAGTTCTTCTGTAGTTCAGTCAGATCTCAAGAGGAGGCACTATCTGGTCCTGAACTGCTTTCACCTCTGTCTAGTGCAAGCCTGTGCAATACTGAAGCATGTTGGGGAGGCTGAGATCATCCCTGCAGTTCTGCAAAAAGGCCAGAAAAATCTAAAATCTCTGCTAGCACAGGCTTCTTAGAGGCAAAGTGTGGATGGGGATGTACAGAAAATCATACCTGAGAGCAAATAAACATGTTGGGAAAGCAGGAATTCAACAGATCATGTTAAAAATGTGACCTTTTGGTTACCCATCTCAAGTTCAAGCTGGCAGAGACAAGAATTGGAAGGAAAAATTGTGAGGCTCAGAAACTGAAGCAGCTTTATTGGGAACGTACTGAGAGGAAAGAACGAGGGAGACCCAATATTGTCATAGTCACTTTCCTGGAGGGATCCAGATACCATGCAGAAATGCAACACCCCATATTGTGGACTTCATTTCTGATCCATGTACTGTGTGAATGGAAATAACGTGAGAAATGTCTTTATTTCTCAAAGTATGATGGGCTGGGGTGGTTTTTTTTTGGGGGGGGGGGTTGTTTTGTGTCAGTAACAGATCGTATTTGAGATACGGTGACTTAGGGAGCAGTTCAGCCGTTCACGCCCACGTTGCTTTCTAATGCACTCTCTGCACAACCTGAGAGCCTGCACAAGGATTACACCTCCCTGCACGGCTCGTTTCTTCTCTTGCCCTGGACTGCTCCTCTGCACGTATCACTGGCATGAAATCGCTTCCATTTTCTTTTGACCTAGTAAATACTTGTAAACCAAGGCTGTGGTTTCATGGGGGGCTGATCTGATGATCTACCAGTTTGTTACTGCCTAAAGGAAAAAGTCACTTTCCCTGTCCTCTCCTTTGCTCCTCCTGATTCTCCACCCCCACCCCCTCGCTGTACTCCCAGGATAGTTTTGTTCTGCATTAGTGGATTAAATGGGCTCGGAGGGAAGTAAGACCTTGTGCTTTTGTCTATGTCCCATGAAACTGCAACCTAAATTTTACTATGTCCATGTCCATCCTACATCCGACCTTTTTATTCTTATAGTAATCGTCCTATAATTGCAGGCAGACCTTATAAAGTGACATGCCTGGTGTCTATCAGTGAACTTGAGAGCACGGACATAACCACATCCAGATGAGACCGTGAGTGGTGACATACCACGAGTAAAGAAATCGCAGGATCAAAACCACCTGCCCAAGATGGAAGGACTGATGGGGGAGCAAAAACCTGGTCCCAACTCAGGAACAGGATCCAGCCTGTGCCCTGACACAGACATCTTCTGTTGGCTGAGGTGAATCCTTCAGTGTGCTTTCTGCCTCAGTTCTTCATGCAGAAGACAGGGATGATGGCAGTTCCTCTGTCCCAGGCATGGTCCGAGGACAAGGCATTAACACCTATGAGATGCTGCGATATTAAACTGAGGGGTTATGCAAGAAAGGTATTTGAACCACGAGTGGCTCATCTTCTGAACACCTGACGGTCAAGTTTTGTCCTTCCTGGCCCATGAGAGAGGGAAGAACACTGTCTCCATTTAATGTCAGGAAACAAAAGGTCTTGGTAGCTTTAGTAACTTCAGCTTCAATTTCCTGAGTCCGTTGTCAGGGTCCCAGGTACTGTGTCATCCTCCTGTCTGTTCAGAACAAGGATTGAGAAGAAGAGGGGAGCTCAGGGCACACCCTAATTTGTCAAGTAAAAAGCTTCTGGCCTTCAAACTCACAAAGCATCACTGCTTTCCTAATGGCTTCTGGTACTGGGTGGTCTCTAGGATGTCTCATCATGATCCCTGCACTAAGAGACCCAGCGAGAGCCACCTACCAGAAGAACCCAGAAAACTGATATTGCGAGTATAAGGCTATTTGGATTTGCTAGAAATGGGCAGAGAGTTAGGGTGGATGTAGAAACACCAAACTGGCGTCATCGTAACAGCAAGTAGTATATACTAGGGCATCCTGGCTTTTGTGGGCTAAGTCCAAACATCTAGGAGATCTGTTCTTGGGGTCACTGTGTAACGTTTGTTTGCTTGCCGGTTATGTCCCAGCTAATTTTGCAATGCGAGTCTAAATCCTTCAACCGCACATCCAAGTTGTAATTTAAGCCTGCATAATTTTATCTCTGCTTGCTTACACTCACTGTCTCCTGGTTTACACAGGCCATTGCTGGTTTCTGTAAGAATTGCTGCATTGATTGATATGCGAAACAGGAAGGTAGGATGTTTTAATGTGGAACGGTATTTAGAGAGATGCAGCATCTGTGTCTAAAGCGAGAGATAGTTACAGGGTTAGACAAGTAGGCCATCAATTACAGGAGACTGAGGTTAGGACCATCTGGCTGTTTGAAACAACACCAGGTGTTGCAGAAGCAAATTTCCTGTGTTGCAACATAGGAGGAGGGCGGCGGGCGAGAAGCAGCCCTCCAGAGCGAATCTCAGCCATGAAGCAGGCCGCTTCTCATTTCCTTTTTTAGTGCTGTCTTGTGGGAAAAAAATCACTCGAAGAGCCCGGCGCACCTGCGTCTCCTGCTCGCTGCCTCCCGGGGCCGCTCGGGGGGAAGCCCTCACCGGGGCCGGGGCCGCGCAGAGCTCGTACCCGCGCAGCCGGCTTGGCCGGCCCTTGCCTTGCGGTCCCGGCTGCCTCCCGACGGACCCGAGCACCGACGTCCCGCGCCGTGTAGCCGGCACCCGCGGTCCTCTCGAGGCCCTCCTTGCCGCCCGACCCACGGAACGGGGTGTCTCCGGCCACGTGCAGCCCTGCCTCGGTTTCCCCCCCCAGCCCGAACTGGCTCCGCCAGCCGAGGGAGAGGCAGCCGAGGTGGGCTGGCTGCCGGCGGAGAGGGTCAAGAGGTGCAGAGAGATGACCGTCACCCACGGACTGCTCAGCAGAGGAGCATGCACTTGCAGGCATTTTCAGTCATTCGGGGCTACTGGGCCATATTTTTACATAGTGACTGGCTCGGTATATGCAAAAAATATTGCTGCCTTACCCATATGCGTATTGTTAAACCTGAACAAGCCTCTCACGCAGTTACGCAGCTTCAAATTTTCTCATGTATACTTGGCGATACTTTATTGTTAGAATTTACATTAAAAAGGGGAATAAACCGTAATGCTGAAATTCATCCAACCTAAAAGTTACACTGATATAAATAAGTCAGGAAACAATCACATCTCCCACTAAAGTTGTTCTTACTCTACTAAACTATGAGTGTAGAAAGACTTGATGGAGGCTCTGGCAAGAGGGAATTTCCAAGGCGGTTGCTCCCAGCGAGCCCCGCCAGCGCGACAATGTCCTTTCACAACAAGCAGGCAAGAGGTTAAAAATTAGGAAAATGCAATCTCAGTAACTAGCAGCAGAACCTTAGATGGGTTTTTCCTAGTTTCTTTTTCTATCAGTGAGAAACAGCCCTCACAGGTTTGTTTTAAACTTTAATTATTATACTTTAATTATCCGGTGACGGGGGGAAAAGCCTTTGATTTGGTTATAAGTGCCGAACTTACATGAATTCCTCAATAAAACACTTCATTTAGGGAACACAGCAAAGGTTGCTAAGTGACAGCGATGCAGTTCCCTATCAGAGCACTTCTAAACCTCTATCGCCGAGAAGAAAATGAAATAGCTGGGGGTACCGGTCTGTAGGCAGGGTGGGGAGACTAAAGGGCTCCGGCTCATAAGCAAGCCTGTGCCTATATATTTTTAGCTACCTATTAAGTGCAGGCTGGTTTTCAGAATCTCTGAGCACTTATGACATCCGCTGAATAATGGCAACGGTGAGGTGTCCAGGTCACTGCTGTCCAGGTACTCTTGTGAAAGGGGATAATATGGTCTTAGCTCCAGCTGGATTTGAAAACATCGGCTATTATGCAAATCAGAAGGGCTCACACCATTCATTAAAATGCAGCAAGATGGGTGTTTACCCAGGGATAACATTTCCAAAATGTACCGGTGACAAACATGGAGGTAGAGTTTGGGCTAATGTAAATTTCTAAACACTGCCTTTGAAAAGAGAGTGTTTGGTGGGGAATACTGCAGATAATAGCAATAACCATTCCTGAAAATAATGCTCTGACTGCAATTCTTAATTAAAAAAAAGGAAAATTTCAGATGTCTGGTCAAATTAGCTACCTGCTGATTTACCTGTGAAACTGATTGATATGTATTAGTAATAACCAAATGCATGACTTTCCATAGTGGTAAGCAAACACTTATTAAATTCAAGAAGTGTAAGCACATAAGTCAGATAAAACCATTGCCTATTTTCAGGAGTGGGATAATTTTTATCTTCCTTTTTTGCGAAATATTTTGTCATATGTGACTACTTCATATTTTGCACTTAGGGATGAAACAGAAATATTTATTTTAATGATGGGCTATGCAAGACTATTGTAGTCCTTAACTCTTCAAAATGCTTTTTAAAGTTTTTGTGTGACAATTTGTCATGTGTGGGCTTGGTTTTTTTATCTGGAATCATTTTACATTAAAAGAAAATCTTATTTGCAAAGCAAATAAAAGTCCACCTTCTAAAACTAGGTAAAAATGAGGCAGAGGGTTGGTCTGACTGTTAAATGAATATATAAAACTAACACATAACCACAGACTTCTAAGATTGGGCTGGAAAGAGAATATTGTATTGACTGCATCTATCCAGGATATTTGCTTTGGTGTTTTGGATGGATTATTGCCTATTACGTATTTCTCTCTTCTTTTGCATCCACCTCTTCCTCCTTTCCTGGAGACTAGTGCTTGCATTTCAAATTGTGCTCTCTTCCTAGATGTTTTATTCTTACCTTCCTTAAGAGCTGCCTGTTTTGCGTGCCAGTGTCAGGATCTGTTTCTACTTCAGACGGGCTGTGAGATGGCGTTGCATTGGGCCTGATCCTGCCTGCGTGCTCATCTGCTTCTCTGTTGTCAGGAGGCTCGGCTGTAGGGCTGTGGCGGGACCAAAACGACAGCTGCTCGTGGCACCAAGGCCGTCTGCAAAGATTTCGCAAGGACATTAGTTATTAACCTCTCGAAAACTGCTGGAGCTGCCCCACCTAAATCAGCCCTCAGCCTGCCCTCTCCCGCAACCAGTTTTTGCTAGGAGTAATGATGCAAGGGGTTTGTGCAGAAAAGCTGTATAGCTTCACTTACAAAAATATTTATAAAGTGACCTTTATAAGGCCTCACATAGGAGCCAGATGACTGGCTCCATTTGCAGCTCTAGCCTGGCTTTGCGCATACTTTCAACCCCGTGTAAGAGCGTTCAGGAAACTTGGCCCCAGACAGCAAAAATGTTACGGTGAGAGAAGTAGAGCTCAGCGCAGCCTAGGCTCGGTTTGGGGCTTATCGACGGCGCAGGGTGATGGGTCTGGCGCAGACCCGCTGCGCTGCATGTAACGTGGCCCTGCCTGGGCAACCGCCGCCGCTTCGGCTTTTCTGCGTCACAGCCGGCGCTGGTGCTTGCTGGCCGTACGAGGGTGAAACTTTTCAATTTGAACAAGCCAGACCCATCTGCCAAACGGCTCCTCTGCTTGATCAGGTCCGTGCAGGCACGTGGTAGCCGGTCTGGCAGCGGCTTGCTCCGTGGTGAAAGAAACCTGGCCAGCAGGAACACGATGCTGGCGTGTCCGGAATGAGTCTGCCCCCGCAGCCAAACTGCTGGCACCCCAGTAAGTATCCCGGGGTATTTAAACACCCCAGGCTGAGAGTGGTGCTGGGGATGATTCTGGCCCCTTGACTGTTGAGTCGATTCCTGTGGCGTGTGGGCCAGGAGACTGTTTCAGGTACAGCCTTGGGTAAACGCCTAAACAACCGCTCCGCGAGCGGTCCTGGGAGACACCGTGCAACCGCGGTGCGGCCTCCTGCCTTTTTGCTCTGGAGGACAGGGTAGAAAGCCTGATGCTGGGATTCGCGATACAACCTCCTTCCCTTTGGCTTGGTAGGAGGAATGAAAAGAAAACAGAGAAAGAAATAATAACACAACTGTCTTTGATCTGACTGAGAAATGCATTCTCAAGAATAATATGTGAGAAAGGCATCAGAATTTTTGCCTGCTTAAAATTTCCCATTGTCTTCTAAGGAACAAATACTTTGGTGTGTATTTTGTTTAGCCAGATTCTTTTGCTATGATGGTCTGTCTACGCTGACTAAATTCTTGTACTAATGGCTCCACAATGCTGCATTTAAAGATTATAATACATTTATAGCCCACTGATAAAAAAAAACACAACAAAAAACCCCAACTGTATAAAAGCCAGGTATTAGCTATTATTAAATAAAAATAATTTACAGCTTACCACAGTCACAATGAATTAGATTGACTCACTTATGGGCTTTAGGACATTTTTTCTAGTTTTTGTTTTACGAGACTGTACATGAAGGATGTTAGCTCAGTTGGAGATTTTCTCTTTTACTCTATGCCAAGGTTTTCAGAAGTGACTAATGACTTTGGGTGCCTAACTGGAAACATTGTAATAACGCCTGAATTTCAGAATGGCTGAGCACCCATCATCTGAAATTTAAGTCCTTTTATGGTCGTTTAAATTCAGCTCTCAGGACCGAGATCCTCTAATTCATCAGGAACTCTTGAAAAGCTTGGAAGTTATGGAAATATATTAAAAAATTTAAGATGCAATTTCCTCCTTAAAAGCCTCTCCATACCCAATTTTCCATGTCCCAACATGTGTGGAATTAGAAGGAAGAAATTGGCAATTATTGAATGCAATATGCTTTGATTTTATGATAAAGAAAACATTGTGTTCATTTCCTTACTACAGTGTGGTAGCCCTGCTTTTCTGATAAATCCTAATATCCATAACCTTGTTTTTAAAGAGCTTTGTGTCAGTTTTCTAGACCTTCAGCATAAATCAGTGTAAAGCGGTTGTGTGAATTCAGCCTTGGTTTTACAAAGATGGACACAACTCTGTGGTCTCTATATAGGGAGGAATGATTCACGGGGCTTAGCAAGCATGAAAGACTTGGGATACCTGGGGGTGAAAGTCGCACGCAAGCTGACGATACTCTTTATTTCATAGACTTTCTGGTGCCGTGCTGCCGCAGCCCACAGTTATGTAGTGGACAGATAGATACTACCTTTCACTAACATTGCCTTTGCAGGTACCGAGTCAGATCTTTCTTTGATATCAACTGGTGCGAACTACCACCGCTTAAATTATGCCATTTGACACCAGGTGGGCTTAGTATTTCATCGCTCACTGGGAGGTGAAGCCTTCCCTTAGATAACTGGAGAGCTCTGGCTGATTATCTCATAAAAATCTGCTATTGCATCAGGCGCAGAATAGGAGGAAGTTAGTCTCTTAAATGAATTGTAACTGGAAGCTTTTACTCTGTCTAGCCAGGCTGTTACCCACAGCTTAGATTAGATCTGATCTTTTTATGCTTCCCTACAGGTTTGCTTTGATTGTCTCCCCATTTTCCAATAAACACTCTAAGAGACCACTGGGCAATTACTGAGGAAGTCCCTGGGAACTGTTCCCAGCAAGTCTGATCCGCGGCATGCAGGGTATAAAGCACTTGCCCAGGATCACATGCTCCCAGATACACGGGGCACACGGATGGCTGTTCCCAGAAGTGGATGCCAAGAAGCAAGCTAGCGAGGGGCATGGGAACAGCCTTGTGACCGCAGCCAACGGCAGCGGTGGGAGACCGAGGGCTGCAGCTGGACTGTGAGAAACGAAGCAGTGTGTTTGGTTTTGAAGTGAGAAACCCAAATGCTTGTCTAAAGCACACTGGACATCACGGAGCGCCCAGTTTTACAGCAACAGTGCTACACAGAGGCGCTGTTGAGTCCTTTATCTCTGCCTGACGGATCATTTCATCACCTGGATGGCCCTGAAAATTTAGCTGCGGGCAAGGACAGAAGAGTAAGTTTATCTTGGCATCTTCCACTTTTATTAAAGGGTTGTAGCATCTATTATTTCCTCCAACTGTTTCCCCACATCCTACGTCTCTAAGCCTGGCCTGTAATCCTACACTCATTCCCGTACTGGCTCCTTATCTTCCCAGTCTCTGTCTTCATATCAGCAGACCACGTCCTCTCCCTGGCTTTGGCCAGGTGACCCACTGTCTCTGTGGAGGACACAGGGGAGCCAGCAGCTCCTTGTACCTTTTATTGTAACTGTTTATTTTATTTCTTCTTGTTCAGACGAGCCTGTTCCAGTCTGCTGTATTGAAATCCAGCAAGACACACGGGAATCTCCCAGTGTGCAACCCCAGCCATGGCCGGGATCTCCAGGACCTCGCCACCCACATCTGTTCCTCCTGTTGGGCAGGATCCACTCCTCTCCTCGTGACTGGGAGGCTGCTGAGCCCCAGGTCCACTCAGGCACAAGGTCTGGCCAAGAGCAGCCAGACCCGTTGTTCAGCGAGGGCTGCACCATCCAGAGTTGCGGCGTGACAGCCTCTTTTCTGCTGTCCTGCATCCTCCGAATCGCCAGCCTGGCAGCCAAAGTTCTCAGCAAAACAGACAGCACAGTGCCGAGGGCAGCCTAATGCCACATGCCCTTTCTTCTTCTGCATTACTCCTTCTTCTCCCTCTCCCTTCGCATGATGTGTTGTACTGGAAGGGTTGCAGGAAAGGTAATAGAAAAGGAGGGTGGGCAAACCTTCTGGCTGCCCAGCCACCCTTCAGCTGATGGTGAGCAGCTTGACCCAGATGCCTAGACACTTCTGTTCATGGTACCTATGGCATTGTCCTTCAGCTAAAATATGTGACTTCTGTTTTAATAAGAGCAGAATAGTAAAACGTGTATGTCAGACATCAAACGGCTTGGGACTTATGAGTTTTGCAGGTGTGGAATGGAGCAGATGATTTTTTACTTTTTTTCAATGAGTCTAAGAGTTTGGACAACAGTATTGCACAGGGGAGAATAAAATTCACTCTACATACTCAGGCAAATGTACAATGTACTGACTTAGTGTCTGGACTGGGTAGAAAAGGGAGGACAATGAACTCCACAAAGAGGGTCTGAGAGATGACATTGGAGGCATAACCAAACCGGCAGTCTGTTGCCTGGCTCATCACCAGGGAATAAAGTTTACCCCACTTAGAAGGAAATGAACGGGGCCCTGGAGGTGTTTCTGAAGAATGAGACACTGTCATCTGCACTAAGCATGGCTCGATATGACCTCTAAACCTCCAAGGCCACATCTTCTGCTTGTAAGGAAGCAGAGCCTGTAAACACCATGCTGCTACAGCCCCACTGGCAGCACCCAGGGCAGGAAAGTCCCCAGCAAAGGTGCAGCTGAAGGGAAAATGCTTGCCACCCCAACAGTGTCCCCTCCTGTACCACTTTTGCTGGCAGAGTGGTTTTGGTAGCATTTCTGAATTTTCCTGTTCCTAGCAGACACAGCTCTGGGAGCTGAACTTCTTGGTGTAGACTGACACTCACAGAAACACTTTCATATTTACGTGGCTACAGGTTTTACACCAGTGCCTGTATCTCTCAATGCTGTGTACAGCACTGCTTGTGTCTTTATGGCATAGGGCCATGCTGGGGCCACCCTAAGGGGTTTCCTACAATAAAAATTCAGGGAAATTTCAGTCACCCTACCTGTCCCTTCCCTGAGCCTTCAGCAGTCTTTTCCATCCATGTGAAAAACTGGTAAAGTGGCTGCTTGCCAAGCTGGCGGCTCGGCTGGCTGCTCCTCCTCCTCTTGCTGCCCTCGCCCCACAGCCCTGCGGGACGTCGCAGCCCTGCGGGATGTCGCAGCTCTGGGTTTCCCCCTTTCCCGACAGGTAACCGCGACCGGGGAGCAGTATGTGTCTGTGGGCTTGTGGGGACTGGGGTTTTTCTCAGGTGGGGACACAGCACTGCACACCTCTGGAAGCAGAAATAAAGTGTGGTGTAGCCAAAACAGCCTAAAGAGCCTAATGGACATGTCAGTGGGAAATGGTGTCCTAATGCCTCTAATTTCTCTTAAAAATTTCAGTTTAAGTCACCAGGTATGCCTGTATTCAGTATATAAGCCTCATTTTTTTTTTCCTTCATAAAATGCACCTAAAATTAAAGTGTATTTTACTCTGAAATTTTCTAGGAAGAAGTAATTGATATCAAGTCCTGGTGGCTTAAGGAGATACCAGTTTACTGCTGCCAGCACCACAGGTGTCATAGCAGCAGCAAAGGCAGCAAACCTGGAGGCGGTGGATCGAATTGATCCTCCTTTGGGCCAACAAATACACAGAGGTACTTCATCCCCGGAAAGTATGGGAAAGCCCAACAAAGGTAAGAAATGTACTTTGTTCGCTTTGTAATACCCCCTTTTTTTCCTTCTCTGTCTGTCCCGCGGTGGCTGTGCCATGCCGATGAGCAGCACAACGGTGTCTGCTGGTGGCCACCCCTGCAGATGAGGAGGTTTTTGAGAGGTGTCCCCCAGCTCCATCCCGTCCCAGCACAGCACACCCCCTCCCTTCCAACAGCCCTCTACGGGCACTCAGGCGCCTGTGCCTAATTGAGGCAGCGGCTGGTTTTAATATGAGGTCTGAACACTGGGGTTTTGGGGGTTTGGGGTTTTTTTTTAGATTTTAGATCCTAAATTGCTTTCAAAGGGATGGTGCATCACTCTCCCCGGCTCCGGGGACAGTCTTTGCAGCTTCCAGAAGATGGTGCCCTGCTGTTAGGAAACAATGCTGTGAGCAGCAGTCATTCCAGTTCACTGGCACAATGTCACA
>JANHGO010000037.1:19730177-19784158 GCA_024606505.1 Aquila spilogaster | reverse complement strand
AGGTCTGAAATATCCTGTGGTTCTGGTTAGCTTTCTCTCCGGATGCACATCAGCTAAAGCATATGCATCATCATGTGATACTCAAGGTTGTTTCAGCACAGCTAATTATGACAGAGGCTTTATTTAGATGCCATGTATAAAAAGATGAGTAAAGCACTCCGATGTGAAGCCAGGAAGATATTAGACTTGATCCTGAATGAAAGGCTGATTTTCACTGGCATGTAGCACTGGAGTTCTCCACTGAGCTTTGCACATATGTCTAAGATGTTTAAATAATTCCAATAAACTATGATGTCATCTTTGCAGCTCCATTGCCATTTCCTATGATTTGGTTCATGATTTTTTCCCCTCTCAGTTACTAATTGCTCCTGAAGCTTGTGCAACTGAATGGGGCTCTTCTATTTTTCACACTCCCTTCCCCCCCCCACCATTCACAAAACACACGCCTGTTAAGTTTTAATTGGGGAAAAACACCTACAGTCAAATTCAGCATTACTTCTCAATGGGAATTTAGCAACATCTGAGCAGCACAATCTAGCCAGCCACACTGCTCTGTGTTCTGTTGGTGTGGGGAGTGTCTGAGTGCAGAGGAGAGCTCAGGAAAACACATGGCAGAATGAAATCAAAAGAGGAACACTGAGCAAACAATGTTCATGGGCTTGTTCATGTGGGCAAAAACCATCTGTCAGGAGGATGAAGGCACGTTCAATGGCCAGGACAGATTTACAACCTTCAGTATATGTGTTTATATGTATCATTTTTCCTTGTTTTTGGTTTCACAAATGCAGCAGGGCAGAGGTTCTGGGACAGGAGTACTGGGAACCTGACAGTATGTCTGTCCTGAATGGTGCCAGGCCTTGCTTTCTGTGCCTGAAGACATCTGTGAATATCTACACTATGAAAGTCTCTTTGCCCTCAAGACATGACAGCTGCTTGTAACTGGACTAGTTAATAGGTCCTGATCTAGTCTAGTCCCTGCACTAAGTGATCACTCTAGCTGTGCACAGAAACTGACTGGAGAGTGCTAGCTATGACACTGGTCTAGGTCAGAAATTATTCTTGCATTGCTGTAAGCATTTACCAATTCAGATGATGGGGACCTGTCACTGTGTCCTGGCTCTACTCAATCTGCTACTATGGATGGGGCTGGACAGACTTCTGCAGACTACACAGGATTCACCTGTAGGACTCTTAATCTTCATTTTGAATGGAAGAAAAATATCGTTGGTGTAATGGTTTAATCCTGATGGGCAGCTAAACTGCAACACACTGCTTTCTTATTACCCCTCTGGAAAGGAAGATGAAGAGAAAATACGATGGAAAAGGTTCAAAGGTTGAGAAATGGGCAAGGAGGTTTCTCACCAGTTACCATCACTAGCAAAACAGACTCTGTTTAGGGAGTTTAGTATAATTTATTGCCAACAACGAACAGACCGGAGCCATGAGAACTAAAAGCAAACTAAAACTGCCTTCCTCCTTCCTACCCTCTTCTACCTCCTCACACTAAACAGTGCAGGGGGACGGGGAATGAAAGCTGCACTCAGTCCATTATGTTTTATCTCTATCACTCCTCCATGGTCACTCTATGCCCTTGCTCCACATAGGGCAGGGGCAGATGCCACAAGATACCATCCTTCCTGAACTGATCCTACGTGGGCTTCCTGCAGGCTGAAGCTCTCCAAGCACTGCTCCGACATGGCTGCATACCACAGGGCCCATCCTTCAGGAGCAGTCCCATTTGGAGCAGCTGGAGCTGGCTCTGATCTGACATGGGGCAGTGCTGGGCTCTATTCACAGAGCCTTTCCCTGCAGCACACCCCTGCTACCAAAACCTTGCCACATAAACCCAGTACACGTGGGGAGAAGAAAATGGGCTGGAACTTGATGGGAGGGAGAAGGTGGAAGGTAAATCTGGGGTGACAAAAAGAAAAGAGTCTGGAATTTGATAGAAGACTAAATAAAGCCAGAGAGAAATAAATTCAGAAACCAAATGAGTCCTTAAAAGTCAAAGTCTGTGAACTTAACAAAGTAGGTGGTAATTTTGGCCAGGTTGGATGGGGCCCTGGGCAGCCTGATCTAGTGGCTGGCAACCCTGTCTATAGCAGGAGGTTGGGATTGGGTGGTCTTTAAGGTCCCTTCCAACCCAACCATTGTATGACCCTGTGATTCTATGATTTTCCAGAAAGCTGCAAGGATGCACATTTTGCTGCCAGTTCATTGGCATACAGGGAGAAACAGTTTAAACTTCAAGACATTTTTTTTCCAGCAGCAACAAACAAGGACATTTTACAAAAGCTTGAGTGAAGACAAGTGAATTGCAAACTGCTATCCAATAATGGCTACATATTGCAAGATGTGAGATGAAAGGAAAATATCTGTGAAATTTGAAGACATTTCATGCTATATACATTTCCAAAGATTTCATCAGATCTTTCAAGTTGTCAAAGAAATGTCAGGAAGTGGTTTTGAGCAACTTATGGGAAACTTATGAAAAAATCACTTGATTCAGAGAAAGTAACTAGAACTCGCTCGGTTCTATTTCGATTTCATGAAATCCCATGGTGCAGTTATTTCTCTTAGATCAAGGTCTGCATTTCCATGCTCAGATTTTGTGGTCTGTGTTTACAGGCTCAGATTTCTCTGACACTCCGTCGGTACTCTCCAAAGCTGTTCTATGGACAGGCACACAAATAACCTCAAAAACCCGCTTTAAAAAAAGACCACTTCCGATCAAGCGAACTCTTTGTCAGCATCACTAGCAGCTTGATAACAGTATGTGGAAGCAGGTTTGCCAAGAGACCTAACAGAACTGAAGTCACCTTTTTCTTTCCACTGCAGTACTGCTTGGTGTTGTTCAATGGAGTTACTAGCAGCAGTCATATCCCGTGTATTGCTCTGTCCAGCTACAGTAGTTTGCCCTGTGGGACTTACAAACAACACAAGGAAATTATAATGTCAACAGGGTTTGGGATGAAGAGCTGATGGTCTGCAGTGTGTTGTAGAGATGTGATGGAAACCCATGCAGATGTGTCATAACCAGCCAGAACAGCTCACTTGTGGTCATTCTAGCCTCACCACATGCTCACACAGGATGCTAGGTTTTGTAGTTGGTGCCATGCTTTTCAAGTCATCTATAGCTCTGTTGTGCCTACCTGAGGACAGGAAATCCTCAGACCTACTAATCACATGGGCACCATCCTTACAGTACCTCTCCAGAAGTAGATGCTACTATGGTACTATCTGCAATTTGTCTCTTTGGGGTGGTTCCTGTCTCCAAGGACTCTCAAAAAGATACCTGTATACTTAGTGAAAAGGACTATAGCTTGTGTGACAGCACAGCAGAGGAAAGCTTCCCAAACCTTCCTTTTACATCTGTTCAAGAGCAAACCTCAGCATGCCCTTATACAGCCAAAGTCTACAACAGAGAAGGTAAGGAAAAACAACCTCCTATCATTCTGACTGCAACACAGTTTCAGTACCTGCAAGTTATAGTTTGCTCTCGGCCCTAACACAAGGAAAAATCCTGCTGACATGTCACTGGAATCTGGGAAAAGTTACTAAGGACTCTAAGACTCTTCTCAAGGTATATTATGACATGCACGATGCACTCTTACCCAATATCAGTAGAGTGACACTGATATGTGGTCTTCATTGGGATAGAGAGAAGGGAGGGGTTTAGCACTGTTCTCAGTTACCAGTACCATCAGTCTAAGCAAATTCAGCATAGAAGTCAGTAGGGTTCTTTTTAATGGCTTCGAGTGGGCTTGGATTTTTACTCAAATGGTGTGCCTATACAGGGTTTGAAGACTGGGATCCATCCACCTAAATGTAGGTGTCTGATTAAGATTTCGAGGGTAGACCAGTACAAAGAGACATGTGGTGGACCAGCCTATCTGAGTGAGACCACACCATGCAGTTAATGTTAAGAGTTGTTAGAGAGATTCATCTTCTAATCTGGTGTCTTGAATAGCATTCAAAGTCAGTGGGAAGAGCAGGTAGAAGCACCTAAGCACCCAACCAAATCAATGGGAATGTTATTGCATAATTTGCCTCTGAAACACTTATCAGGGTGGAAATGTGCGCATGTTGCTTTGTCTGTTGGCGGGGTGAAAGAAAGAAGATAATAAATTAGAAAAATAAAAATGAAAATAAACTTTTATTTTTAAGCTTTATCCTAATGTATCTAGAATGTTAAGAATTTATCACCTGAGATAAAAGACTTAATCATTACTAAACCCTTTGGCAATTATTTTAATAACATTAATCAAGATGAGCTCATTTAGTGCTAATGGGGGTGTTTTAAGTACTTTTATAGGATTTTCACTGAAATTCAGAATTAAATAATTGGGCCATTATTCTAAAGTGTTTTCGTCATCCCTCAGGGAAGTCCCAGTTTCTTGGTTTTCACCTGCTCAGTTTTATTTCCTCTCAAGCATTAATTCTGATTGCCCTTGACAGTTTGGGAGCACCCCCTCCCAGTTATTAATCTGACCCTCTTCTGGGCAGTCTGAGGTTGGTTGCCCCGATAATCTATTTTGTAAATGCAGTCATGGACAGGAAAGGTTTAAAATAGCACTACCTGAGCATGGTGATGGATGATGAGACAAGAAGGATGATGACTGCCATTGGCTAAAGGCTCCAGTGAGTTGAGTGTTCCCAAAACCCAGACTGCACGAGCAGTTGGTTAATTAATTGTCCAATTCTGCATACAATATTACTTTAAGCATGCTTACCTCTTATTAGGGGCTGTGGTCTCCACAATCTGGAATGCAGAAGCACTTGCTGAAGGCATTATAGAGGAATTATGGACTCTAGTTCAGTAGCCTGCATTCATCCTCTTAGCACTGGCTGATACAGAAAAATAGAATCAATCATTTTAGTTGGAAGGAACCTTTAAAGGTCATCTAGTCCAACTCCCAGCAGTGAATAGGGACACCACAGCTAGATCAAGTTGCCCAGGGCCTGATCCAGCCTCACCTTGAAAATTTCCTGGGTTGGAGCATCCACCACATCTCTGGGCAACCTGTTCCAGTGCTTCACCAATCTCACTGTGAAAGACTTTTTCCTTATATCTAACCTAAGTCTCCCCTCTTTCACTTTGAAACCATTTCCCCTTGTCCTGTCACCACAGACCCTGCTAAAGAGTCTGTCCTCTCTTTCTGGTAGTTGCCCTTCAGATACTGAAAGGCCGCTATCAGGTCACCTTGCAGCCTTCTCTTCTCCAGGCTGAACAGTCCCAGCTCTCTCAGCCTGTCCTCATAGGAGAGATGTTCTATCCCTTGGATCATTTTTGTGGCCTTCCTCTGGATGTGCTCCAACAGGTCTATGTCTCTCCTTTACTGAGGATTCTACGTCTGGACCCAGTATAGAATGATAGAACATAGAATGGTCTGGGTTGGAAGGGGCCTTTAAGTTCACCTCGTTCCAAACCCCTGCTATAGACAGGAACACCTCCCTCTAGACCAGGTTACTCAAAGCCCCATCCAGCCTGGCCCTGAATGCTTCCAGGGAGGGGGCATTCACAGCCTTGCTGGGCAGCCTGTTCCTGTGTCTCACCACCCTCACAGTAAAGAATTTCTTCCTAATATCTAGTCTAAATCTACTCTCTTCTGGTTTAAAACCATTTCCCCTCATCCTGTCACTACATGCCCATATACAAAGTCCCTCCCCAGCTTTCCTATAGGCCCCCTCCAAGTACTGGAAGGCCGCTATAAGGCCTTCTCTTCTCCAGGCTGAAGAGCCCCAGCTCTCTCAGCCTGTCCTTGTAGAGGAGGTGCTCCAGCCCTCTGATCATCTTCATGGCCCTCCTCTGGACCTGCTCCAACAGCTCCATGTCCTTGTGTTGGGAGCCCCAGAACAGGATGCAATACTGCAGGTGGAGTCTCACGAGAACAGAGTATGCTCAAATATATCTGAAACATCACTGTAACAATTAGAATTGTAATAGAGAATGTACACTAGACCTTTGCCTTCCTTGAAAGTAGTTAGATGCCCTGATTATTTGAAACAACTCTAAATGTTTGGGCAGCTGTCTTGACCCCTACACTTAGGAATCCATGGATACACTCCATGTACCCATGTATACCCATGCAAGCTAGATATTCAGACTTCCTTTAGAGTCAGTGGAGATCTAGTTAATACACTCACAGAAACCCAGAGAGCAACTTGTCTGCTTAGCCACTAGCTGCCTACATTCAGGCAAGTTGAGTCACCCTCCAGACTCTGGCGACTGTATTGAGTAGATCTGTGCTAATACAGTGAGAACTTGGATGCCTCAGGCTCCATTCAGCTGACTAATCATTGATGCCTCGTGCCATGATAGTGGCTCCGCAGTATCCTGGCTGATCTCCAGCTGCATCTCCAGAGGAGGCAGGTCATATCTGCCAGTGCAATGTGGATATCTCAGACATCCTGAAAAATCCTCAGACACCTGAAAAAAAATTGCAAGAAGGCTACTTCTTGCAACATGTAGGCACCATAGCACTGCTGTTTGTCCTGGATAATAGGATGCAGTTCATGAAATCACTTCAATACAAGTGCTAATTTTTTCTGAGTCATTCATATGCCGATATACTCATTAAGATGACAGTTGTATTAGAATGTTTTATTTAACCCAGAAGAAAAGCCTGTATCAATCATTTCTGGTGTTGGTAATCAGAGGAGACACTGCCATTTCAAACTCACTCCCCTTTTGGTAATTCATATGCCTCCTAAACCCAAAGAATGACAGAAGAATGTAACTGTAGTACATTTAAACACGAAATAACGAGTATCTATTTTTTTCATATTCAGTCAAGTTTATGTATTGCTATTTTCTATTTTTTCTCAAACTGAAAGTTTCTTGTCCCTTACTCCATTATGGTGATTCAAAATAATGCAGGCTGGTAGATGGCCAAATATGAGGAAAAGAAGAGGTAGAATATATTTCCATTTATATCTTATCTGGAAAATCATCTCTGAAAAATTCTTTGTTTTAAAAGATTACTCTCAGTGCGGAGATCTTTACCCAAATCATTGTATCAAGCATAATATACAATGCACATTGCATACAGCAAAACTTCACCTTCATAAATCCCATTTTCCAAGGCATGGTACGGTAATGCAGATCATATTTTGTAACCCCATTGCATGTATCTTGCAGCCTGTACATTTTGTTTGATTTTAACCAATAGGAAAATTTTTCAATAGGAGAATTACTTAACATTTCAGATAAATTTAACAATTCATATATTTTATACACAGGAAGAAGTCAAAGAATTACACCGAACAATTAATGTGACTGAGAACAGTTATTTTCAGGATAGCGTAATCTTTGGGTAGGGTGGTTAGGTTGTCAACTTTTTATTGTGTGATGGAGGCATCTCTATTTTTGTCTACTTCACGTTACCTCAGATGGGTTTCAGGTTTTGCAGCATGCATAGTTTATGGCCGTGCCAAATACATAATGAGTGTGGGATCCAAGTAAAAATATACGCCTTGTATCCTGTTTACACTTAGACTATTATAATAATTCAATCCTGTACTCATGGATGATGCAACAGGGTTTCCATTCTAGGACATTAAACTCTGCCCACGCATGATGTATGCCCTTTGTTATTATGCAGTGTTTCAGTGCTGCAGGCTGCAGCTGGCAGACACTTCCATGTCTCCACTACAGCTGGATGTTACGGTTCTAACTGCTACTGAGTCTTATTAGTGATGGAGGCACTTATTCATGTATTCTGAAGGTCTAACATGTTTCAAGTTTCAGCTAAGCCAGAATGAAATAAGGATTGCAGGATTTCACTTATGGCAGGCAACCGATGTGAAAAAATGAAATGGAAAGATTGACACTTGTGGTGTGGTTAATTCATGGTGGTACTGCACCAAACACTAGTCAGAATGGCCATAAAGAACAGTGTCTTGAGAGGCCGATTTTTCATGACTAACACTGTGGGTTAGAGCAGAGGAAAAGCAGTTTGATTAATTGTAACATTTGTTTTCATTTAATAGATTCATAGATTTCAAGGCCAAAAGGGAGCACTGTGATTATCTAGTCTGACCTCATGCAGAAGAGAGGCCACTGAGTTTCACTCAGTGATTCCTGCACAGACCGAGCAGCTCTTCCATGGTCCATAAGGAAACACTCCAGGCAGCTATAGGGGTAAGCATTACCTCATGCAGTACACGGGGCTGTATCCTGAGCTCATTCTACCACCTTGTAAATCCTGAGGAGTTTTCTTTGCCAGATCAGGTCTTACATGGATGGAAGTGAAATCAGAATTTGGCTCACTATTCCTCACAGTGTGGTAAATGGTGAAAAGGTTTCTTTAGTCCACTGAGTAAAAAAGTGTGAGATATGTATTTTTGGTACTTATTTATCCTGAAATGTAACATTTAGACTGAATATTGATTCAGTTGAGGTAATGGGTCTCTTTGATCCTATCATGAATTCTGGATCGTTCTAGCTGATGAGGGAGATTCTTGAATACTTTTATTGAAAATTACAGGTATGACTGTCTTTTTGCTTTGTACACATCATATTCATTCCTAATCCTGCACTGAATCCAGCACTTCTCATGGTATCAGAGCAAATCAACCCAAAGATTTCATTTAAGAATCCACCACGTCCTTAAGCAGCTCTTTTCAAGCACATTTAGAAGCTATGTTCTTAGCTCCAGAGATGAAAAAAGTGAAAAGAATGACATTATAGACTGAGAATCCCCGAGTGTAGTAAAATTACATATTTATCCTTACTGTTAAAAGCAAAACCAGCATATTTTAAACACAGCTCAATCTAATGTGACAAGAAGTGAAACAACTCAAGCACAGTCACTATTCAAGGTAATATTGTGCAGCTTAGAAATATTCTGCATCTGTGCATCTGATTGTAGCTAAATAGGACAAATACTTTCATACTATAGTTAATGGAGAAAAGATGGGGCTAGAACACCTATGTTTGTCAGTGAGGTTACTGTGTAGCTAAAGGTAGCTTTCTGTCAGCCAAACTTTCCAAGATCTATATTTGGCTGAAACCATTCAATTTCTTTGCTATGTATAATTCTATGCCTCTCTGTTCTCTGTGTTGTGCATTGTATCACAGCTTTTTTCACAAGAAAAGGACACCATGCCTTTAAGTCACAAGGCTAAAGTGAATATATGAAAATGATCCTTGATGCTATTACACTAACCATACTTCCTAAGTGATGCTCTCTAATATCAGAAAAAATGTTGCCATGGTGACTGGCCTGACTTGAAACAGTACAGCTGATGCTGAGCTTTCTTTTCCTTTCCCAAAAAAGGAACTAAACACAATCTTCCAGAAAGGAAATTCTTTAAATTAGGTAAGAGCAATCCCTTACAACCTGCTGTTGATACCACACTGGTTGATTAGCGCTATTAGTTAGAAGAAATGCTCGGTTTTACAAAGAGTGGGCTTGAAAGCAGGCTCTAATTTTAACTGATAATTATAACATGAAATGCTGCCCGCATCTCTAAGGACATCACCTAACCTAATGTCTGCTGGATGGAAGTGGAGAGTTCAAATGTTCTTTAAAAATGCAGTAATGCTCGTAGTGTGTGAGTTCAACGTTACCAAGGGGATCTTCTCATGATCCTGAAGAGATGAATATTTTTTGTTGAAAATATTCTGTTCTTTGAATAGGATGCTGAGAAGAAGGGAATATCAGAAGGACGTCCCTCATGCTGCTCCATCTGGCTGCTGGAGCACAGGGCATTAATAGCTAAACAAGGACTGAAGTCCACAAAAGGTCCCTGGCTCTGAAGAAAGGATTCAGATGGCTTATCAGTGTTTGAAGGTCAAGAGTGCAAATTGCAAGGCCCACACTCAGCTTTGCTTTTGCTGGTTAAGTCTACTAGGCATTCAGGGAAAGACTCCAACAGTGATCCAACAGCCTAAAGGTGTATGCCTGGATTTCTGAAGAGATGTAAAATGAAGATGCTTATGCATGTAACCTGGAAGTGAGGGCAATCTACGTGGAAAAAGTAGGCCATATTTATTCCCAGGTACTTCAGACTTCTTGTATTTTTCATATATATATACCTATATTTAATAATCTCAGTTCAGGGACATGGGCTGTAAGTCTGGGAGTTGAGTTTGAGGGAAGGAGGTTAGGATTCTTCTTGTCATCCCCTTTAGAGTGAAGCACCACTGGGTGCTGTAAAAGGATAATTGTCTCTTTTCTCTTAAACCTCCAGTTATGCCATCCTTCCTGTGCCTGCATCCTCCTCCTTCTGGCTGGCTTCTGTCACCACCATGCTTCAGGATTACACTTCCTATTGCTACTTTTTCTTCTGGCCCCAGGGTCTTTTGCAGTTCTTTCGCACTTATGGTTCAAATGAAGTTCTTCCTTTCTGGCAAGTTTTCAAGCTGTTAATCTTGGTCTTGCAGAGGGGCGTTTCTTTGGAAACAGACAAATGAGCATTAACTGGTGTGCATTGTAGGCAACAATTCATCCATTTTGGATGTAGGTTTTAGGCTCTGAAGCACAGAATGTGTAAAGGAGGCATGTGTGGCCTGGGCAGATAGTGATAGGACAAGGGGGAATGGTTTTAAACTAAAAAGGGGAGATTTAGATTAGATTTTAAGATAATTATTTTTACTCAGAGGGTTGTGAGGCACTGAAACAGGTTGCTCAGAGAAGTTTTCCATCCCTGAAGGTGCTCAAGGCCAGTTTGGAGTGGGCCCTGGGCAGCCTTATCTACTGGATGGCAGCCCTGACTACAGCAGGCGGTTTGGACCGGATGGGCTTTAAGGTTCCTTCCAACCCAAGCCATTCAGTGATTCTGTGACTCTATGATTCTATGTCTCTTTGCAGGATATTAGGTATGATAATGAAAGGAGAAACAACTAACTACATATTCCTGGCAAGTCATCCCATTTTCTAGGACCTCTATTGAGCATCAGTGAGGAGAGGGATTCATTAGAGGCTGCCCATAAGTTTTCCATTGAAACAATGTCTGAATAGAAGATCAGTTTCTTGGTTAGTCAAACAAATACACTGATGAAGAAGTTCTGCATTCCATTTTATTCTGCTCTTTTTGGTTGGAAAAAAAAAAAAAAAGGAATGGTATGGCTTTCAGCTATGTTTAGCTTACAGCACCTTTGCTTTGATAGACCTTTTCCTCTGGAGAAGATCATTCTGAGCAACAATATTTATATAAACATTTCAGAAACTAGAGACTAAAGATGATCTTGAAATGCAACAAGTGATAGTGTTATAATTGAGGATACCAGCAAAGCAAGAGTTGTAGGTAATGTCTTACAGTATATCAACTGTATCACTGGGGAAAAAAAAAAAAGAGTATACAAGCCCTTCCTCAGTTTTCACTAGTTTGTGGAAAGGCCCTTGCCCTTCCTAAAAGGCAAAGAAGTATGTCTTCAACTTCTACAGAATTGCTCTCCTGAGTCTGTAATTGCTTTCTTCACACACACACCCATACACAAACAAGTTTAAAAACCACTTATCTTGCACTGGTCTGCATCTGACAAGTACCGTGTTCTCTGAAAGGTTAGAAAGAAACATGGGATTCCTCTTACTTCAACAAGCTAACTGACTTTGACAACGAAATTTCCCCATAAATATGTTTAGAACTTCCTTTATATAGAAGTGTGAGTCATTCTGACAGGCTTAATTTGTACTGAAAAATGTATGTGTTAAACTTATTAGCCATTCAGGCTAGAGAGACTGTAAACAGTAGATTGATGACATTTGTACTTCATGTACTATACACTGTGTGCTTACAAAGTGAGAATATAAGAGCTTGTGAAAGGCATGCTGAAGATCTGATAGAAATTGTATCCTAATCCCTTTCTTCTCTTGAGTTGAAGTTTCCTTGTTCTTTCACTTTTTAAAATGAGAATATGTATGAAAAGATGGTCCTTTTTTAACTGCATTGTATTATGTCAAACGTATGCATATTTCCAGCAGAACTAAACAACTACTAAGAAGAAATATAGCAGTTCAGTGGAATTAATAAAACACTGCATCATAGATGAAAAAAATAGTGGAGTTTGAAGACCCATCAGCTGAGTCTAAGGAGACATTAAGGAGATACAAGTTCAAGCCTTTGTTCAGCAACCTTGAGGATATCTGGGTCTGAACTTCTCTGACTTGCTTTCTGTGTTAAAACATGTCTGACTTGTAATAAAAGTGAGAGTGGAAAGGAGAGGGCAATCACAAAGTCAAGTGTGATTTAGTTGGGAAATCTCCCAACTGTTCTCACTTCTTGGTGTTATAATAAAAACTTTCTAGAAGGTAATTCAGAAGTGAAGCCTGATTCAGATGTTCATAAGCCACCTATGTATATACAGATGAGCTCAGGGCTTGAGCTGACTTCTGAGCCCAACCTGTACAGGTCTTTGTGCCAATCTGTTTGGGAGAGCTAGTAGCTTCCCCACGCAGGGAAAATCAGACAGGAGAGTTCATGAGCTATCTCCAAGATTCGAGACTACTGACCAAATTGTTGAATCAAGTACTCGAGTCTCAAGCATTGCTACCAAGTGAGGTACAGGTCCCATCTCAAAAGAAGAAAGTCAGCTTTTTGCTTTGAATGATCTTCTCAATGAATATGTTTCCATCTGTGTTTGTTACTGGGAAGACATAAAACTGTCAAGTTAATTTAAACTTTGTTAGTATGAATAATGGTAGAACTAATTCCTCTCATAATCTAACAGTAGAAAAAATCATGCACTTTGAGAAGACTCGCTTATTGCACTGTGATGTTGGCTCCCTAGATGTTGGATCTGGATGGTGGGACTTAGGATTCAAATCATCCCGTCTTGGTAGTCGGAGCTCAGAGTGCAAGGCCCTAGCTAAAGTTGAGGCTGCTCTGATCAGTGTAATGCTTTCCTTGTCTCCAATTCTTTAGCAAATAGCTGTTCAAGAAGCTTCAAGAAGCCTAGTCATATCATGTAGGGCACATTAGGTCAATGTTCTTATTTATTCTACTGATAATTTTCTATAGATAATATTTAAAAATTCAGCTGTAATATGGGGAGGCAGTCTCTATCTTAAAGACTCTTTAAGGATTTGCTTATAAATCACAGCCTTGTCATTGACACTTGAAAAGTCTTTGTAGGTTATCAAATCCAATAAGTACATCTGTAGCCAGGAAGAAAATGTCTGCTGAAGTTATTTTCTATTGCTCTCCAGATCTTCTTCCTCTCTTTGGAGTGTATTGTGAGCATGGAAGAGAAGATAATTGGAAAGCACAATCCCCAATCAAATAATAACCACCCATGAGAACAAAAGCGGATTAGAGGTGTATGAAACTAAACACTCATCTGATCTGCATGTTCCAGTTCTATGAACTCATGCATAACTTACAGCTTTGGTGTGATGTCCTTTGCAAAGAATTTTGTTTCTTTTTCCTTGCAGAGAACTTTTCTGCTGGGAATCTATTGCATTGTTATCTTTCACAGCAAATGTTGGCAGCCCGGTGGAATGGCTAATGAACACGTGACTCATCTGGGGCACTGTAACTTCTATGTGTGTATTTGCTTTGCATAACAAACCTACCACAAACTGAACATGCACAGTGTCAGATCTGTTCCATGCGCTGTGCACTACATACGTGGGCTGGACTGCAGATCTCCAAAGTCCTAAAAGATTAGGACTCCTGTTCAAACACACATCAGGAAAGGATATGATTGTATATCTGACTGTGATGTGATTGTACATACAGAATAAGTACACATAAAAGTACAGATTAAAGACAATGTGGATCTTTTGGGTGTTTTCTTGATAGGGCTTCAATAAGTCTGTTGTTTCACGTTTTTGACTGTTGTGAATCAGAAAAGAGAAACCCAAGTGTTTGTCTTTGTGCTCTTGTTGCTCTGGGATTATAAAGCTGATTCTATGTTGCAGCCAAAGCCAGACCATACCAGCAAACAAAACAAACTCACTCACTCAACAGCTAACATCTTTAAAAAAATTTTCTGCACTTACAGATGTTAACTTAAAAATTAGCAAAATACCAGAATTATTGTTGTTTGCAAATTTTCATTCAGTTCCTTAGGTTACAGTCTTGAATTTAATAATCACACATGATTTCTTCCACTCTGCCAGGGGTATGAATCAGAATTATGCTGTGAAGGCATCTGTTGTCTGTTAAGTCCCCTGACTCATTTGTTGCACAAGTTGGAAGATGTGAAATGAATGAGGCAGGGGACAGAAGGGAGAAAGCGGGTTGTCGTGTGGCTGAGGTAGATGAATGTCACTCAGGAGAGCTGGATTTCATCCCTGTCTCTGACACAAAGATCATGTGAGAAGCTGTGTAAATCATTTAAACCAGGATTGTTATTTCCACTTACGAAAAAGTGGAATTATATCCTGTGTTTGGGTATGGATTTCAGTTCCTTCGTGGATCTGCTTGTTACAGCCAAATGCTTTTCTGCTCTCCTGCTTTGTCCTTCCTCTGGTGAGCCTGTGAGAGAGCTGAGTCTCCCTGTCCTGAAGGAACCATGTCAGGACCTTGGCAGTTACATTCCAGGCTCTGTGGCTCCTCCAGAGCTCTTGAATGAAGACTGGGGTATGAAGATAAGTCAGGAATGGGAAGAAAACTGTCCTAGGAGGTGAGGTGGTATGGACTGTGCACTGCAACCACTGTGGTACTATTGTCCCATTACCCTTGAGACATTTTTCCATGGCCTGCTGTGAGAACAAAACAATGTCAGACTTTGTTCATATTAAATGTGTTAGGGTTGTCCTCCTCCTGGACATTCCCATGTGCTGTCCCACACAGATATGACACTGTTCATCAGCAGTGCTGCCACTGACAGCGGTTGGCTTCTTGATCTGGGAACAGATTCTTTAGCAGGGCCCGTTGTGATAGGTCAAGGAGAAATGGTTTCAAAATAAAAGAGGGAAGATTTAGACTGGGTATAGGGAAAAAGTTCTTTATGATGAATGTAGTGAAGCACTGGAACAAGAGGTGGTAGATGCTCCATCCCTGGAGACATTCAAGATCAGGCTGGAGCAGACCCTGAGCAACCTGATCTAGTTGTAGATGTCTCTGTTCATTGTTGGGATTTGAACTAGATGATCGTGAAAGGTCCCTTCCAACTCAATCAATTCTATGATTCTTTGACCTAATGGGAATGCTGCAGATCTCACAAAGGGATGCAAACAGGGCACAGGACATGCAGTCAGGCAAAGAGAAAGATTTGGGACTTAGATTGAAGTTCTGATGATTGTGTTTCACTTTTCTGCCCCTTACATGTAACTCTTGAGCTGTCTGTCCTTGTTCCAGTCTCATTCCAGTCCCATCCCAGTCCTACGCCTAACATTTCACTAACCATCGCAGAAATGTCCCATTTAGGGATTCTTAACCTCATTACTCTTCCCTTCCCCAAACTCTTTTTCCCTCATGAAATCTTTTGTCTGTCTTTATCAACCCTCATTTTTTTTATGTGTGTTATTCCTCTGCACAACCAATCAGCCTCATCCCATTCCTCATCTGCTTCTGAGAATAGTTTCTCTGCACACACACAGTTCTACCTCTTCCCTCAGCATGGCCTCGTGAACTGCTTGGACCTGTACCTCACCTTGCCACACCCAGGCTCTAAGTCCTGTTCCTCTGTGAGGTTTACCAAATTGCTGAGTCTTTGCCCTGTTTCAGTCCAAGTTTCTATTCTGTTACTTACATATAGACCTAGTCTTCTCCTTCAGAAATTCCACCTTTTTCTATATGCTTCTTTTTCCTCACAGCCTTTGATCTACCTTTGTTCTTCCCTGGAGGAGGGAGGCAGCTCCCTCCTCTCTGTGATCCTTGGTTTTAACAGTGAACTGGGGTTGCAAGAGAGAGCAGCTCCCTGGAGCCACATCCAGTGTGCTGGATGCCTAGGGTATATGGGGACAACCGCTGCAGAGGAAAATCAGATTTCTTTCATTTATCCCTATGCTGCAGAATAATTTTAAAACTTTATTATTATTTACTATTATTTTATTTTTTCAGTGGCTGTAAGCATGTACAGTTCACTCACATATAGAGCTTGTAAGGAGGTGGGACATGCTTAGTGAAGAGACACTGCCTGGGGATTTCAGCTATTAAACTCTGGCAAGTCTTTATGAGATATGTGTAAACTACTACTTGTCAGAGACTTGTTCGTTTTTAGTATGTGGATGTATTTCACAGGAATAAAAGTGAATAAACAAGGTTTATTTTTAACAAAAGCTCAGCTCTTCCTCCACATAGGGTTCCTGGAAAACACAGAGCTCCTCAGCTTTGCAGCTAATATTTTTCAACGTTGTTTAGCTGTAGTTTCTCTATTTTTCATCCACTTTGTTTGTGAAACGTTCTTGGCTACTTTTAGAAATAAGGTAGCATGGGACAGATGACAAGTGTGAAACCTCAGCCCTCAACACTTAAAGTTTGTCAAAGCTGTAAATGAAAATGTGATTGCACGATAAGAAATGTCAGAAAGCCTCAGCTGGGATGAAAAGAACAACTTTCAAGATGAAGTACAAATGGAGCTGCTGTGAGTGTCCAGATCCACATTTTATTTAGCCAAATATTTTCTTAGTTGCCAATTAGATTATCTCTAGCCTTTGTACTCAAGGACCATATAGGCACGTAGATACAAAGTAAATGTCTTTCCTCCTCTTTCAGTGTATTTTTTAGGAGTTAGGTACAGATTCCCTTTTTCACTGAGGAGTAACCTCTTTAAAAGGAATGGAGAAAGTGAATGTCATAGTATCATAAAATCACTGAATCATAAAATGGTTTGGGTTGGAAGGCACCTTGAAAATCACCTAGTTCCAACCCTTCTGTCAGGGGCAGGGACATCTTCTACTAAGCTAGGATGCCCAAAGCCTCATCCAGCCTGGCCTTTAACACCTCCATGGATGGTCCATTTTCATCTTCTTCTAGGCTACTTGTTCCAGTACCTCACCACCCTCATCATGAAAACTTGCTGCCTTATATCCAATATGTTGGAACATACTGGATTCACCAGGCTGTAGCAGTGGATCATAGCCTCTAAAAGGCAGGTCCTGGCCTCGGACATCCCCACAGAAGAGTGGGACTGCCTCTGCAGCACGTGCAGCTGAGTGCTGGGAAGCCACAAGCAACGCCATTCGTGCTCACTTTGGCTGTGAAGTTTGTCTGCAGGGAGGGGCGTGGGAGATCTCACAACTCTACCGCTGAGTAATTTTTGTTATGGAAACTTATTTTTAATGTGTTCCATACGAATCTTCAGAAAATGAACCGCTTGAGAAGTTTATGCCCAATAAAGAATGGAAAATATGTATTTTGTCAGAAGGCACCACTAAAAAATGTTCACATATGGCAATGATTTCCTCAGTATTCGACAAAGGATTGGCCCGGGAGTCCTCCTCTGTAGATACAGATCAGATTTATCACTGCGGTAATGTCACCTGACTTCTACAGTGTTTCAGCTGTGAGTCAGCAGAGCAGAGGGATGGAGTTTTCCAGCATGTACAGTATTTATCTTGTCCTTTTCCACTATCTGGCTCTGATTTTGTTTTTAACATTATTGAGGAGTGATTCCTCCTGGTTAAGATTTCAAATGAGTTTGTCTTAAAAGTTTGTTTTGGCTTCTCTCTGTGAGCTGCCCCACCTCGCCTCTGCAGCAGGACCTCAGAGCTGGTAATCCGAGCTAACAAGAGAATGTGTCTTTCCACAATGTGAAGCGAGCAGGAGGAAGGTTTGTGGAATTATGGTGATCAGAGAATGAAAGTACTCCCATGCCAGAAAAAGGAATCCTCCCTACTTTGCTGCTTTGTTAACCATCTTCAAGAAATGAGTAGAGAAATGCTTTATTTCTCTGTGCAGTGTTTTAGATATTTCCTCATCATTCTGGAAAAATAGGTCCTGTTTTATTCATCACAATTTGAGGACAGACAGTGGCTAGAGTAAGAAAAAAAACACAAGAAAAATGTGTCAGCATTAGCCCTTGGTGATGAGCTGAACAGACTCTGGATTTGAGTGCTCCGTGTCTTTGTGGCAGTGACAAAGATGTAGATGCAGAATTTTAAGATCTTAGTGAAGACTGTGTGCCTTAAAATATGTGACCCAGCTGAAGCTGCAGACCCCTCTGTTGTGCTCACGTGCCCCTGCGTGTGCTGTGCATCTTTGTGCCCATCACAGTCCCTGCTTGGAGCAGCACCCAGACCCCACAAAGAAAAGCCGCTTCTGTCTGAAGCCCTGGGGTGCCTCAGTGCTGAGAAAGGTCTGGATTTTAAAGATCTTAAATCATTCTCGTTTATTTTGTTTTGTATTTCTTTTCAGCTAGCGCTGTCACTAGTAGGAAATTTGGGAAGTCAGTTCTTCTGTGAAGTACCTGTTCTTAAATAAAAACTTTATAGGAACTGTGGGAGCCTAATAGAAGGACATAAATTCCACTCTGTGGGCTGTGCACTGGGTGTTGTGGCATGTAGATATCTTTACTGGATTTATCCCTGGACTCTTCTCCCTGAAGAATGATGCAGAGCATCAAAACTCAGTTCAGTGCTCAAATACTTTTGGTTTAGTTCTGCATATCATCTGGGGTTGCAAAGAGTAGGGTTCTCATGTCCTGGGGTTGCTCAATCAGTGCAGCCCTCACATGCACCCACAACACTTCCTCTGTTAATCCAATGGGCCTGGGACATATCTTACTTACCAGGCACGCAGTCCACGTGCCCGTGCGTAAAACTGTGGAGAAACAGGGCTGAAAGAATCTCAGGAAATCATATGTTGCATATCCCAGGCCAGAGTGGGTCAGCAATGTGTTTGACTCTTGTGATTTGTCAGAGTAGCCTGTTCCTAAAGATGCCTCACAGTGTTCCCAGGTGATCTGTTATACCAGGCTCACCAAGTATTCCTTGCTTCTTCCTTGTACTGTCATTTAAGCTCATTATGCTTTTTCCTTATCTGCTCCCAGAAACATAGAACAGAATATTCTCTTCCCCTCTGCAGCTTTTTTTTTATTTTGTTGGTATTTGAACACTGTTCTGAGGCTCCTCACTATTCTCTTTTCTAGTCTCTATTTCTCTTTTTCTTTGCTGGTAAGCCATGTAGACTGGATCTGACACATCCAGACTTCTGCTGGTAGTAGATCTGAAGTAAGTTTGATGAAAAACTTTAGGTAAAAAGAAAACAACATGGCAACACCATCGTGATGAGAACAGCTGGATGCTACCGAACCAGAAAAATGCGTTTTTGTGAGTGTTTGACTGACTCATCCCAAATGTAGAGTTGGGAAGACATGGTAGATTTTTAGTACCCAGATCTTATCTGTAAAAGAAAAAAGCGGGGTGGTATAAATCTTAGATTTGTATCAGTTAGCTGACTGAATCTTGCTGGTTACCTGTACTCTGCTTTGAAGAAAGAGAAAAACTAGAGTACTCTATAGGTACTTTTCAGAACTGGAAAGTGAGTACTTAAATCAACTTTAGAGCTGAAGACAGTGTAGCTGAAACTGCATAAAGAAACAGGCCACCTGAAGGCATGTGACTGGCTTAAAATAGTAAGCTCTAGAAATGAGGAAGCATTATTAACTATTTTTACTTGCCTTTGGTTTATGAGCCTGTAGGGGTAACACGTTAGAACATTTCCAAGCTTTCTCCTGGAAGCCTCTGTGAAAGACTGAAAACTGAGATACTTGGCTAATCACTTGGCTCAAGAATTAGAGACTTTGGGAGAACACCAAATGTTGTAATTACATTACTAAAATAGGTGTCATAACATTTTGCTTCTTTTTTGTGTGTGAAAATGAGAGAACTGCAGTTGTTAACGAGTTCTTGGATAAGAAAAATGTGACTCACATGGGAGCCCATACAGCCATTTCTCAAACATCAAGCTTGATTCATCCCTACTTGTCACTGTGAGAGATTTCAGAGTGTTGTGACAATTGTTTGACAAGAAGAGAATTCAGATAGGGTCACATTGCAACTCCCTATGCCATACAGAGCAGGCCCAGGGGCACCTCAAAGATTTAAGACATCAGGACAGGAGAATCCGACCTTAGCTGACATATTAGATGGAAATAAACCATCTGAGGTATGTTCAAGCTTATCATTCACTTTTACCAAGTTCACTGTGAGATGTGGGAACCATCAATACTTAATATGTGAAACATTAGCTAGTGCTTAGGGAGAATTTGTGGGCATATACACTGACATATCAGATTGCTGTAGCTCTAACTCTAAAAGATGTTTTGCTTTATTTGATGAGAATTTTGAGGAGGGAGAAATATTTAAACTCAAGATAGAGCTACAATTATGTGTGATGGATCTCAAAGTAATTCAAATATTTACTTAATGCATGATAATTTAAATGAATTAGGCATTAGTCTACAATTGCAATCAAAATGTGTTTTCTCTAAGACTTGAGCTGTTCTAATGATTCTTTAAGTGTAAAGAAAAGCCTGCTGCTTGATTGAAACATGTCCAAAAGGCATCACAGCTGACAGAAACTTGAATTGGTCTTCAGCATTCATTTCTGAGAGCAGAGGCAACGTAATCTGACAGCAGATGTTAAGCAGGCAGCATTTCTCTTTTGCTCCTAAGAGCAGCTGACAAGGATCTGTAGCACAGTTTAAAGCAAACAAACAAACAAAACTGCCACCAACAACATTGTTCAATTAAAACTGGGTTACCTCCTTGGACAGAAGCACCATTTAAATAACAGCAGGGGTAATTACCAGGTTCTAATTATCTGTAGAATAGAGTAGTTCATGGTTTTTGATTTTTTTTTTGCCTGATTTTCATATTTCTAAACTCTCTGTTCTGATTTTCTTGATTGAAAATTCTCTTTTACTATAGCTAACTGATCTACGTTTCCTTAAGCGAAGGAACCCTGACAACATTTTTGCCTCTTAGGCAGGAATATGTGATCCTTATTTACTTCCAGAGCTTTCTGAACTTTTCTTGGAGCTTGAATATAAATCTCTTACTTATCTCTTAGCTGTCCAATGATTTCTTATATATTCTCTGTAAAAATTGTAAGCTTTTAGAGGAGGAATTAAAACCTTTTACCCCCCATACTGTCTTTCCTCAATAACCAGAGCAGCCTATGCCTTAGTGGTTAGAGCTTTCAAATCTTAGCAGAGGATACATTTTCATCTTAAGACATATAAGTGTCTGCACCAAGGTGTGTACTTGCTGTGCAAGAGTGTAAACTCCAGTGATAGTCAATGGCAAGAGGAGCTTAAAGAGCAATTTAGATGACAAGCTACTATCTCTTGTAATGTGAGTTAACCGTACTGTTAGCCGTATTAAAAAGCCCTCCACTGACTGCTAAGGTAGGTTAGATACCTCTAGCATTTATCATCTAGTGTTTATCTTGCTTTATTTACATGTCCTACCTTTGAGTAGAATCTCATCTGAAAGTTTCCAGCCTGTCAACCCACTAGAGATGCTATAGCAGAAACTCAGTATCCACATGGGTTTGGCAGATATGGTAAGGAACCTATGAGAAAACCACATATTCTTGAAGGAGCAGCAGTGGCAGGAGGCCAGGTAGGCAGCACTGTATATCTATCTTTGGGCAAATGCACTGAGCTTGGAGGATGGGATTTAGTTGCCAAGGTATAGGTGCTCATTATTTTCTGAGGCACTCCTTCCATTTCAGGAATTTTTGGAAATCACTGACACGATGAAGGACTTGTGGGACGCCTGTGCTCTTCTGGAGCAGCAGCTATATGTTTATGTTACACTCAGATTCCTAAAGCATCACTAGATTTATGTTCAGGAAATAGATTCCAAGCTTGAGAGCAGTTGAGTCCCAGTGTAATCCCACATGGAGAAAACTGTAGCCAAGCATCCCCGGTCCCAGGTGAACATAGTTGCAGAATTAATCAGTAAAAGGATGCTGGCTGAAGCCCTCTTTCTGTTCATTTGCTTCTTAACGTAAAGATGGCATAAGTATTTAACCACCTGCCATGAACCCAGGACACAGAAACTCAGCCCTAGGAAAAAGGTCATAATACATGCCCTTCTCAGCATATCCTACAGTTGAGGTGGCTCCTGTCAAGAGAGAGCTTTCAGTAGATTGTTTTCTTAAGCATGATCTGTTGTCAACAGCTGTGAAGAACACAGAGGAATCTGAACACTGGGCCTCCCATGATGAGGGTTATGAAAAGCAAAAGTTTTGTTTATTTATTCACTGCTTTGGATGTATCTTGATCTTTCTGGTGTCCCAAGCACAGGCACGGAGTCTGCTGTAACCCAGGAGATCCTGCATAGGAAATGGCTGTTGTTATAGGACAGAGAAAACCTAGGACGTGAACCATATTGAGCTTGTGTATGAAATGCAACATACTTCTAGGAATAGAAGAGAGCTCAAAACCAGTTTCTGAGTCTGTAATCAACAGTGATAATGATTTCATTTACAGCAGATTAAATGTCTCATTCTGGTCAATGTTTCATTATTATAAAGATCTGTTTATGGGACCCTCAGTATCTTTTGATCTTCTGTAGAGACTTCATTAGCAATAAGTTCATTAGTCAAAAACCGATTAAGTAACAATGGTCACAGGCAAAGGGAAGCTTTCCTTACGGTTCTCTTAACTGTGAAGGCACTGAGCTTTTGCCTCTGTACTTCTGCTGTGGCCTCTTTATTCTTGGGCCTGCTATAATACTTCTGGAATATGAATTTTCTCTTGCAGCAAAAATCAATAAATCAATCCTTTCCTCACCTAAAGGTATTTGAAAACTTTTTTTTTTTTTAATTGTAATTGAAACAGTTTTTTCTTTAGGGAAAATCCAACATTGTAAGTGATTTATACAGATTTCTCCCAGACTTTCAGATAACTTTTAAATTAAAAAACAGTCAAACTGGTTTATGTTTTAAAAGCTTGAAATCACTTACACTCTTCCTCCAGTTCCTAGGGAAAAGAACAGTGCTTTGTTGTAGCTCTCCCTACAGCTTCTCAAGATGTCTGCACTTCCTTGTCCCTTCTGCTCCTATAAATGACTGCCCAAGTCTCCGAGCAGTACTGAACCACGGCCAGGGTCCTTAATGACTCTGTCTGTGCTAGAAATCTTCCTTTGTGCATTGGATGTAATAATGACAGAGCACAGAGTAGCCAGGGGGAGTACATGCTGCAGTCTGCAAAATCCTTCAGTTATGGGTTTATGCTTCTGTCCTCAGTGATGCCTTTAGGCTCAGCTCCCATACGGGTTCCTGCTGGAGCACCAGACCGTTACTTTTCCTCTTAGCCAAGCCTGTGCCTTAGAGCCACAATTTACAGTCCATAATGCCTGTACTTTGGTAATGGAATGACCCAGATGTGTTAAATATCATCATTTTTACTGTAGAGTACATGACCATATGTATGAACTCTAAAAATCATCTCAATTTTATAGAGACACATCGTGCATTTGTTGGTGATTTCTGCATGCTAAAATAATTGTCTATATAAAAATCTTGATGGCCATAATGATCAATAGCCTTCCAGTGAGCTATTCATTAAAATGCCTTGCTTCACTACTCCATTACGTCTTCAGGAAACTTCACTTAAAACAAACAAACAAATTAACTAACGAAAAACAACCCCCTAAACAAGGGTTACACCCAAGCCAGCCAAAGCCTGTTTAAAATATATGGCTCGGAGTACATCCTCAGTGCAATTTCTGGATGGTATTCATGCTTCATTTAGTTCAATATTTTGTTTTCCAGCAGCTTCTAATGAACATACTAAGGATTTAACAGTTTCCTTTCCAAAAAGGAACTATCTATTTCTATCTTGAAACAGATAAGAAAATATTACCATTCACAAAATAAACAACCCTCAGGCTGGCCTTCATTTTAAGAAGAAAGTGTCAAGCTGCTTTCTTGATAATATTACTGTTCTCAAAGTAAAGGGATAAATCTGTAGCGTTTAGACTTTGAATGTAATGTAGAGAAAAATTTTTGTTTCCCAAATTCGCTTGGCAATAGGGTATCAGCAATTATCATGATTGCAAGTTGCAATTATGAAATTCTGATTAGAATTCTGATCTGAAAAAAATGGGTTTTTCTATTGTTCTACATCCTTTTATCTGGCTGGAGAGAGTACTGACCATTGGTTTAATCCATTAAACCTGGTGGAGGTATTATTTTTAGTAATGACAAAGTTACATAAGCTTGAGTTTAGTGTTTGGTGCACAAAGAATGAAATACCTTCCACTATCAATAATAACCAGCTTTACTCATCGAAAGAGCAGTGGATGTTGACAGCCCTCAGTCACTTGGAAAGTCCACACAAACCAGACAGAAATGTATCTATTTTAAGGGTCAGTTCTCTTGATCAGTGAAATGTGTACTCATGTATGGAAATGAATAGTCTTCTCCTTTTGGTACTGTCCACCTAAAGAAAATGTTTAACATCATCACAATAACAAAATACGTTTCTTCTCCTCTAATGATCATAATGGACTTTTTATGGAGAAGCCTAATTCAGTACTTTCAAGAATACATTCACGTCAGCTAATTGACTAATTACCCCTGCTCCCAATCTTTTATTCTTCAAATGTACATCTAGAAATACCTGTGGTTAGATCTTCAAATGAAATGTAAGAAAATGGCCAAAGCATCTGAGGAAACTACTGGCAGCTCTTCAGTGTCTTTATTCAGATTAACTGTCTGGTGAAAATCTGGTTTAGGGTGTATCATGTAAGGATATATGAGAGATGTGGGAAAAAGAAACAAACAACAAAAACCTCCCTAATTAAAGCTTGATTTAAGCAATATTCTTTAATTAAATGTCAATAGTAATGATTCTGGGCCTAAGGTTACACATGTGTTCATGCATCTGGTTGAATCAGGACTTTGAGTTTATATTTACAGGACTGAACTTTTTTCCCACAAAGATTCTGTACTGAGGTAAATAACCACTCAAATTGATTTTCTCTGCAGTCTCCTTATGAATGCCAAACTCATAGATATTAAGAAGTCACCCAACTCCTAAATGATATGCAAAGCAAATGTCAGTGAAACTATTATTAGAGGTAAGGCGTCTAATTGTATTTGTTGCTATGCAATCTGCCTTTGTGGCACATTGCTTGCATGCATGGTTTTCTAAGAACTAATCTTTGTGTAGCCAAAATGAGATGACCATCTGATACTAATTACTGTTCAACTTAGGTAAGAGGATCTTACAAGCTCAGATTCCAGCGCTGTGCAAGCACAGATGCTACTACTCAAAAACAGTGCAGACAGGGACAGAGAATAATTTTCAGAGTGTTCTTCTTTGGCAAGGAAAATGCTTTTTTTCTTGTTTGTTTTTGTTCTGTTCACATCTATCATCGCAGTAAAAATGATGTGGCCAAAGAAATATACCTACCTATTTGACTTCTGTGGTCTAACATTTGACCGAGACTACTTGGCTAATTCTGATAGCAAGGGATTCCCATCTTGTCTCTCAGGAAAGAATTAAACTATTTAGTTGTTGTGATGAGACAAGACTAGATGCACATTATCTGGCATAGCCATAGGAAAATCAATATGAAGAGCAAGAGAATTATAACTAAAATCTGGAAACTGAAAAACCACACAAGCACTTGGACAGACAAGTATCCCATGATTTAGCACATTTGAAGTCATACTCAGACCTTCTTGCTACTGGAGAACACTTTCCCTTACATAAATTCCACTTGAATATGTTTCTAACCTAAGCCTGCAGTTGATAACCTTATGGATGAAACATGCTCCTAGTTTTCTCATTGGTTCAGTCACTTGGAGTTTTTTCCCTTTGGAAAATCTCACCTGCATAAAATCACTAACTTCAGCTTGAATTTCATGCAATTTCCCACTTCCAGTTCTCCAGCCAACCTATTTTTTCATCACTACACATGAAAGAAATAATGGATTTATGCCCTTGTTCAAGTTCACATTACTATTGACCAAAGCCACAAAATTAATCTTCCTCAGGAATCCAGCTTCCTGCAGTGGCTCCTTCATTGAGGAGATGGGAATGACAAAACCACAGTAAATTCCTAACTTAATATTAACTCTATTTATTTGATCCACTCTCCTGTCCACAAACTGGCAAAATCAGGATTTTTAAGAACAGTTCAGCAACAACCAATCAATAAAACAGAACATGGTATAAAGGAGGCAAAGACTGTAGAAGAAGAGATAGTGACAGTAAAAGAGAGATTCTGCCTGTGATTATCTTCTAAAGTTCTGATATGCTTTATGAAATAAGAGACATAATCTCACATGTTGGGAATAGAAATGTAGACAGCATGTAGACAGTTCAGCAGATGATCAGAAACATTCTAAACAGGAGAGATGGTAAGGAGAAATGTACTGATCATGATGCATCTTTTGTTTTGAAAGAAGCTGGCTATTGGTACTAAGCAGACGTCTGAATAAATGGTTAGCACCAGCATATTTCACTAGTAGATTGGCATATCATTATATGCAGTTATTTTTATATTTCGGTCTCTACTATTATGGATAGGTCTTCCTGGAAGAAGTTTCTGTTTTTCTTAGTGCTACTTTTTAAAGAAGGGGAAAGATGCGTCATTTGGCACCTTAACCTTTTCCAAATACATGGACAGCTCAGCCTTCCCATTCAACCAGGGAGATAGAGGAGGAGCAGAAGAAGGGAAAGTTATGAGGCAGAAAGTGGAAAGTTGGAAAGGGATGGAAAAAATGACTTAGCTTAACTGATGTTGGGAAGAGAAAGAGAAGCATTTCTCTGAAAAAGGGAGAAAGCAAAAGGTTTTATATAATCTGATGTTAAAGTATTTTATTATAATTTTTGTAAGGTATTCAGATACCATGGTGATGAGCACAGCTGAAATATCTAAGCACTCTGGGATAGAATGTATCTGAACAGAAAGGATAATTAAAATAGTACTTACTTAGATGAGGGATAATGTCTCAGTTCCTATGCAAATGAGCTTAGTTAAAGGATCACTTGCCTTTTTATGAAAATGAATATTGAAAGTTTGATGAGAAACTCGGGAGAGCAACGTTCTGGAAGTCAAAGCAAATGCAATCTCTATATGCAAATGAAATCAATTAATTTTAGCAGCCATGTATGAGTGCAAATGAGAAAATCAATGATTTTCAAAATCTAGTAATTTGATAGCCATTAGTCTCATTAGACTTTCTTTTTAAAGCTTAATTATTCAAAAATACAACCCTGCTGAAGTGTGGTTTAGAGAGGACACATTCTGAAATTAATTACAGCACTGATAGAATGAAGATGCAGTACTGGTAGATGGCTTTGTAAATAGAAATGTGTCTTTCTGGATCTGGGATTTTATTTTGGTTAAAAGCCCACCAAACCTCTGCAGATCACCTAAATGAATACATAGAAGCATATGAACAGTCCCATGGAAGACCATAGAGGATGTCTTGTTTGTATCTGATATGGATCTAGCTCTCGATTTTTAGGGATATGCATAGATGTAGGGATATGCTATCCCCTTGGCATTTTCTATAGTTCATGCCTGGATGAAGAGTCCAAGCTGAGCAGAGGGAGACCGTGCACAGAGAGCCAGACAAACAGCATGCCACCCACGGTTGAGACACCTTAGCACTGGTTTGCAGTGGGCTCACCCTTCCTGAACTGTCTCTGGGAGAGGAATTTCTGCCCATCATCTTTAAAACAGCCTCCTGGCTGCAGCACTTACTCAGAAAATGGTGTGCTGAGATTTGAGTTCTTTGCCAATATGGAGGATATTTAAGTGGATCATGAATATAAGTATAGCTTTGTGAGCTATAAAAGCATCTCTTGTCCTGAAAAACACAGTGCCCATTCAAGACAGGACTCACAAATTGCACAGCTTACATTTATACAAAAAATGGCATAATATTCTCTTGTCTGAGCATCAGGACTTGGTGTGGCTTAGCTGAGTTCCTGCTTTTGAACTCAGTTATTGTCTGACACAGGTGGCTTCATCCAGACTGCCTATCGGGAGTGGGTGCTGGCCTTTGCTAACCCCAAGAATGTGCTACTTCCCAACTGGGACTTGTTTGGAAGAACAACTACTCAGCTCAAGGGCTATTCTCAAAATTTATTAGCACAGACAGCTATGTTCATACCCTTGGGACACACCATGGCACAGATTCATTTACTAGTATTAAATATCTTTACTAAAAAAAGTTATTTCAAAACATTTTTCCTTCCCTTCTCTTCCACTCCTGGGAGGAGGTCTGCTCCTTGCTCCTCTCCTTCTCTCCACACCTCTCACCTCCTATTCAGAATAATCAAGATGTAAGGGAGATGTACTTTCAAAGGGCCAATTAAACACAGCAGGACACCAGCTGAGATGAGGAGCTGCAGTGAGTGAATTTAAATCAAGCTGCATTTTCTGAGAGGTGATCTCTGTACCGTCACTGGAATATTTGTTTACAGCAGTAAGGGATTCAGACACCAAGGGAAGCCAAGCCTTACCCTGCAGCGTTGCATGAGCCAGAAATGGGGGGGGGAGGAAAATAAGTTAAATCATTGCTTGCAAGTCACAAACATGGCTGCAAAAATGTATGCTAAACCCTCCCAGGTGACCAGCAAATGAAGAGCAAAAGAAAAAGGCACAGACAGGTAAGTGACAATATTGGCATACACTTATATAATACATGATTTTAATGGCTTGGGATTGAAGGGGATTTAAAGAATAATCCTCCTTTAGGAAAGGTGGCTACTTCTTAGTAGTGGCTTTACCATCTCATCACTGTACCCTGCTTGGCAGAGAGGTGCTTCAGGCACCACTCCACTGAAGGAGAGCCACTTAAGAATGGGAGGAATCAGCACAACTCAATGGATTTCAGACTGATCCTCATTTCAAAGATACCCCAAAGCATGAGTCTGAGCCGTGAGCATCCCTTTGGCAGATGGTAAGCACTGAGTGACCCTGTATGCCTCGTGTTGCTGTCACAGTGCCCCATCCCCTGCTGCCCATGAGGCCCCCAGCCAAAGATCCTGCTGTAATCTGCCCTTGGCATTTGGGTGGAAGCAGAAGCTGTGTGACAGTGCTGAAAGATGGGTTAGGATAGATAACTTGCCCAGATGTCTCTGCAGCATGCAGCTAGGAAAAACTTCTTATTTTTCCCAATAGCATGAGGTTATGTTGCCAGATGAGCTAGCCAGGTGAAAACACCTCATGATTGCCATTGAAAGCAGTGGGAATTTTGTTTCTGTCTTCTGTGCAAACAAGCTGGGAGGCAGGACAGGACGGGTTGCTCTGAGTCAGCATCTCAATTTAAACTCATTTGACTCTGCCTTATAGCAAATGGTTGCTGGATATCTTATGTCCCGGATCGCCCATGTCACAAAACATTTCTCCATGACGCAGCTGAGACACTGGCTTTCTTAGACAAGAGAAAACAAAATTGGGATGAAATCCCTTTTCCTGTTTTCTATGATGCTTGAAGGGATAACAGCACTGGAATGTATTTCCAGAGCATGGGATGACCCAAGAGCTCCATGCCTAGGTGTTGTAGCAGGACTCCTTTGATGAGCCGCAACAGAGAGCTTTGCAAAGATGCTGAAGATCAAGCACATGCCCCTGTTAATGCCATACCTGGTAGAAGTCAGTGATCTGCCTCTTTCCATAGCACTGTCCTTAATAAATGATTAAACTTTGTGCTTAATGGTAAGTGCTGGTGGAATTTATTTGGGTTCAAGTGGCCAAGTTTGACTTCTCTTCTTCCTTTTGGAAGCAGGGCTTAAGATAGGCTTATAAAACCTGAAGGAAAGCAGCTGTGACTAATTCTTGGCTGCAGTTATGGGGAAGAGAGAGGGGAGGCATAAAGGGCAAAAAGGGTTCTCTTGAGCACTCAGGCTGTCTGCTGAGCTCGTGGAGACCAGACAAAGTGGCTGCATGGCCCATATGGACTAGGTCTGTGGAAACCTTGGGTATGTGGCCTGATATTATATAAACTAATAATATAAATCATAAAATTAAATAATGATTTCATTCTGCAAATAATTTGGGGCTATAGTTTACAGGAAAGACAAAACACAAAGGAAAATTGTATTGCATGGTATAATTCTTTATGAGTTTCTTGTGCTTTAATATGATATAAAATTCATATTAATAGGTGCTATTTTTATGGAGAAATTTATAGTCAAAATATGGCAACTTCTTTGTTCTGAGATCTACACAGAGCAAATTAAATTTGACCATTTATCTCCTTTTTAAAAATAAAAATAAAAATTGTATGGATATTCTGGGGAGAAACTTTGAATTGTTTAGACTTGAGAGTTTTTCTATTATGTTCTTTTTATTAGCTGCTTTGTACATGATCAACTTTTCTGTGGCATCAGTAAAAAAACATAAGAGCTGTCTATGGGCCAAAATTACATCTGTACTTTTTCATTTGCATCAGCTGAAGAATGTGTAGCCTAGAGACACAATTAAAGCTAGGCTGGTCTCTTCTCCAAATTAGCCATCTCCTATGCATGGATTTATATGCTATATATAAAGGGCCGAATTAGTCCCACTTGGCTTATGCTTTCCACGAAAGCTTAAAGAACTAACTCCACAACAGTGGCTGTTTGTGTAGACACAGTTTTCCATGGCTGAACTGGTATTTACCTACAGAGGGATTTTCCCATTAAACACAATATGAGATACTGGGACATCCAAATGTATATTTATTAGTGAAATTATATCAAGATTAAATTCCTTTTCTGAGGCAGAAAATCTAGATGTAAAGGCTGCTGCCATTTTCATTCTTTGTTAGACACTGTAAAGACCCTACACTGTATCTGCATACAGATGTTGGAAGTTTTCTGCTTGAGGAACTATGTTGAAGACACAGTGGCTTCAACACAGTTCCTCAAAAGTAAAAACAGAGTTTCAATGTCCAACCAAAAGGGACAGGCCCAGGACATGAACAAATGCATGAGGAGTTGTGTACGCAGAGATTGTTGGGGGTGTGGCGAATACTGATGACTGAAAAAGTAAGGGACTATTTCCATTCCTGGCATCGCTACCCTTGGCAACCCTGCCATGGTAATGACAAATACAAAGCAGGGGAATGTCTTGGGCCATTAGATAAAGCTGGAATCACATGGGCATGTTGCTGTACATCAGCAAAACAGAACATGTAAGTTTATAGAGGAATGTGGGAGTTAGGAGCTTCCTAACTTATGCAATGCAACTAATTTTGTGCTGTCCCTCTCCTCCACTTTGTCTCTGAGGCAGAATTCATGTCTGACTATGGTTGGAGAAGTCCAGGTAATACTGGAAACAAATGGTGTGTATATTCAGGTCATGTGCTTTTGCATATATGTTAGGAAACACAGACCTTCCCCCTGTTCACATAAGAATGCAAACACAATTCTTTGATGTAACCACTAGGTATGCTATTTAGATCTCATATTAATGAAGATAATTTAGAAAATATTTAGAAATAAATGCAAATGAGACAACAAATGTTTCCATTTTATCTTCTCTACTTAAAAGCAACTAACTTAGATTATGCATTACATATGGTATTAGCATATAACAATTATACCAAAGAAGAAAAACATTTTTAAAGAAATTGTCAACCTTTAAAATGATTTAATGAAGGACTACAGATATTAAAAGTCCTTGTTCATTATTATTTGTTTTTTTTTTTTTTATTACAGGGTGCAACTGGATAGTGGGGCTGTTGTCTAGAGCCTATACTAAACAATTTCATGCCTTAAAACCTGCATATTTTTTCCAGGAGAACATCATTTATGACTTGCTGATTTTTTGACTACTCAACAATGGGATAATTGCAATGTATGATGAACTCTTTTTATCCTTAGTGACTGACAGATACACAATCTAAAGGTGGATTTCGGCTTGATAATATCTCTGTGTTTACATATTCATGTATAGCATCTTTCTTTAGCTTGTCATTTAAATGCTATTACAAAGGAACAATAATTTGAAGATGATTTTCAGGCATCAAAACCCCATAGCTTTTTAAGCTCCTTTAAGCTCCACACAGTACTATGTTTGGGACACTGACAACTTCACAGTATGAAACTGAAAAAATAGAAGTAAAATCAGGAGGACAGTTAGAAAAGAAGAAAGTACAAGAAGGAGCAAAGATATGGAAATGAGGGTTATTCCTGTTAGGTCCATCATCTAGAACAGGTCTCTTGAACTTAGAGAAAAAACAGCAAAAATCTTCCCTCCAAAATTCATAGGAAGACATATGAACATTCTTTTCATTTTGTAACATCCATGCCCTTTGCCATTAAAATTAAATGGCTTTGTCTCTAGGGGAAGAAAGGTAGTTATATGATCAAATCACTGCCTTATGCTCTTGTTTTCTTCCATGATAAGTTCCATCATATGTTTATTCACTAAACTCATTAGAATTGCAATGGTAATCAGAAAGAGGAAATGGTCTTCATCTATCATCTTGCTTCTAACAAGAAGAGGTAACAGACCATTTTAGTTACAGTGCATTAATGCTCATTACTGCTCTAATGAAGATTGGTGTTGCTTTTCCAACATCCTTCAAGCTAATCTTCAATTTCCTCCTAGCTTTCAAAGAAACACCAGTTCTCACATGGCTTCAGCCCATTGGAGCAAACAAAGAGGTATTAGTCTGACCATTATAGAACACAGTTTCATAAATATAGGAAATTAATATGGAAAACACTAAGTAACATCTAGTTATTCAATTACCATGGCTAAATTCCACGAATTGGGTAAACACTGGTGGAGTCAATCTCTGTGTCCAGCACTTGAATCACTACTGCTTAACACGTGGCTAGCGTTATACTAATGCCTCTTATACGTGAATTTGTGGTGATAGTTTATGTAGTAATGATATAGTCTCGTAGTAGATGACCACAGCACATCCTACCTGGTCTACATTTTTACACAACTGGATCAGTATCTTTTCAAAAGCGCATTCATTTTTACAATGGAGGGCTCAGGCTGTAACAAGTAATTCACAGTGCCCTCACCTGAAAACTTTTCTGGATGAGTCATGTGCCACTACAAAAGCCCAAAGCAAACACAGCTCACAGTGAATTTTGCTTGGGAACCAGCTTTCTGCTGGGAGGTGTTTGCCGTGTTTATCAGGGCCCTGTAGGATTAAGTTCCAAAAGGGAGCCGCATGCACACGGGGACTATGGCACGTCACAAAAAGAGAGGTATGCCACAAAACCTGCTCTTCCGGTGCACCATGCATGCTGTCTCGGGGCTTGACACGTTAAACAAGCAGATATATGACTGAACTTTTGCTTAATAATGGGGACATTAGCACTTGTCCTCTGTAAACTATGGATTCAGGTTTTCACTGTTTTTGCATTCACCGGAACCATGTGTTAGTTCAGATCGGACACCTGTTTAAACATCTTGCTACATCAGACCTCAAATGTCTGTGGCTCTGAAGGCATGATGAGGAGTTACTTTCCTGAGCTTTGTATTAAGGATCTGCTGGAACACGTTCATCCTTAGTAAGTGACATTTGGACACAAAGAATTTGAAAGAAAGGAAGCACCTTAGTGGGCTTAGGAACATTTAAATGCATCCTAAGGAAAGACCAACTTGAGTGCTGTTTGAAGAGCTTTAATTTTGTTGGCAGGGCTACTGGGAACTAAAAAGCCCTTTACACTTGGAAACAAGCTTGCGAAACCATTTCCTTTGCGTATCTTGTTCTGCAGGAGTAACAGAATATTCCATTCCTGCATATTTTAATAATGCCAAGGGAAAAGGTGTACGCAGAACCAAGGAAAGCAGCTTTCTGACCAAGCTGTTGCTGTCTGTTTCCATAGCTTATGCGTAATAGTGGTGACAAACAATTCCTTCTTCTTGTGGAAAGGATATCTGTCATGAAGTTCTGCAGCTCTCTGTAAGAATGACCTTTTTACGGGTAGCAGCTTGGCAGGTGTTTGTTTTTGTTTTTAGATACATGGCTTGCAAAAGTTAAAATGGGCTCTGGGGATTTGAGTATTGTTCTATTTTGCATCTGCTTTCATCAGCGCAGCTCCGCTGCCTTGATTCATGTTGATGTGAGTGAGAGGAAAATGAGGCTCCGAGTTTCCATTTTTACTATGCAGGAAAACAAACATTATTATAAAGAGAAGAAGTTTAAGGATACTGTTGAGTATGTCTATATGGAGATATAGATCACTGACTTGGATTACATATAGCAGTCATTTCTGTGCCCAGTAGTAGGTATTTGAAGAATAAAGACCTTAATTGTGAACAGCTGTTTCTACAGACTTAATAAAGTGTGCATGGGCAGTTCAAGCTTTATAAAGTGTTAAGCATAGTTTTATAAAACACACAGGGGGGTCGTGCACATTTTTCAGCGTGCATCAGCCATTCTGACTTTTAAGTCCTGTCTATCCTTTTATTTCAGACACAGACCTCTAAATAATTTTTTTTTCTGTTTTTCATAGTGTAACTGAAGTTTGGAGGATTCCTTAATAATTGTAAAAATTCCAACATGGCAACTCTTAGGCAAAAGGAGCACTAAGTTATTACTAGAGCTGTCTTTTTGCCTAAAGTATCCTGTTTTGTGATGTTAAAAGAAGGAAAGGATAGTGGCTTTCAACCTGGTTGCTTTTCTGTTTGGTTTTTTTTTTTTGGCATGAGAACTATCAGTAGTGTCAGCATCCCAGCTGAGGTGTTAGGGATCAGAAATTAATAGCATCTATTTAATCTGCAGCATTAGAGTGGGAACTTAGGGCCCGGATATGACCCATAGCTGTTATTCATCCAGCCTCCAGTGGAGATCAGCTCTGATCCTGCAGTGTGGACGCATAGGCTTCTTGGTTTCCAGATGAGTCTCTTTGATGCCATGGGCCAAAATTGGAAGCCAATACACAGTTCTGAATCACCTTTTGAATCTCAGGTGGTTCCAAAGAGAAGGAATTGTTCTTTAATGTCCTTAAGAGGCCAAGGACTACTGGGTCTGAGTTTCAGCAGGTGCTGTGAACCTGCAAACTGCTGAAGTTGGGGAACTCCACAATGCATTAAGCAATCATGGTAAGACAGCTGGATCAGAGCAGGCAGTTTCGAGGAACAGGTTGTACTACAGTTTTTAGAGGCATTTTGAGGATTGCTGTGATTTAGAGGAGGTCTGACTGTATTAGACTAACCCAAATCTCAGCAATAGGTGTAATACCAGGAATTTACACCTGTTGAATTATACACCGTGTAGAAAGGACCTTCCTCAAAGTTTCCACATCACTATCTGAAATATATGAACATTAGGATCATAAGTATTTCTGCACTTTACATGACTGCGCAGTATTCTGCAAATTAGCACCACATTTGTACATGTAAAACTAAATCCAAATTAAAAATCAACCAAACATCATGGTCAAAATGAAGGTCAAAGGAGTTTTAAACAGTCCATAAATCTCTTTCCTCCACTGCCCAGTTTCCATGGCCCTGTTTTTTCAGCTGGCCTATAAGCCCTGATGGAGAATAAGCTTGAACATCCAATATAAATAATTGAATAAACAAAGAAAGTAAGTTGATTTTTACTATTATCTGTTTATTTTTTAATTAAGGCTCCTGTTTCGCTTGCATCTTGTTCAATGCCTGTGCAGCAAATGCTAAATTAACACTAATATTTCCAAGTACAAATGGTAGACAACATTCACAATAGTGAATAACAATTAGCTGTTGACATTTTCTTAAGTAGTCAATTACGTGACACTTTGCTCTCAATTAAATTTACTTTAGTCTTTCCGATGCAGTTTATCATGTTTATTTTCAATGAGGGGGAAAAAAAGATCCCTGCAGTTCCTCCTCTTGATTCCTTCATGCAGGCTGTCCACAGCCTCGACTTTTCAGACCTCCTTCCTAGCGTGGCCGAAGGACTCGCAGGTGTCACGCGTCTCCTGAGAGGACCTGGCACTAGAGGGCGATGCAGACATGCACTTCTACCAGTGCCTCCACTCTTCGCAAAAGCAGAGGAATCAGATGTTAACAATCAAGTTTTCGAAATAAGGGTGCCCTACTTCTCTAGCACCTCCATTACCTCTCATACGGTCTCTTTCGATTCTGTTTATTAAACTGTGGGCTCCTAACTCCTATGATAGTTCTCTGCATTCCTGTCTTCACTTTACTACCACCTTCTGCCCTTTGGAGTTGATGATCCAGTCCTTCGCATGAGACCTGAAACCTACATCCAACCCATGGACAAATACGGCCTCATCAGTAGTCTTCCTCTTTTCTTCCTTTTTGCTTTGCTTCTGTCTCTGTCCTTTCTCTGATCTGGTTCATTTCTCAGCCGTCTGTCTGTCCATTCTGCCCCTTCCTCAAGGAATCTCTCCCATCCTGTATCTTGTCTGTGGTCTGTAATCAAACAATACATAGCTGTATGGATAGAAAAATAAGTGATGAGAGAGTGTTTAGTCATCTGTGCTAGTTGCTTAGGAGGCATAGGTCCTAGTCTTTGTCCACTGATGTTATGTTGCAAAAATAATTCACAAATAGGCAGTACTAGCTAGGCTTTCTTGTGGTCTTATTAAGAGTTGCAAACACTGAGTTTCAGTATTTGCACAGCCTTATCAGGAGGAGTGGGGAGTATCCTTACCTGGTTCAGTGATGTTCTAAGGAGCAGGTAAAGGCATCTTGACCTCTGATCTGGACTTTTCACTGTCTAACTGAGAGCTCCAGATTGGTGCATGATATTGCATGGAGTTCCAGGACATCTCAGAGATTGTCACCTTCTGGACTGAGTTGAGGGTCGTGAGCTCTGGAGAAGACATTAGAGGGTGACAGAGCTTTAGAACAGGCTGCCAAAAGAGGTTGTGAAGTCTCCCTGTCTGGAGATAATCAAGACCTATCTGGGCGCTTTCCTGTGTAATCTGCTCTGGGGAACCTGCTTAAGCGAGGGGGTTGGACTCGATGATCTCCAGAGACCCCTCCCAACCCCTATGACTCAATGATACCCTTTGGGGATCTTCCCCATCCATTAGCTCAAAGTTGGATTGTATTCTGCTGGACAGCAGTGTTCACTGCTGTGTGTCAGGGCAGACAGAGGAGACTTCACTGCTGTGTGCAGGTAGCTGCAGAAATATGTCTGGCAGGTTTGTGTCAGTGATGGGGGTGGGAAGGGGCACCCTGGTGCTGCTGGATGTGCTCTGCAGACAGCAGGCTTCTTCCTTTGAAGCTGTCAGCTTTTCTTCTTCAGTAAGCACCACATCCCTTCAGAAATGTTGGGAACTGTGCTGATGACCAGATTACAGTGTGAGGGAGTAGTCATGAGTTTAGCAGCTCTCAAGGAAAATTTCTTCCTGGAGCTCATATCTTGGGGAACAATAGCTGTTATTCAGAGTCACCAGCTTCAATCCATGCTGTTTTTATTGTTCTCCATTTGCTTCTCAAACCTAGGACCAAGTCTTGGATATATTTCTTGGAGCAGTTACTTGATCACTTTCTTTCTCCTTACATCAGACTCAGGATTATTCCAGGGAAAGGCAGTGTGTCCAGAGATCTGTCATCCCTGCTGCAATATTCTTCTATTAGCAAATATACCATACATCCCCCCAACTGACTCCAGGCCATACGCTGCCTTTATGCTCATGGTTTCCTTCATAAGGGCATTTGAAAGAATTTGTGAGGGAAAAATTGCATAACAAGAAAAGAGGAGAAGTCCACTCAGAGTTGTCCTGAAAATTGCAGTGACAGCAACGGATCCTGCAAATGGGTGATTCACCTTCTCTTTGTTTTTCATAGCCACATACAGTACAGTGTCACTTCATTCATTCATTTTGTGTCCCCCAGCATGAGCCCTTGAAAGTTGCTAGGAAAATGGCACAATGCTCCCAAGCTCAATGAAACTGTGGTGCAGACAGTTCTCGGAAGTATCCATTTTTATGTTATTAAGGTGACAAATATTCCCTCCCCTTCCAGAAAAAAAAGCAATCTCTCGCTTCATCACTGCAAGATGTGATTCGAACCGTATTTCCCTGGAAATGACATGATGACAGTATGTTATCAGATTGAGAGTGAGAAAGCATTATACAGACTTGCATTCAAATTCATTATCAGGCAGTGAGACTGATGACTCAGAGCTAGAAAAAAATGAAACAACCAAAGATCGTGTCTCAGTCAGTGCTCATAACAAACTTGAATTCCCATTTGCACAGCTCATATACATGGGAATTACACTGCACGCTTAGAATCAATTTGCATACGCTATTTCTACTCAGTCACACAACAAATAATGTATTAGGAGTGCATTTTAACACGATGTATTACCATACAGCTTGAAATGCTGTCTCCTATCGATGTAGTTTTCAAAGACTGTGTGCATGCATGTGTGCATGTTCTCGCTTGCTCTTCCCCTCACTGTTCCTGTTAGAGCAAGGAGATCTTCTACCTTAGGGGCCAGATTAAAAGGAGTTCCATTTGGGAATCAAAGAGTCTGGTAAATTTAGTGGATGGATAGGTATATTTTAACTGAAGATTTAATTTTTTTTCTCTGGCAATGGAGAATTATCTAATATGCAAGCAGATTTCAGAATCTGGGCCAGAGCCCCTGCCAAGACAGCCTCACGTGGTCTCCATCTGGCCCCATCATCCAACAAGATCAGACCCTTCATTAACTACACCACTATGACCTCAGAGTCGATCAGCCTGAGTGGACCTGCTTTCTGACAATGTAGTGCTTTTGCTGTGATGATTCACTAGTTCTGCAGCTTGCTAAATACCCAAGAATCCCAGAATGTGCTGCATCATTAGCTGATTTTTTGGATCACTGGAAATAAAAGCAAAAAATTACAAAAATATCTTTACTACATTTTCAGTGATCTGAAAAGTAGAGCTCCCTCCCCGCTGCCCTGAACCCAGTAACTAAAAATCAAGTTCTCAGGTTAAACCAACAAAACAGCATTTTTAATTTCAGCCTTTGTCTCGACATAGTGTTTGTTGGGAAATTTGGAGTTACAGATTCATGGTAATATCTGGCTGCAGTTAAATTCACACCTCAAACGATAGCTAGGAGTCCTGAACCTAAGGGCATCAATTCTTAAAATATTACCCAGGAAAACAGCAACAGTCAGGGATTAATTTTAATTCATCATTAACTGTCTGGAACGGAGTATAGTTTACTTACTGTGTATATCAACCAGTTCCCTACTGTAATGTTGTCTCATTACTTATGTTCTTTTCACAAAGCGAGTGGTAGGTTATCTCTTCATTACATGGTGCTTGATTCTGGAACAAGAAGAATTAGCCTTAAACATCATCCCAGAGGTAAGGAGATGCAGAATTAAGTAATGTCATGTAATACTTGGTTGCACTAAATTGCACAATATACAATAGGAAAATAACCTGAAGGGAGCTTACAGAAAAGCTAGGGAGGAACTTTTATAAGGGCAGGTAGTGACAGGATGAGAGGAAATGGTTTTAAACTGGAAGAGGGTAGATTTACACTAGATATTAGGAAGAAATTCTTTACTGTGAGGGTGGTGAGACACTGGAACAGGTTGCCCAGCGAGGTTGTGAATGCCCCCTCCCCAGAAGCATTCAAGGCCAGGCTGGATGGGGCTGTGAGCAACCTGGTCCAGAGGGAGGTGTCCCTGCCTATAGCAGGGGGTTGGAACTAGGTGAACTTAAAGGTACCTTCCAGTCCAAACCATTCTATGATTCTATGATTCTATGAACCTTCAGAAGAAGGGCATGCATAGATGATGCTTAAAAATATCAGATGATATACACAGACTGTAGTGTCCATATTTTCTTTTCTTCTTGTGTACTGGTTGCTGTTTATGTGGAATTTTGATATCACAGTGGCTTATGGTATACCTGAATTTTAGGGTCATTATTTTTTTTTTAAGCATGGTTGCAGGGTTTGCATGAATAAGTCAAGAATTATGCATATTAAATCTAACTGGAAAATTGGTTTTAATGCATTAAACTAAACTTACATGAAAAATGGCCTGCTGATTGCATATATAATATTTTCTTTCCCACAGACTGAAGCATATGGGGTTTAACAGCTACACTAGCAACAACACATCCATACTGCACATATGGCACAATGATGTGAGCAGCACAGAGCTAGGACACCATCAACGAAGATGAAGAGTGGTTTCATTTAATCGTGAACACATAGAGACATGAACAACAGGACTGAAATATAAAATGTTTGGGTAGAAACTTCTGTGGGAAGGATGTATCTTTGCTAGTCCTCACTACGTTAAGCAGAGAATGAGGAGAAAAAACACTGTTGGGCTTTCTGTGGATGCTGACCTCCTGCTCTTGAATGAGTGGAGAAAAAACTACAAAAGAGAATGCAAAGCAAGTTCATCTCTGAATGCATTGCAATTGCTGCTTTACCTAGATGCTGAATTCAGGCCTGCAATTTTACAATGTATAATTTGTTCTCCCACAGTAACATTTGTAAACAAGAAGGCTTGATGGCCTTTACTTGATGGGAGACCATGTTTGGGAGAATGAATGTTTTTGAATTGGAAATAGGCAAGAACATTCCTCTAGCTTCAGAACTGAGTCAGAAAGAAGTGATATAGATGTTTCTGCAGAAACAGAAAGGTACTTTGCAGAAAGAGAGCATCTTATTTCCAGATTTGCTGCTAATCTATTGAGCAGGCTTAGGGAAGTCATGTAGTGTAAAATTTCAGCTGATTCTGCTCTCCTGTCCTATGCAAGAGCAAGATCTTCAAGTGAAGCCATTCAAAACTTATTTCAAATGGAATAAAAAGTGGTTATTCATTACCCAGTGAAAGTTCTGGATGTTTAAAGTGTGTAGATGTGTAAGGGAGGACTGAACAAATTAATAGAAGATAAATTCCTTCTGAATGCATATGAATACTCATGCTGAAGGTACTTATTGAAAGTGAAACTTGTTTTACATTCATCTGAGCAAAGAAAGATGTGTGTCTTTGCAGAGGGAGAGGGGAGGAACTGGGTGAAAGAATATTGCTCTACCCTCTCTAAGGGCCTGGGAAATCAAATCCTTATGTTCTGGTGGAGCACAACAATCCTCACTGGTACCTCCACAGTTTGTGGAACAAGTTGCTTGCAAAGAGGGTTAAAACATAGCACTGGGAGTGATTCAGTGCATACAGATATCCTCCATATGCTCTCATATACTTCTCGTTCAATATATTCTTGGATATCTTTTCCAGTCTAGATGATTCTATCATTCTACGTGTATTTTTGAATGAAGTTTCTTTGGGAATTGTGTTACATTTGTCAATGGGCCACATAAAATAGAAATAGATTACGTGTCTGCTATAAAATTCACATATTAGTAAGTCTTATGTATGCTTAAGATGTTTGATTTTGAATGTGACTAATTATGCTCCCATTCCTGGTTTGTAATTCTATACATTTAATTTTACGTCCACTGTTCTTAAGAAACAAATACATTAAAACTACAGGACAATTTATTTTTGAGTCCACACACATATTTGATTACAAGAAGACAGTTTGCCCAGGGGAGGTGTGGGTGCCCCTTACTTGGAGGTGCTCAAGGCCTGGTTGGGAGGGCCCTGGGCAGCCTGATTCTGGTGTGGGGCAACCAGCCCATGGGATGGGTTGCACGGGTGGGCTTTGAGGTCCCTTCCAACCTTAGCTATTTTGCTACGCTATGGTTTGGGAAGCAAATGGTAGATTTTTCAAAAATCCAAGTTCATGTGAGCAGAAACTATTGATAAACTGTGAGAAAGTAAGAACTGTGGCTACTCTGAAGAAAAAAGAAAAAAGAAGAAAAAAGATAAAAAATAAATACCAGGAGCCTCCAGCTGTTTTCACACTTAATACCCTCCACACCCTCAAAACGCCACACCAAAAAAAATTCACTCCACCAAAAATTTCTGACTTAAAAAAAAATGAAATAAAGTAACACATTTTTTTTGTTGTTGTTGTTATTTTGCCAATATCTCCTTTGCAGCTGATGGAATGTAATGTACCGAATATCCTTAAAAAGTGCATGTCACTTAGATAAGTGACATGAAATGTACTTATTTATTTAAATTTTCTTGCCCAGGCATCTATGTGCAAAGGAAAATGATTTGATTTTTTTTTAAAGTGGCCCAGAAAAGTTCTTGGGAGATTGATAACTTATAACAAAAAGTTCAAGTTTTCTCCAATTTTATCTCACGTAACAGAGGGTTGTCAGCATAAAGGTGGTTAAGGTCAATCCTAAATGACCATGCTGATTCATCATCAAATGTTTGTTTACCTGCCCATAGAAGAAGGAAATTATGTCTGCCGGTTTTGGCAAGTCATGCCACTTTAGAACAGGTTTTACTTTCCTTCTAGAAATTCACTCCATCCCTAATGAGTTATTAATCAGAAATTAGTGGACTAGTGTAAGTCTGTGGGAGATGAGATGAAGATCTGTGGAGACACCTTTCATCCCATTTTCCTTCTTTTATGAGGCCTCAGCTTCTTTTATAACAGTACGCTATTTAATAGCCACTGCTGCTTTAGCCTGTAAGTTCAAAAGACCTATAAATTTCTTGACTCTGCTTATCTGTCATGGAGCAGGAGTGCTACAATAAAATATGGTAATAAATTAATGATCAATAATGGCTGACAAGGTTCCTTCTTGATCTGCCCTGTGAGACAGACTGAGCAGCTGGGCCATGGGAGGGTTTGTGTTTTGTGTCAGGGGATTACAAGGCAAAGCTGATGTTTCTGGGTTCTTTCCTAAACTGTTACTGCAAAGACATTTTTTGTGGCACGAACTGTTATTTCACAGCCTTAACTTCTCAGTAGCCAAACTCAAATGAAAAAACCTGGAGAGGTGAGAACTTTTTTTCTTTTATTTTTTTCTTTTTGCAGCAGGTTTTTAACTTTGGAACTTCGTTACAATTGCTTGAAAACCAAAACTATTCATAGCTTCTACTATTTTTACTGTAACTGACATGGCTTTTAGCCAATCTGCAGCTAATTAATAGATTTATATGAGTGATGGGTATTTTTCCTTACGAGGAAGTGAAAAGACATTTCAGCACATTCTCTTTTAATCTTCCCCAGATGTAGAATAGGTTAATGACTTCTGTTTATCTTTTAGCTTCCAACTAACTTCTGTGTTTGTATGCACATAGAAAGTGTCCATTCCTGATCATGGTGGACATTTGGAATTTGAAGTTTCTGGAGTGAATTAAAGGCTCTGGTTGTTTGCAGAGCAGTTTGTATTACTTGCCTACCCGCTTCCCACTGCCAGGGCTGTCTCAAGGTCTGCAAGGATGCTGGGAATAGTTGACAGTATAATGTTCCAGAAATAGCATGAATACCCAACACTTCTTTGCATATATTAACTAGAATCAGTCTGTCTGTATCACTGATATGTCTAATTACTTCATATTAAGTGCTTCATATTAAGTAACATGACAAATATCTATCGTGTATATTTATTTCCTCTTTGTTTGATTTGTTTTGGACTCACCATATTCTACTCTCTGCTAAATAAATAGCCATAGAAGAGTTTTTCTTCTGTTTTCTTTTCTCACATAGTTGGACATACTCGATACTCCATGAGAGGTATCTCGGAGTCTTAACTGAAGAAGTGATAGCTGTGGGAGCACAAGCCACTAGGGAAGAGACTGCAAATAACCTGAGCTTCTGGATTCACAATAGGGTTTGCAGCAGATGTGCAGTATTTTCAGGTTCATCTACTCAGCAGCTATACTGTAGAGTGGAATTTGTGACCAAGGATTAGGCAGAGATATGGGCCTCAGAATGGGATTCCCAGATACTTTTAATGGCTTTGCAGAAAGCAGGAAATATGAAAAAGAAATGCAGGCAAGAGTTTTTCTAGACATCTACATCTTAACTGCTCATCGTGACTCAATTTATAGTCAATGGAAAGAAGCTGGCACTTCACCTTGTCCTACAGCAAATGTATAAAACAGGTCAGGTCAGCAGGTTTGTCTTAGAAATGCCTATTAGTTGATAAAAGCAGCCTAGCTTCTGGACGTCTACTAACTGTGGAGACATCTAATTATGGACAAGGTGAACTGTATTTTCTGCACCTGAATTCATGCCTACCTGACTTAAAGATTGTGAATCTAGAATTCACAGTCTATTGTCCTATTCGTCCAACAACATCCCTCTTGATACAGATAAATGTCCTGTTTTTCATTTAAAATAATGAAGGGTGGGTGTTATCCACATTTCATCTATTATGAGTAATTCACAACACACGAGGCTTCATTTGGGTCCTTTCAGCCTGTTAAGTTTTAAATCCCTGTTTCCCAAAGTCCTTGAGAGTGAGCAGGTACTCTCTGCAGCTGATGTTGAAGCTTAGCATTAATAGAGAAAAGAATGTCAGATTTATGAGACTACAGAGATTGCAAGTAAGTGAAGAAATCATTGAAAAGCTAATAAAAAACAGAAGATGTCCATTCAGGCTGTTAGACTCAGCTGAATGCAGTTCTGGATAGTAACTAGTGAATATTATTGGCAAAAGATGAATTGGCTATGATTCTTCAGCAATTAGTGCACTGTGCTGAATTACCCTGAACTGAATTTTACCATTAAGCCTTCAGACTTCAAGGTACTGGAATACAATGGACTCTTTCCTTTTATTTGTTCTTAGATTTATATAAGCTTTGTTTAAAGATTTGTATAAGCTGTATAAAGCAAGAATTCCAGTGAGTCACTGCAGCACCTGTTGGGAGGAACCTTTCATTCCTTGGAAAGGATAACTCCATGTACATTTGATCTGTCTCAGCAGCAACATGGCAACTTTCTTTCTTGGCCTTATACCCTGTTCCTGAAGTATCTCCTCTTGCTCTCTCTCAGTTCATTAGAACTGGGCAACATGGGGAAGACTAGCCCTGTCTGCAAAGCTCTTTTTGTCTTCTCTAAACCTTAGAGCATACAGTTTGCTTTAGCTGCCACCACCACGTCTCTGAATGAGAAATAATGCCTCTTTCCAGTGGGTATCGGGGCAACACTGAGTCTGCAGGGGTGGGATAAAGGATTACAAAACATCAGCTAGCTAATAGATTTTCAGTACTGTCTTTGCATCTTTCAAGCTCCCATGGTAACCTTATGCCAAAAGAGAAACAATGGTTGTTTTTGCTTTTCCTTGCCTTTAGTGTTGCATTTCACAAGGCCTGAGTGATTTCCACAGCTGAATTCATAGAATCATTAAAAAAGACCTCTAAGATCATCTAATCCAACTGTCCACCTGCCACTAATATCAGCCACTAAACCATGTCCCTAAGTACTACATCTACCCCTTCCTTAAATGCCTCCAGGGACAGTGATTCCACCACTTCCCTGGGCAGCCTGTCACAATGCCTAACCTGTCTTTCTGAGAAAAAAAATTCTTCCTAATATCTAACCTGAACCTTCCCAACTCAATGCACATCTCTAGAAGAACTGGATAATAGAAAGGCTATGTAGAAATATTTTGCTGCAAGATTTGAAATATTTATTGCATTAAAAGCAGGGATTAACAACATCATTCTTCAACGACAATGTATAGATGACAAGGCCATCACTAAACAACATCTTCTGGGTATTTCCTTCAGGGTGCTCAGATTCATAGAATCACAGAATGGCCTGGGTTGAAAAGAACCTCAAAGATCACCTAGTTTCAACCCCCCTCCCATGGGCAGGGTCACCGACCATTAGACCAGGCTGCCCAGAGCCACATCCAGCCTTGCCTTGAATGCCTCCAGAGACGGGGCATCCACAACCTCTCTGGGCAACCTGTTCCAGTGCGTCACCACCCTCTGAGTGAAAAACGTCCTCCTAACATCTAACCTAAATCTCCCGTCTTAGTTTAAAACCATTCCCCTTTGTCCTATCGCTATCAACCCATGTAAACAGTTGTTCCCCCTCCTGCTGATACACTTCCTTCAAGTACTGGAAGGCCACAATGAGGTCTCCGCAGAGCCTTCTCTCCTCCAAGCTAAACAAGCCCAGTTCCCTCAACCTTTCTTCATAGGAGAGGTGTTCCAGCCCTCCGATCATCTATAGTGACCCTCCTCTGCACACGTTCCAAGAGCTCTGCATCTTTCTTGTGCTGGGGACCCCAGGCCTGGACGCAGTACTCCAGATGGGGCCTCACAAGAGCTGAGTAGAAGGGGACAATCACCTCCCTCTCCCTGCTGTCCACCCCTTTTTTAACGCAGCCCAGTATATAGTTGGCTTTCTGGGCTGCAAGCGCACACTACTGTCTCATGTCCAGCTTCTCGTCCACCAGGACCCCCAAGTCCTTCTCCGCAGGGCTGCTCTCCAGGAGTTCTTCCCCCAGTCTATATGAACACCTGGGATTGCCCCAGCCCAAGTGCAACACCTTGCACTTGGCCTTGTTGAACCTCATTAGGTTCACACGAGTGCACCTCTCCAGCCTGTCCAGGTCTCTCTGGATGGCTTTCCTTCCCTCCAACGTATTGACTGCACCACTCAGCTTGGTGTCATCTGCAAACTTGCTGAGAGTGCACTGGATTCCATTGTCTATGTCATTGATAAAGATGTTGAATAACACTGGTCCCAAGACTGACCCTTGGGGGATACTACTTGTGACTGGGCTCTACCCAGACAGTGAGCTGTTGATCACAACCCTTTGACTGAGAGCAGCCAACCAGTTCTTAATCCATCAAACAGTCCATCTTTCAAATCCATACCTCGCCAATTTAGAGAGAAGGATTTGATGAGGGACCATGTCAAAGGCTTTGCAGAAGTCCAGGTAGATGACATTCGTCACCCATCCCCTGTCCACCAATGCAGTCACTCTATCATAGAAGGCCACCAGATTGGTCAGGCAAGTTCTGCCTTTGGTGAAACCATGCTGGCTGTCTCGGATCACATCTTTGTCTCGTGTGTGCCTTAGCATGGTAACCAGGAGGATCTGCTCCATGATCTTCCCAGGCAAAGATGAGTAGTTCCCTGAGTGCCAGGTGAGGCCTGTACTTCCCTGGGTCATCCTTTCTCACTTTCTTAAAAATGGGAGTAATGTTTCCCTTTTCTCAGTCACTGGGGATTTCACCTGACAGCCAAGATTCCAGGAAAATCAGTGAAAGACTCCTGTATAGATGGGAGCTACATTGGTTTGGACATGGAGAGCAGCATTTACCAGTTTATTGGTCTTACCAAGAATACTGCCTGTGCTGGAGGAGGTGTCCTAAGCCAACTGAATTCAGTTATTTCTGACAATAAATGGAGACCACAAACCTGTCAAAAGTGATACTCATGGCTACAAGTGCAATTAAATCTGAGACAAGTTTGGAGATATGTCTGATGTCAAGAGAAGTTCATGATGGGTGGTAGAACACATAGATGAATTAAAAAGTGAACTGTCATTCACGTTTATTCCTCCTTCATTAAAACTAGAAATTCTTCAATCATAATATAATCTTTTGAAAAGTCAAGAGCAGAGTGCAGAATATATTAGAAGTGAGTTTGACCCTAAGGATTTAAGGAATGATAATGTCATGGCTCCCTAAGTGTAAGTAGTGCTGTTTTCCTCTGCCCTAGAATTACATATTCAATTAAAATGTTAGTCTGCATGATACAATTTGTTCAAGTCATTTGTTCTGAGTTAAGAAAAAAATCAGTTTTATTGTAATAATTAATTCAAAGAGAAGATTTATTATTGTGCTGAACATGTTCTTTGCTGGCAATACTTAATAAGTCATTAATTAATATCACTTAAGAACGCATCAATGTTATCAACAGAATTGTACTTGTAGAGAGGTGTAAGGAATTGCAGACACTATGTGGTGCTCCTCAGCTGTAGTATATCAAGGTGGACTTCTCTGCCTAATCCAAGTGGGTGTCAAGTGAAATACTGAATTCCAAACTGAATACTGCAGATTCCCTGCATGGAGAGAGCTGGATACTTTAAACACTTTGAGAGGGAGTGAGAATCTTTTTGCTTGTTCAGGCAGCTGAGACCCAGGATAATAAAGTGAGCAGAGCCCAGGCCTAATCTCAAGCTTTTATAGCCAAGTTGCACAAATTAGCCATGGCTGTGTCATGAAAGTCTCTTATACCTTTCTTTTTCCTCACTGAAAGAACTGGCTGCTGTGAGAAGCACTCACACCAGCTCCTGAGCTGTGCCTGGAACACCACCAACCAGCCTCAGCTTGGAAACATGACAGAGACATGCCAACAAACAAGTAGTGTGGTTGGTCAGGTGCCTATGCCCTAGCACTGCTTTGTTTATTTCCATGGCTTGAATTAGGAAGACTAAATCCCATCTCACGTAACAAAATTCTCAGCCTGGAGAAGAGAAGGCTCCAAACAGACCTTATAGAGGCCTTCCAATACCTGAAGGGAGCCTACAGGAAAGCTGGGGAGGAACTTTTTATAAGGGGCAGGTAGTAACAGGACGAAGTGAAATGGCTTTAAACTGGAAGAGAGTAGATTTAAACTAGAGATTAGAAAGAAATTGGTGAGACAGACATTGGAGCAGGTTGCCCAGAGAGGTTGTGGATACCCCCTCCCTGGAGATGTTCAAGGCCAGGCTGGATGGGACTTTGAGCACCCTGGTCTGGAGGGAGGTGTCCCTGCCTATAGCAGGGGGTTGGAACTAGATGATCTTAGGTGTCCCTTCCAACCCAAACCATTCTACGATTCTATGATTCTATGAAAATGCATCTCATCTTTCCACTGTCAATGTACGATGCATTGGAAGTCCCAGAGTATTACATTCACTTGTTTTGGCTCCCAGAAAATTAGAACAGTGATTGTAACTACTGCAGCTGCACTGGTAGCTTAGTACAATAACCCCAAGGAAGTGATGGTTTTAGGATGCTACTGCTCCTATAGGGCAGGAAGAGCTCACTCTTCTCTAGCTCTGTTTTTCCCACAGAGACTCTGAGACTTACCAGATGTTGCCTTTTTTAGTCGGTTTAAATTTTACTATGAATTGTGAAGTGATATGAATCTTCATTATACTATTTTCAATTTCATCTGATACATTTATTTTCTTCCAGGTGCCCTTCTAAGAAAAGGTCCCAGAAAACTCCTGATGTTTTTAAAAAAGGAAACAAATGAAATGTTCTGGCTTATTTATGCCCATTCTATCTCTGTGTTGGTCCATTGCCATTCCTTCCTGGATTGTGTGTGAATTACACTGTACACTCTTCAAGACCAGTATATTTAGAAGGCTACTCACTCTGTGCAGAACTTGCAGCTGTAATGTTAGAGTCTGGGTTGAAGCCACACGGAGAATTTGGCCCCTAATACTGTTTTAGAGTGAAAGATGTTGTTTGGAGAGCAACACTGAGACACTAGACACCCTTCTATATATCCAAAAGCTAGTTTTACAAACTAAAGAAACTTTTATTATTTGAAATTACTTCAGCCAAGAACTACAGTATTGATGACATAACTTCAACACAGACAGTGGCTTGAACATTCCCAGCTGGATCTCCTACTCTCAGCAGTTAGACGGGCAGCTTATGTAAAGATGATAATCACCTCCTGACTGCCTACTTTCCCTGCCCACTTAGTAAAGTATGTCCCTGCAGAGTCTGAACTGAAAGCCATGTGAAGTTTATGGAACACTTTGCACCAATGCCTGTGGATGTTGCATCATTTCAGAACTTTTTTTATCCCAGGCAATCGTCAAGCACATTTTATAGCTAATCATCAAGAGCTTTTACCTACAGCTACAGCTGGGATGAGAGAAGCAGCCAAATAGCCACACTGACATACTTTGTACCACAGAGTACAAGTACTGCTTTGGCCATAGGTCATGACTCATTGGAGTCATGTGAAACCTGCCACAGTGTGCAAAACTCACCACAAGTAAGAGTACTTCAGGTTTTTAACTTTTTGGCCAACAGGCTGTGTCCACTCCCACTGTAAGTTTCACGGTGTTCAGTGGAACTTTGGAAATCTCAGCATCCAAGTCAGCTCTTCCAGGAATCAAACAAATTGTTCCAGGGAGACTAAGTATTTGACCATGAAACAAGTCCCACTCTTCACTTAACTGAGGCTAGATGCTCAGATTGTTTGTACCTTTTGACTACGTTCCACAAAATAGGCCGTAATAAGCAGACAGATTATTGTTTTGAAAAGTTTTCCTTCTGAAGTCTGACTGTGTTCTGGGATGCTCTTTATGCAGTCCCTTTATGGCAAAACAATAACACAGGAGAATATGACCCTGCAAAATATAAGTCAAATGAATTACATCCAGATTGCCTAATGCCTTTGAAAAGTCACTACAGAGGAAATAATGTATTTATGACCAATATGAGACATCGTAAGGAAAAACACATTGCTCATGTTGTTTTACATACTGTCTATCATATTACACAGTCTTTAATTTAAGAACAAATATGAAGAATTTCCTTTAGTCACAGTAGCCTTATTTTATCCCGCTTAGCTTCCAGTAGCCAGCTGAAGTACCCAAGACAGTGTCTTAGTCATGGCATGCCTGTTTTTGTGACATGGTACTAGGCTTGGCATGTATTATAGCATACCCATTTTAGGGTGTAATTGTACATCAGTACTGAACAACTGCTCCATGAAAGGATGAATAGATGTTTTGAAAATCATACTGATAACTAAAATGACCACACTGCTTTTAATTTATTTGCTACTTAACACTACAGTCTTTATTCCCACATTTCCCCTTACCTTTTCATTCAAAGTATTTGAGATGTGTTTTTTATTAGGTCTTGTTTCTACAGCAGTGCTATGAGGCCAATTCTAAGCAAGACCAAGAAATTCTATCTCAGCCATTTCAGGGTAAGACAAGATTTTGAACTTTGTTCATCTGTAATAGTGGTACCAAAGTGCTTATGATCAGCGGAATGTCTGCAGTTACTGGCCAGCTACAGACATTTCAGCTGTACTGGATGGTTTTATCTCATCTAGACTAGGGCCACGCTGAAATTTTAAGTACCTCATCTAAGCTAGTTATATAAGCTACATCTTTCCAGTAAATGAAACATGGTCCATTCCTTTGTCATTACTGAGAACAGTCCCTGGCTAGTGCTAGCTCCTGAAATATATCCAGACTGTTTTGGAGAGTGCTAGTTGACCCACGCCAAGGCTACACCAGGGAGCATCATAACAATTAAGTGGTACAGACAATTGTATGCTGGAGATTGAGCATGTACACTAGCTTTAAATACTTTATTTACTGAAACATAGCCATAGCCATTGAAGAGTGGGTACTTTCAGAGTTTAACTCCTTACAGCCTTTCATAATCATCTACAACAGATGAGATGAATCTGCTGTTGTAGGTATCTGCATTTACTGGGGTGAAATCCTGTGAAAATATTGAAGGAGGTTAAATTTCAGATTTAGAATAAAAATGTAGATCTTTTTCCATTGTTCCCCATGCACATATCAAATATTTAGTGCTGTTTGAGATGTGCCCAAGACACCTGTGCAAGTTTTACAAATATGGCACATGTCCAGTGGAACTTCACACCATTCTGAAGCAGCATCTGCCAGCCACGTAACCAATCTCCAGTGGCTCTAGATGACCATTTTGGACAAGGGATTAATGCTTCTCATAGAAACAAAAGTTACGTCTTGAGATAAGGCCTATACTTGGTAGCAGCCCTATAATAAACACACATATAACACACAGGCTCATGGAGGGTAGAGGAAAAGAAATTCTATAAAGAAAACAGGAGAAGAGTTGTATTCAGGTTTCCAACCTGATATTATAATACGCTAATTTAAAAACTGCGGAATTGATCTGAAATGATGGAGACCGGATTTACATGATTGCATAGAAGTCTATGTGCATGCAAAATTTTATTTAATGTAAATGTGCTTAGCTTCACTTTTCGTGAATTTCTTGTGGATATCTGCATTGTATAATTTACTCATGTGTTTTGCATTCCTCAGTGATATCAAGTACATTCTTTGGTCAACTTCTATAAACAGTGCTTAAATCATAAATGAATCAGACATCTCAGATGGCCATTAAGCTTGTGCCTGTGGAAATATGAACATTTTATATTTGCTGGCATGTGGAAAAGGTCATTATTTATTCTTCCTAGCCAGCTAGATGTATGAAATTTTACTTGCTGGAATGATTCCTTGGCATTTCCTAACATCATGGAACATGCTAAATATTTCTTTTTTTAATGGAAGACAAAAACGGACTATGACTGTGTTGCAAATGTTAGTTGGAAACAATTTGAAATAGAGAACTAAATGTCCATGTTTATCCAGGAAAGGTAGATGGAAACTTGGAACCACAAAGGTATTTTCAACTGAGGAGGTCTGCATGATCCATTAAGCACTACTGCATCACTTTCTGAAAAGTTTGGGGCCTCATCCTCTTCCTCTGGAAATTAATGGCAAATCTCCCACGAACTTCAATGGGAATAGAGTCAGGTCTTAAGTCCAAAACTCTTCTGCTCCCCAGGTATCTAAAAAGGTCTAAATGATTAAAGAACTGCTTCTAATTCCTCTGAAACTGATTTTAATGTAAGTAGGAGGCTGGAGAGCTGTTTTCCATGAGGCTGACTTCAGTGGGCAGATCTGTCGATACACCTTTAAAAACTGAGATGCATTTTGTCCATGGCTATCTGGGGAATAAAGGATTCCTTGAGAACCATATTTTAAATGAAAACTTTTTGAATTCTGTGCTTTCTGCTTGTGAGTAGGTGAACATAATGGCTAACAGCCAGAAAAATGCTGGAAGCCTTGAGAGCCACAACATCCGTTACTAAATCCTTCACTGGGTATTGTTAGGAGTGGTCTCACTGAAGCAGAAGACTTCCTATTCCAGAGGAAGGGGCTCTGTGGTAATAGATCTTAATATAGGGGCAGGATCTTGGGAATTGGTTTGGATTTTGGCTGGGTTAAATCGCCCTCTGCAGAAGCCTTTTATTTTCCATTGAGGAGGTAGGGATCCTGGAGGGATGATAGTCTTAATTTAGCTCTTGTTAAGAGCTCAAAGTTCAGTGGAATAAATGACTGTATTAGTGTCATCTAAGAAATGAAAAAAAAGTGAGGAATTATGTTTACCTGGGTAAATATAACATGATTTCTTCATCCACCTCATGCACTGTCCTTCATACTCCTCTGTTTCTCAGTCTCCTGCTTTTCCCTGTGTCCTTGAGACTCAGGTGGGATGGAGCAATCCAGGTATGAGTGTGATAGCCTGTTTGCTGGGATATGAGCTATCGCAGGCCAAGTGCATGCCTAGCACAGGAGAGATAAGAGTTCTGTACCGCATCTGAGGTGAACGCCATCTCTTGTGGCTCTTTTGAAAGTGGTGCCTTGCGTATTCCACTGACTGGCAGCATCTGGTGCATTAGGTAGGCTGTTTTGGTGGGAAAAAGGCCATACTGTTACACCACAGCCTGACAGGAGATAATTTGTAAATGACATGGCTGAAAAAGAAAAAAAGAAGTGCTTTTTAAAATTCTATACTTTTTTAAGCATGGAGGGTGTCAGGCTGGGATTTATAGAGTTTAAGGTCAGAAAGAATGCCTAAGAACTTCTCACTTGGCTTTCTTAATAACACAGCCTGGAGGACCACACAGGAATTTCTTTATCTGTCTCACACCTTAGAGAAGACATATCTATTCTTAATTAAATACAGAAAGTCTGGATTATTTTGATAGGGCAATTCTATTCACTGAGTGCATACCTTACAATGTGTCCTAAGAGGTGAAAACAAAGGCATGGGAATGTGATTCTTGATCTTGTTTTTGAATGGCATAATTTTTGCCTTTCTACTTAAAAATCTGACTGTGCACTTCCTTAGATATTTCTGTGACAAAATCTTAGTGTTAGTTGTAATACACTTCTACAGACAAGCTACTAACAGCCCAGGTAAATAGCAACTTTGATGTTCCCATAATGGGGACAGTAAAATTAATTAGCCTGTTCATAAACTCAATTTAAACTTGCAAAGATTTGAGAGTATTATTAAAGTACTTATGAGAATGCTATTATAAAAGTTAAATAGTGGAAAAATATGCATTTAATTTTGAAATGGTGAGAGAATTAATTATATGTGAAAATACATTGCTCTTTGTGTGTGTTTAGTCAATGGATAACCTTAAGTACTCCTCTGAGACATTTTTGTTATGTTCCTGTGTCTGATACACCTATTATTTTTCAACATCTGATATTAACATTAAGTTATATAACTTTTACATGCTTTTACTGTATATAACCCAAGTTACATAAATTCCAGGCCTTCTGACTGT
>JANHGO010000037.1:19697111-19729928 GCA_024606505.1 Aquila spilogaster | reverse complement strand
TTAAGATGACATAATATTCTTTTGGAAACAATAAGGCTTCCATTGACGTGTTCTATAAGACAATCCCTCAATGGAAACCAATAACTAAATTAACATACTGTGATGAAATATGACTCATACTGAAATACAAGTCTCAGTGGGGTTTCAGCATCTGAGAAACATATTCATAAGTAAGACTGTCAAACTGAATGCTCAGTTTCAGGGATATGCTCTGATTAGCTACCATTCAGAGAAATACACAGGAAAGAGTAAGATTTTCCACTGATGGCAGTGGAAGTAGGACAGGGACAACAGGAGAAGGCTTTTATTAAACATGTGTGCTTTTATTGAAGATACGGCTTTTATTGAAGATGTTTCTGTTGTATTTGTTTGTCCAAAGCTAATAATACTGGTCCTCTGTTCTTACCAGTACAGACTCTTAAGACTCTTTCAAACCTCTCGGTGTGATAATCTCTTTCAGTATTGCTGCATGAGATGTCACTGACGTGTTAACCACCAGTCCTTCTGCCTCAGTTTTGCCTTTATCATGCATTGCTTCGTGTCAGTGTAGTGATATTGTTGCATGGGAAGGAGGAGCTGTCTTGAGCAAGCAGAACTTTGAAGACAGAGATCTGTTTTGTGTGTGGCCAACTCTGGCTGGTTGCACTCAGAACATGCCCATGAAACACTTAAAGGTGACAGAGAGAATATGGTCTCATTTCTAGAATCCATTTTGGGTTTGAAAGCACATGACAATAGAGGCATCGTGATGCAGAGGTCTGCCAAGACAAAGACACTTCCAGGCCTGCACTGAAGAGGAATGTTAGGTGCCTGGGAAGCATCACCGTTAAAAGCTAAGGTGAGTAGGATTCACACCTTCCTAGTTAGGCAACTGAAGAGAGAGTGAGGGGGTTTGGGGGGTTTTGCTTTTTTTTTGTTTTTAAGGAAATCTGGGGGAAGACATTGCAGGATACATCATGCTGTATCATGCCCAACACCAGTGTTTACAACTATTGCATTTAGAAAGGATATAAATTCCTGATCTGCCAGGCCTTTGGTGATCACAGGGGACGTTGTATGGCCATGTCAAGGCCAGGTTGGATGGGGCTTTCAGCTACCTGGTCTAGTGGAAGGTGTCCCTGCCCATGGCAGGGGGTTTGGAACTACATGATATTTAAGGTTCTTTCCAACCCAAACCATTCTATGATTCTATGATGATTCTATGAGATAATGATAGCATTCACAAGCTAAATACTTGAAACTCTTGTTCTCCAGAGTGCATCCTCATCTGTTACAGGCAGGTTGATACTCTTGTTCCTCAGAGGACAAAATCTTGTTGTTGTTAGGGTGCCTCTCTGCACTGTGAACTTCTGTCTTCTGCCCTTTTCTCCCTGAATCACCCAGTTTAGCTGGTCAGTGACCTGCCTATGGCAACTTCATTTAAGTGCTTAATTTTTGCATGGAGAACTCAAGAGTGTCTTTGGTTGACTATGACAGAGCACACATTCATGGACAGGATCAAAGTCAGCATACCCAATCTGGCCACATTTTTGCATACTGTTGAACCTTCTACAGCTCGTGCAAGGAGTTGGCAAACACTCTCTACCACTAATTGAGCTGGATGACTCTGTCCTACCAGGGTATCTTGGTGCAGCCAGCTCTGCTGTAAGCAGGTGGCCTCATTTCCAGGATCAACAATTAGTGCAGGGGTACATCATGACTTATAGATGGTTGAGGGCTTCTCTAAATACATCAGCAGCAAAAGGAAGCCTAAGAAAATATGGGTACACTGCTCAATGGGATAAAGGGCATGGAAAAGACCATGGTACTCAATGCTTATTCCTTTATGCCCTCATGCCTTCCATGTCCCTGAGCTTAGAAGTGGAGTGTGGGCTTATGAAGTACTGCCCACAGTAGAGACGGGCTGAATAAGGAGCATGTAAACAAATTGGACATACACATGTCCATGCAGCAAGAAAGATATCCAAGAGTGCTGAGGGAGCTGGCTCGATGTCATTGCAAGGTTGTTCTGTGCTGATGATGATCATGGGAAGACTGTGATGGTTAGAGGAGGCTGCTCATGACTTTCACACCTAAACAAGGATAATCTTGGGAACTTTAGGCTGGTGAGTCTAACATCTGTCAGTGACTTCACAGATGATACCTGACTGGGGAGAGCCGTCAGTATGCTGTAGGGTGGAACAGCTTCTCAAAGTGACCTTGACAGGCTGTACACCAAAATGTATGCTGTTTTTACAGGGGAGAAACAAGAAAAAACAGCAACGAAATCAACACAATCCTTCAATTCTTTCTTGGTTCTGTCTGTATGTGGATGCTGTACATAACCTCTAGAGGTTATAAATTAGGGGTCTGTCTAGTCTGTACTGTGGGAATAAACAGACTTTAAGCTGTTTTCAAATATATTAATGTTTGCACATGATCTTTCAGGAAAGTAGTCACCAAACTAATGCCCTAATCCCTACATTAACTTTCCTCCTGAATTACTACTGGCCTTGATGGCCTAATCCACACATCATTTAGTAACATGCACCATTTCACTGAAATGACAAATTTTGCTTTAGATTCCTGGGGAAAAATATGTCCCCCAATACTATCTATGCATTACATTCAAGGCATAAAAGAAGGTATTTCTACATGCATATCAACAGTGTACCAGGGAGCATAGCCAACATCCTTGGAAGTACTGTTTTTGGTCTAGTTTGTTAGAGCAAATGGAGTTACCAATGAAGAGAGACAGCAACAAGAGTTTCATTTTATATTCACAGAATACACTGCTGCAGAGGGCTAAGATTTGGTTCCTTCTGTTCTGTGTGATTTCTTCTTCTTCTTTTTTTTTTTTTTTTTTTAATTCTTACTGGAAATAGTGTGAAAACTGCAGCTGGCATAAAAAGTTTCTTGAACAAACACCATAAGAATATTTTCAGTAGGAGAACAATGAGGTGTCAAGTACAGCTGTGCTTTATATTCAGGTCTGCATAAAACTGAACCAAATTTACTTTCCCTCAATACCCTTGGAAGTGAATATAAGGGAAAATTCACATGCTATCTTGAATGCAAATCAGATCTGAATGCATGCTATAAATGAAGGGCAGAAACGTAGTTCTTTCTTTGCAGATCTATTGCCTTTTGATGTAGAGAACATCATATGTGAGGCCCAGGAATTCTCCTTCTGAACTATAGAAGGTACTATAATGATTTCCTAATAAGTTTATTAATGCAATCACATCACCTTCCACTTCCATTTACAATGGATACCATCTAGAAAGCCACTTAACAACAATTATGATCATGTGGTTAATAGCATTTGCTGCCATTTATCAAATATTTCAGTCCCTGAAAGAATCAGCCAAAGAAAAACAAAAGCCATAAAATCCTGATTTGGGAATACTTCAAAACGCACAAAGCAGACTTGATTGTACTAAGAATGCTGCAACTGCAACAACATTTCTTGTAATTCTTTCACAGATTTTTCTTCTGTCTCTGGATCTTAACATCAACAAACTTTGCGAAGATGAAATGAAGCATTTGGTATGCCGACAAAACTGCAGCTGTTGAAAAAAAAAGCAAAATCACTGTTGATCTTTGCATGCAAATGCCTGCATTCCCAGTTCCTCATAACTATATTTGGTTGGTTAGTGCTTTGTAAGTAGTGAACTGTCAAAGGTTTTACTCTGACTGGAATTAAAGCTGCAACAGATAACTGCTTGTTATAAAACTGAAGTATGCTAAATTGCATCTTTCAACTATATTTCAGCATATGGCTGTTTGCAGTATGGTAGAAAACAATTTAAGCTGTCATTACTCTTCAACTCTAGGTCACTGGCTCAAATATGACCTAATCAGTAAGGACTGTGAATCATTTCCATCTGATGGATGTTTAGTAGCCTGTGTAAAATGTGCTGGTAGACACAGTGAAGTTTATTGGGAAAAGGTGCCCACATCAAAAAATCCAATAGTACAAGTCAGCAGATCTGCTTCTACTTTTAGAAGGAAGAAAGAACTGAATAGGGCTGGAGGCAATTGTGTGTTTATCAAATAAAACTCACCAGATTAACACTATGTAAGATGGAAGCACAAATTCTTGAGACTGGGTGATTGATATGGACTTATGAGGGCCAAATTTTACTATTGTTTCCACCACTGGCCTACTGTATGATGAAGAACAAGTCATTTCAATGCTGTTTTCCATCTAACCCTAAATATTTGACTGACCTAGAGAACAAGTTCTTCAAGACAGACAATTTGATTTCTACATGTTCTTGGGCTCAGATACTGTGTAAGATTTAAATGTAAAACATCTATGTAACACTAATGATGGCAGATAATCTAATATTGACATTTTACTTGGCAAGAAAAATAACTATATACTTCAACTCCTTGCTCAGAATCTTGTAATTTTCACACCTTCCTTACTGATAAACTTTAATTATAAATAAGCCAATATTAGATTTTCTACCAGCATACACCATTAAAATCTTGGCATTTATCACATATTTCAGTTGAATTTGGAACGGTACTTGTGTGATTCTGAATATATTCTAGTACCTGGGAGGTATGCTGAAGACTATTTTAGCTGCAGTGGGGAGATATTCACCCCTTAGATTTGCTTTCTTTAACTTCCTTGATGAAGAAATTGGCTTTCTCCTGTGTTTTACATGAATGTGCTATTTTTTCATAATGTGTCTTTGTTAGCACAGAATACCTTGACTCAGATTCCAAACTGAGTAATATTGTGGTCAGATCTTGAAAAACCCCATTGCTCCCAGTGCAATCACACTGAAGTATGATCTTCATCTCTTCCTCACCACAAAAACATTGAAGTAAGAACAGTTTTCAATTTCTCCTTCTGAAATATATTAATTTAAAAGTACTTCCTCTGTAAGAAAGGCTTGAATCACCAAATACCTTGGTACCACATGGGAGATACAGTAATTGAACATTATATTGAACCAATCTTAGGCTTCTACAGAGCGTAGACAAAATTGAATTTTGTCATCTTGATGGATAACGCATCTGTAGTAGGTTGGCCTTGGCTCTCAGCCAAGCACCCACACAGCCACTTGCTCACTCCCCCTCATCCAGTGATATGGGGGGAAGAAAATAGTAAGGATGACAGAGCAAGAAGACTCGTGGGTTGAAATAAAGACAGGGAAGTCACTTACCACTTACTAATGCAGGCAAAACAGACTCAACTTCGGGAATTTAACTTGATTTATTGCCAATTAATATAAATATTTGAGTACTGATTAGGGTATTGGGAAAGAAAAACAAAAAGAAACAAATGTTTACACACTTAAGGAAACATCCTTCCTCCCCCATTCCCAGGCTCAGCTTCAGTCCTTCACTCCTGAGTCTTCTCCTCCTTGCTTGTTATCACCACAGTTAACACTCAGTCCCTTCATTCTGGCAATGAGTGGCATGGGGGGTTTATGGTCATGACATAGCAGTTTCTCTCTGCTGCTTTCTTTCTCACTCTTTCCCGCTGCTCTGGCATGGGTCCTCCATGAGCTGCAGTCCTTTTAGGGTTATCTGCTCTGCCATGGAGCATCTCCTCCTCCTTGGCCTTGGTATTCCCTCTGGTGTTTCTCACTCTTTGTTTTTGTTCCTTTCTCCGCTCTCTCTGTCTCCACTGTTTTCTGCCCTTTCATAAACATGTTTTCTCAGAGGCACCACAGACTTTGCTGATGGGCTTGGTTTTGCCCTGCGAAGGGACTGTTGTCAGGGCAGCCCCAACCTCTTCCCACAGAGGCCACCCCTGCTGTGGGGTTCACGCTCCATCCTCCAGCCCCACCAAGCCTTGCCAAGTACATGCAATTCAGGATCTTTTGGTGTTGGCAGTGGCAGAATTTAGTTTTATAGCAATCTCAGAGCGGTGTGTGAAGGAAAAAGGTGAAGAAGGGCTTGGGAAGGTTAGTGGGGTTTTGAAGAAAGATACAAGAGGTCTGTGATTTGGAGTACCTCTTCCTCAGAGACTTCACCCTGCCATTGTAAACCAGCCTGTGCTGACCCAAAACCTGGAAAGGGCCAGGAACGCCAGATGAAAAAAATCATACTTTATCAGGTGAGATAGGGGTATGGGACTTCCAGTGCCATCACACCTCTGAGTGTCACACCATCTTCCTGACTCCTTCATGACTGTTGCTGAGGCCATGATCTCCTCCACTGCCCCTGGGACAGCTCGTACTCACTCACCTCTCGTGATTGCCTCTTCTGTCTCCATCCCACCTGCAGTATGGGACCAGAGTTCCTCTGCTCCTTTTCCAAAACTTGCAGGTTAGTTTATTTAGAGGCAGGCAGAGTGGAGCCAGGCAACGGTGCTCTGGCCACTTCAAACCATTGGCTTTCAAAGGGAGCATCTATTTTGTCAAAACCCAGAGCCACTTCACTATTATATCTTTTAGTCCAAGCAGTTTCAGAATTTAGCTTATGACAGTTAAATTGTTCTTTGATATTAAGTTAAACAGAAACTTATCTGTGTTGTACTGCTTATCTGTTCTCTCTCCAAATATATTTTAGAAAGCAATCAGTATAAGGCATAGCACTAAGCATCTTTGCTCTGGGCAAAAGATAAAGATTTCAGAAATAAATTGCTATTTATCCTTCAATGTTGTTTGCTATGGTCTTTTTAAAGTCTTATGAACCACTGGACTCCATTCTGACTTAATTATATTCCATCATCCATCTCACCTTTTACGAAGTCTGTCCAAACTGTTGACAGATTAGATTCATTCTTTAATCTTGATGGGACTTTCTCTCCATCTGTTTTCTTCCTCTTTTATTTCTGTTTAATTCCGGACATTTTACCATTCATGACCATTCAGCTTTTGGTTTTATACTTCATTTTTCTGGGAATTTTGCTCTACACCTATAGAAATCAGGACTAAATTTCTCCCTGACTTCAGTAGGGCAGAGTGCGTACTTCTTTTTCTGTTTCCTGTTAGTCTCATTCTATTTGCTTCAAGAAAAATGAGATATTTCTCATGTTCATAGCCCCACTGATTCATTGTATGTTGACTGGGACATTTCACTGGGAACAGGAACAGCTGAACAGTACCCTGGAGCCTCGATTCACCAAAACAATAGAGCACATGCTGAACTCACATTGTTCTATTACCTTTTTTGAAATCACTTTATTAAAAAGAGATTCCTCTGTGACTCACTAAACACAGTCCTTTTGGTGTCACTGAAGCTTATCTCTATTCAGCAAAACTGGGCCTGGCTCCATTCTAAACAAGCACTTAAGGTTGGCTGGAGACATGCTTTAGTGAAATGAGAGCAATGTAAAGCTGGTGTGTATCTTGTGAGGCAAGAAGAATATTTTGATAGGTACTTCATTTGAAACTAGCCCAATTTATGTCTTGTGTAATCATTCTTCTTTCTACCAGGTGAACTAACAAAATTTCTTGCATAGTGGCAGATAAGGATTAAAATATAACCAATTAGAACTGTGAGGAAAACAAAGCTTTGAAGGAAATGTGGCAGAAAATGTGAGAGAGTGAAAAGCAAATGTTCATCTGCCTTGCATGCAGAATGGATGCCACAGGGAGAAAGGCTTTAGGCAATGTTATTCTGCCCTGTGGCAGTCAGTTACTATGACACATTGAAACAAACAGGAAATCTTCTGTCAAAATATTTTTAATGGCAAATTAAGCTTTTTGCAGACTGAATGTCTCTACAGAATAACATTGGTTTTATTGATTAAAGCAATGTATAGCAGTAATTAATGACCTTCCTTTTAGCTGCGTGCTGTATTTTGGGTACCTCACACATCTGTGTGTGTCAAGGCTTTGTGCTTGCCATGCTGGATGGCACTTCCCAAGGGTCATCACAGCCTCCCCTCTCACTCCTTTGCTACAGGACAGTATGGGAGATGAAGTTCAGCTGGGAAGCCTGATTTAGAGGCAAGAATGATGCAGTTGCCCATGTGGCATTTGTGATCAGACTGAACTGCAATTTCTGCCCCAGACTGATTTTGAATTATCTCTATAACAGCCACTCAGATTACAACTATTTTAATATATTAAACCGTGTCAGGGTCCAAGCACAAGTATTGAAAGTTAATGATCTCTTAAATTATTAGCAGGATACTTGATACACTTTCAGCAGGGGACAACTAATAGTCTCCCAAACAATTCCCAGGAGGTGGCATGGGCCAAGCCCAATTCCCAACAGGCAGTTTGGATATGACATCTTGTTTTGGATTTTGAGGATACAGACATGGCCAGGCTGTGCTGGTTGTCATCCCGGTCAGAGAATTCACTCTAATACCATTTAATTTTGTTGGTATAGATGTAGCCTTAGTCTGCTATGCCTCAGCCTTGACAATCCAGCAGTATGTATTTTTGCAATAATCTGTCTTGAGTTCACATCCTTATGTAAAGGAGAGAGGAAGGAACGGCTGAGGGAGATTGAGGGGGATTTACTTCTTTTAATAACAGCTCTGGGCTCTTGCATGTCAGCAGCGTGTGCTTTTTTTCTTGCTATCTACTTCATAACAGGATGCCTTTCAGGGATGGTACAGAAGCTCAGACAGACTAAAAATACGTTCCTTAAGGGTTTCTGGGACATAAAACTGATGATGTCTGTACTCTGGGGGCCAGCTAGAATTCTTCTCTTACTACAATTTGGTCCATAACTAAATGCTGAATAAAAGTGCCCTTGAATTATATGGGATCTTTGAAATTGCTGCATATTGAATCTCTGTAAATTTGGGGCTGAAGCTTCAAGCTAAACTATCTCCTGTAGAACATCAAAATTGACATGCTAGCCTTGGCTGAGAGACTTTGCCCCTGACCTCATTTAGATTCCCCAAAATCTTGTCCAACCTTAGAGCAGTATAAGGGTTGGGGAAAATAACAGCAGTAGAGAGGAAGCCAGGAAAGGAAGCCATTTCCTGACTCTTCAGAGCAAAGGCTTTGGAAGTGACTCAAAGTGCCTCTACTTCCCCCCAACCTTTATTCACCTAGAAACCAGACATCTAAGTAGTATTCCCCAAAATACATAGATACCTCCCACATCAGAAGAGTTCATCTGGGAATTGGATTCACCTGAGATCCAAAGAACCGATCAGGTGTCTGTGTATGGACAGAGTAGGTAGTTGTCTAGAAGATTGTCAAGAGCAGGAAAAAAGTTCTGTCTTTGCTTTCTGCTTTGCCTATACCCAAACCCTGGGAAACCAGGTTTGATGCTGCTGCTGTTGCTGAAGGCATATGATGGTGTGGCTGGAGGCCTGGCTCTACAAGAAGCTGCAGTCTCTTTGTTCCCCTTCCTTTATCCAAACCACCTCCTTCGTAGCTGCAGGGAGAAGATTGCCTTGCTCTCAAGGTCGCTTCACTTGCTCTTTGTACCATGCTCGTCCCTTCCCACTCTGTTACTCCATCCTATGGTAGGATCAGCCAGGCCTTTTCATTCTTCCTTAGGTTGATGCAACTAATTTCTTTTTACAGTGCTGAAAATCCTTGGTATGGGTCTCCTGAAACAATCCTCTCCTCTAAACCTTAGCGACACTTCCCTGACTCTGGGAAAAGCTGGTATTTTTCCTTACGATATGCTACTATTTTTCCCTATCCTTAACTCATGTCATTTGTGATGCTAAGAGAATCAACAATTGCAAGTCTGATGCAGATGTGCTTTAATCTGTTCATCTATTCAAAGGGCACCTTAGTCAAAATGTGGAAGCACAGTCTCAAAGGTGTAAGGATCCCCCTCCCTATACAAGGATAACAGTGTATTAGCACAGCTGGCATGAACATTAGGGAAATCCACACATTTGGGAATGAAGGAGCCGAGCTGCTTTACCTGTAGCATTATAATTAAAAGGGTATACCTTCTCTGGGTAGACAGACCCTTAGATTAGACTGTGTTGTGTTTAATCTCTGATATTCAGTCTGATTTTCCTTTCTGAGGCTTTCTAGAATTTTACCTGCTCTCTTTTCCCACTCTATGGGCACAACAATAGCTTACAAGTTCCATGTCTAAAAATTAGACCCTTTGACTGCTTTATGCCCTATAGAAAGGCAGACAAAGAAGAACTGAAAAGGATCCTGTCTGAGTTTGGAGCATGACTCTTAAGAAGAAAGAGTGATATAAGAAAGGCAGTATTTTGGGCAAAAAAAGAAAAACAAGAGGGCAAAGCTATTGATCCATATGTGACTGACTAAAGCCAGACTTCCAAATCATGTGAATTTGGGGAGTCATTGGTTGGTTAAAAAAACAGAGTAGCGCTTGGAATTGTATCAAAGCCATTTGTGCCAAGGATTTAGAGCTGGATTGTGCAACAGACAGTTGTAAAACAAGTGACCAGGAATGAAGGATTGAGGAAATGGAGAATAATATCTGTTTATAGTCAGTATACCAAAAGAGTTCCAAACATAGCATGGATTCTCAAATATTCCTGTCCAGTAAAATCTACCAGCATGAGCACGGCTTTAAAAACAGTATGTAGAATATTACTATTGCCTATCAGGACTACTTCCCTGAGACAATTTCTACTCTGTCCTCATTCCCCTGAATATCAACAGCATGTAATTGGAAGACAAGGTCTGGAGAATGTGTTTTAGGCTGAAGATAAATGTCCTGTTCCGGATCCCTCCATGCTAGCAGACACAGCTTTTGGGTCCTTGGTCTTGACTTTCTTTTGGAGGTTACTGCTTTTGCATGCCCACAGAGACACCTGTCCAATGCAAGCTCCCTAGTCTGTCTCAGTCAAAATGAGGTTAGCCTGACTAGGATTTTGAGAATTTGTCTTATCTTGACTGCAGCAGGTACAGTAGTTTCCTCTTCAGCAGCTCTGCTGTAAGATTGGATAACCTTTGAGATGAGGGCATGATAAGCAGTTGGTGGCAGGCTGAGGATGGTAACTTATTCCACCAACACAGGGCTGCTTCTGCATAATCCCCATCTGCTTATATCTCTATTTGTTTCCTAGAGTTACCATTTACAGCCAGCACTTATGGTATGAGTTCTGTTCAGTATTCCGGGGAAAAAATATGCAAGTATGTGGCAAATACAAGTCATGACAATGAATGATTGCATGAAACAGGCTGGAATTCATCAAAATAATTTAGTTTGTACTTTTTTTTTTTTTTTTAGTTTTTTTGCAATGGAATGTTTCTTTTTCCTCTTTGTGCCTAAATCATATCTTCTTTAATAATTTAAGGGGAGACTTGATTCAGTGTTGATGTAAGTCCAATAGATATGTTGTCATACACAGGAGGAGGTTTTCAATTCTGTTTTAAGGAGCTGAGCTACTGATTTCTTCAGTGCACTATTCTTTCCGTCTTTGTGGCAAGGGAGATATGTCTAAAATCCTTAGGTGCCTTTGAAAACCTTATTGGCTGAAATCTTTCAAATTTGGTTCATCTATCTAAACAGACCTAGAAAGCAAGGATTGGAAATTATTTCCATGGAACAAGACTTGCATTCTTCTGTTCAAAAGCTCAAAAGAAAATATTTCTGTTGCATTCAGAATGAATCTGCTCAGAAAACGTCCTAAAGATAACAGAAGAAAAAGCAGAAATCTGAAACATTAGGAAATACAGATATAAAAAACTTCATGGAAGTACTCAAAGCATTTCCCCATAATTTCAGTATTCAGTGTGCCTTTTCCTTTCCACATTTTCAATGGCACCAGCAAAATTTTACAGTGCTGTATCACTGTATTGTAAATTTGCTTTGTTTTCCCTGTTTTCATCTGCCTTTTGAATTTCCATGCTTACAGTCTGTTTATTTATGGAAACACAGGGTTGGGTGAACCACAGAAGATTTAGGTTTGGCTCTGAATTTAAGAATGATCCCGTATGTATTTATATCCAAAAGTTCTGTATTCAAAAAGAAAGAAAAAAAATATATTCTATCATCTCCTGAAAATCAGCTTTAGTTTGGTTTGGAGTGTTTGACTTCCCTGTGGGAACAGTGTAGATTTTCCAGTATTATTTATCAAAATCTGTAAGTGTCCTCTGTTCAACACCTTTTATCTAGCCTGAACTGTAGTCTTCTTAGAAGAGTATACAGAGATAAGGCAAAAACCTAGAGTTGTTTTGACAGAGAAATATTAAGAAAATAGAATCCAATTGCAGCTAATTTTAATTTACAACTTTACAATAATCTGTAATTTAACTGCTCATTTTGAGCTCATTTACAGGGCCCTGAGTAGGTAGCACAGTGTTTCTAAGAGAAAGCCAGCATCTTTTCTGGTGTGTAAGGCTGAGCATTCAGAAAGAAAAACACAGACAAAAAAACAGGGCCATTGAAAGCAGCTTAGTGCTTGTAGGAGCTTGGCCTGCCCTGTTTTTGCTAAGCACTTGTTAATATTTTTCCTAAAAACCCTTCGTGAGCCAGTTCTGCTTTTTCACTAGTGGTCTGCAAAAATTGCTCCTTCCTAATAAATTCAATAGACTTTTTGAACTACCTTTTAATTTTGTAATCTTAAGTCAAGACTGAAAAACCTACACTGTTCTGTCCATGACTGTATCCTTACCAGTTACAGTAATTCTCTGTTATAGTTGTGTAGGGGAGAGTGAAAATGCCTTGGTCTGGGGCGGTTTGTCACTAATCAGTTTGTAAGCTCCCGGAGGAAATATATTTCATTGTATTCAAGATGCTGTGCTCCAGATGTGGACCTCTCAAATTCCTGCACTCCAGGCATGGGACATTCACGCAAATCTGGAGAGAGTCAGTGATACCTGATCTGTTGGCGCATGAGATGCAGGTGGAGTGGAGGGAGGCAGGACTGTGAGATGAGGCTCTACAGAGTCACTCACCTACTGGTAACCTGGTGGACTTGCTAGATCTCTAGCTGAAGTATAGTGGAACACCTTAATTAGAGCTGAATTAATTGGGACCCAAACTGAAGTAAAGGAACGCATTGTAACAGATGGTAACAGACTGACAGCTGTAAATAGGTTAGGCTGCTGGTTTAGAAAGGGAAAATATAAGGAAACAAAACTTAATAGTAATTTTTCTTCTGTAGATGGCAGAAGTTGAGAAACCAAAGCTTGGTATTCTGTAATTTATGCAGTCTTTATGCCTTACAGGCACTTTACACAGATGTTTATGGTTTGGGAATAAGAGATGTTAGCAACCAAAGATCTATCTCCAAAGAATGTGTCTGAACCAGCCGCTGAGTTGCCAAAATCCACTTTTCAGTGGTACAGGAAAAAAGTCTGGGCAAGTATAAAATCACTATCAATGAGCATGAATGGCACAGCTAATTTTTACATTGGTTTCCCCTTTTCTTTCTGCACAAAACCCAAATAAAGAGCACATTGCATAAAATACCTGTCCTGTTTAGCTGCACAGGGCATGAAGAGAATATAAGAATTTTCTCCTGTCTAGGGCTTTTGATCTTACTGCTGAATCTTGCCTTGTATTAGATATCTCTGACCTTGGATTAGGCAGACAGCCTCAGGTACCACTTCTCGGAAACTTTTGCTGACCCAGGTAAGAAACTCTTTCTACTTTGGAACTTACGAGAACAAATCTTTCAAAATGTCTTATGTTGAGCAATTTTCCAACAATGAATGATCAAAGAAGTTCAGGACTGGAGAGTGGGAAGTAAATAAACATAGAAACATGTAAGAGGTGCTTACAGAGATTTGTATAGGTCTAGGCTCAAATTCCTAATCTTGAGTGGCCAAAGTTAATTGCCTAAATTGGGATTCACATAAAAGTTTGTGAAACACTAAACACCAAAGCTGTTTATCATAGAATCATAGAACGGTTTGAGTTGGAAGGGACCTTAAAGATCATGTAGATTCAACCCCCCTGCCATGGGCAGGGACCCATTCCACTAGACCAGGTTGCTCAAAGCCCCATCCAACCTGGCCTTGAACACTTCCAGGGATGGGGCATCTACAACCTCCCTGGGCAACCTGTTCCAGTGCCTCACCACCCTCACAGGGAAGAATCTCTTCCTTAAATCTAGTCTAAATCTACCCTCTCTCAGTTTAAAGCCATTACCCCTTGTCCTATCACTACATGCCCTTGTAAAAAGTCCCTCCCTGTCTTTCTTATAGGCCCCCTTTGGGTACTGGAAGGCTGCTATAAGGTGTCCCCAGAGCCTTCTCTTCTCCAGGCTGAACAACCCCAACTCTCTCAGCCTGTCCTCATAGAAGAGGTGCTCCAGCCCTCTGATCGTCTTTGTGGCCCTCTTCTGTTTACACAGAAAGAGCGTTGTTCTCAGAAATCCGATGGAAAGCACGTTTGCCCTCAGGTTCCCATTATCATCCATGTTATCTGCAACCTTTGTGCAAATGCTTCTGACTTCTTCATGAAATATCATGTTTTTGAGCTACCACCTAGAGAAAGTAATAAATTTACTCAGGTGCTAATTTGTCTGGAGTTCCATGACTTTAGAAAAGGAAGCTATTCATAAACATGTTATGTTAACCACACTGGTAGGAAGGTGAAAAGAAAATGGGGAAATAGGAAGAAGTAACTAGAAATCTGTTTCCCACATCTATTCCTCTCTGAGCCAAGCCGAAATGTGCTCTGGAGAGACCAAGGAACAAAGCACTTGGAATGGGTGCCCTTTCTATATTTTAAGCAGCAAAGCTAAGTGGCCAGCTTTTAAGCGGCTGATAAGATGCAGTTCATTCAACAGTGAGGAACACTGAACCGGTAAATCACAGTGCCTTGGGAGGCTATCCCCTGCCCCATTTTGGGTATCAAGGACAGGCATCATCACTATGCCTAGAAGCAAGAGAGAGGTCTTTCAGAAGAATTGTCCTTGATGTTGTAAGGGAGAGCTTGGTGTTACTTAAAGCATTTGAAGATCCTAATCCTTTTGTAAAATAGGTGGTATCTTAATGCATACCAATCCCAAAGTGTACAAGGAGCTTCTTGGATTGCCTAATGCAAGAAGATTCACTTTGTGGATGTCTCTTGCAACAGCTGTTCTTCAGACGTGGTCTTTCCCAAATTTATTTAGGATCAAAAGGACTATTCATTCGTGTACCCAGATGCAAATATAGGGTTCTTGAGATGGCCCTTACAAAAATATCCAAAGGGCTAAAGTTTCACAACTCCACTTTCCCTGTGCAGTAATTCACCCCTTGAGTCAGCCCACTAAAACCAAGGGAACAACTTTCAAATTAAGCGTGAGTAAAATTCTGACCCCAAATGACTTGCCAAGATCACACAGGGAGTCTGTGGCACCCAGCCCAGGTTTCTCAGAGGATAACAGGGCAAACTGGCTGAGCAGTGAAGGTCTTGCAAGATGATGAAGCATGGCGAAAGACTACAAGGGGACGCATTGTTACAACATATCAAGCTTGCAAATCTGCAAACACACATTTTTAGAAAAGCTGGCTGTGTCAATTAAACTAGCCCTTGGGCAGGTCTATGTTTCAAGGCCAGCACTTGTGTGCTTGGTAACATGAGCCGACACTGACTTCGGTAGCACTGCAGGGATAACATTTGGGTAAGAATGTATGATTCATGAATGGTTCCTCTAATCTAACATGCACATGCATGCTTCTCTCTAACATCAGTCAGAACTAGCTCCTCTCTCTTTTTAAAATAAACATCGTTATTCTGATCAGTACAAGGAAATTTCCATTCCCTTTCTGTGTTTCAAGAGCTCTTTCATCTCACTAAAAAAGCAAACGGTGAACAGCAAAACCCAGAGTTTTCCCAGCTCAGAGCATTTTTGGGGAGAGGAATGAATGGTGCTAATCTTCGGACTTTATTTGTATCAGGAATAGAATTGGGAGCTGAGCAATCTCTCATATTTTTATGGGGCTGGTATTTGCAGTCTGTGAAAATACCTTGAACTGCTCCCTATTCTGCTGCTGTATTTACTTCTAGGTATAAAACACAATCAAGTTAGAATGGGAAATTGCTTTGCAGGCTCTCTGCGAGGTGACAAATAACATTGAAAGGTTCAAGGCTCTGAAGAGTGCAGCCCCATAGTCTGAACTTCCCTGTGGATACACAGTGACCTGAACTATATATTCACACAAAATGTGAAAGACTTCTGAGCTGTCCAGACTGTGAATTGGGATGTGTGAAAGTGATCAGGCACAAAAGGAAAAAACAAATGTTAAAATTCACTGCTAATAAAAGCCTGATGCACAATGGCAGTCTCAATTAGAGTTATGTGAGAAAAAGCAATTCTGTTTTGTGAAGGAATTAATGACAAGAGTGATGATATTTTCAACTAAGTAAACCTAGGTTTTATAAAGGTGTTCTTTCCAATAGGCTGACCTAGTCACCAGCCATGGGGCTGGTGGCTTCTTGCTACAATAAGCTGGAGCCATAAATGCTGGTAGCCTGGGAGCTCAGGCTGCTGAGGAGCAATGAGTTTGAAAGCCAGACTCTTGTCCTCTTGTTAATGGAACCTGGAAGTTGTAGGAGCCTACAAAACTGCCCAAAAGACAGGCTGTGGAGCACTTGAGACCTGAAGAGCTGAAATCCAGGATTCTCACTATCTATCTCACTTGTCTACCAGCCTCTCGTGTGTTGCTGAGGGAGTAGGTGAGGTGGCCAGAAGCTGCATAGGTTGGAAACCTGCCTGGCAGGCTGGGTCTTGAGGGAACCTGGGTTCCATGAGGTATTAAAAGGCCTCCACAGAACATTTTGGTTTCTGTGAAACAATATTCCCTGGCATAAAAATAATCTCCTGGAGAATTTCTGACCAGTTCTGGTCATATTGCTTTCTTCAAATGCTTTTGAGCTGATGTAATTTATACTTCTCTCATTTTTCAAGGCTAGCTCTAAAAGTCACAATCTAATTATAACGCTTCTGTAAATGAGGAGTAATTCCAATGAAGTCAATAGAATTGCACTAATGGGAACCTGTTACAGTAAGACTCAAATTCTATGATTTCAAAACTGCTGCAGCCCTCAAGAGTGACTTTCACTGGGACTGCATGCCATTATGTAGAAGACAAAGAGGGCTATCAGGATATGAGAGTGCCATTGAATGGTCTAATCCCGGCTGAAAACTACAGGCTGCAACATCTTTCCAAGTAATATATAGTGACATACTCATGCACTGATGAAAATCTATTGTTTAAATAAAGGAGAATATGTTGCTAAGAAACTTTGGAAGGCTGTTTTCTGACAATTTATCAAAGCTAAATGGCATCAGGAGTAAGAGACTTAAAGGACATGGTAATAATTAGAAGTTAAGAAATGACTTATTACTGCAAACTGAAAATATGTTAACTACAGTTTGTAGTAATTAGCCAAATTACTGGGTATCATAGTAATAAAAGCAAATAATTATAATTATTTATAGATGGACAGAAGTCTAATCATTAAACATGCCATGGATATTGGACACTGAAGAGTAATTTAACGGGATCCATCCTACTTTATACTTGCTCTTCATTATATTTATTAGTCATTAGAACAGTGTTTAAAATTATTTATGAAAGCATTTTAGTCCTATAATTAGGGTTAATATCGAAAGTCACAATAATTGCTCAAGCGAAGTTAGAATAAGAGTGCTGTGTTACTGTATGTGCAGGACTCAACTAAAGAGCAACTTTAGCTATTGCTCTGCCAATTTAAAATATCACAATTAGAGCTTTAAGCATAACTGATTTTTTTTTTTTTTAATTTGTTTCTTTGGCTGCAAAAATGGAGGTGAGGACAGGCAATTCAGGCTAGAGGATCCAAATGTAAATCTGTTTGGGATTCTCACCTAAGCCCCCTCAACATATTGCATTTGCTTTACCACAAAGCACTATATTCAAGTTGAAACTAAATCTTTTGTTTGCTTGCAAGAAATGCAGAAGAAATGAAGTATACACTTGCAAAGCTGCTAGAAGCTGCTGCTGCTTTCCCCTGTTCCTACATATTTAGTGCTTGGACAGCTGGGATGGAAGAGATCCAGCAGCAAGTTTGTAGGTAACACCAAAGTGTAGGTGTGGAGGGAAGGGCTGGGCTGAATTTTGCTAGTAGCTGCTCATTTGCTCAATAGGAATAAAGACCTGCTGAAGCAGGATGGAGGGAGTTGTTCCTCAAAGTACAGCCACGCTGCTGGTTGTACAAGTCATCTGAGAAGTACACTCACTAATAGATTGTCTGTCTGATTTTGGGTAGGTAACTGAACTCAGGTGAGTGGCCTAGTGATCAGGCAACAGCATCCTTTACTTGAATGTGGCCTACTCCAGCTCTGAGAAAGACAAAAATATCTCTAACTTAAAGATGAGGACACTTGTCAGGCAGGTGGGTAATCCGGGAACCTGTTCCCATGCCCATGAAAGTTTAGCAATGATATAATGTAAAGCAACCTCGACCAAAGATATTCAGAGAACCCCCACTTTGCTCATCTTCTGGGGTCAGGGACATGTAGGTGATTTGTGGATACAAGAGCAGGGAAAGTCACATTCCCATCAATCTCCATTAGCCCTTGGCTAAATGGTAGTGGGGATACTGACTTGGCTGTGGGCACTTAAGTGACTACAGCCTTGTGAGAAACCCGCTTGCAGTTGCAACTGTTAATACTTATTCAACTCAAATCTGAAATAATTTTGAGATAACCTGATCTATATTTATGGTGAAGATACTATTTCTCAAAGATAAATGAAGTGTCCAGATGCAGCTGAAACATTTTAACATCTGTGTGCTTATATACATAACAATCACTAATTTAACATCACAAAGTAAAACCATTTCCACAGGCACAGCGTTATGAGGCAATGCCTTCCTGTTATTTTAAAGAACTTCTACCCATCTTTTTTTTTAATGTTTTTTTATTTGTATTTTATTTACTATGTGAATTGCACATACAAATCTTTGAGCATTCCTGGATTTTTTGCCCTGTCTACACTGATTGATTTTCGTACCTGCTTGTAAAATCTTGCTGAAGTTAACAGCAGTCCACCTGCATGGTATTGTTTGCAAAATCAGCATCTTTAGTTCAGATTGCAATGTGTTTGACTTGATCATAAAGAGCTTTGGGTTTTTTTGGAATGGGGCAGGGTTTTTTTTATAGACTGTATGTTCTCTAATGTGGCTGGACTGTTCTTTATCTAGTTTCTTTAGGTTTTTTACCATGTGAATTAATTATATACGTTTTTAAACTGAAATTTTAACTACCACAGTGAATTTGAGTTAGAACAAGTAGATGAAGTAAGATGATAAAACATTATCACAAGAGAAATTGAACCTTGTTCTTTCCCTTTAACAGTTAATTCCTCTTTTCATTGCACTGTTACATGTTTAAGTAAGTACTTTAGGCAGTAAAGGCAGTGTGATAGAGATGGCTGAATCCTCAGAAAATAAAACAGGCAAAATTATCGGCTTTGATTCCTGGGCAGGTTGTTGCTGCTACCTTGACTTGCCGAGGCGCAGAGGCCTCTCTGTGTGCATCGCTCACATTGAAACTGGTTGACTATGTTAGCCATGCTCTGATCACCGGCTTGTGCAAGCACGTCTTTTTATGTAGACATATCCTGCCACTGGCTATATCTCCCGATGATCACTTTTTATTTTGTGCGGCATGGGGATGATTTCCAACATTCACGGTTTTAGACACACAACTTCAGCTGCAGCTGAGGTGAGCCAGCTACCAGAGACGTAAAATCTCTCCATCAGGAAGGCATCTAACAGAAGGCCTGGTGCCTCCTTTGTGAACTTATAATAGGCAGCAGTTGGTGGCTGGATCTCAGCATCTGGACCTTGCCGTAATGTAACTAGTAAATAGTACTGAAAATGTCCAGCTGTGAAAGCCAGGTCGTTGCAGCATAGCTCTGCTGGGCCGTTCACTTCATTGCAGAGGGAAAGAGCCAGTGGTATGAGGTAACTGCAGGTAGCCCTTATCCTCCCAGGACAGCTGTACTTTGCCAGCACATAGCTCCTCTGCTTTGCATCAGTGGCGTGTTAAATAGCCACATCTTTTGCACAGATGCATTTAAGGTCTAATCTTGTACAGTTCTCCATTTTTCCAGGGAAAAGCTCCACAGGAGGAGGTGCAAATATTGATTCTAATAGCATTTTGCACTTCAGTTACCATTGGGTTGGCTCTGACTTTTTTTCCCCCTTTTCTTATTTAACTTGGGTGTCATTCACGAATGTTTACACTGAGACTTATGTTGCCGGTGTGGTTTACGTTCAGCCATTAATACTTCAAAGAAACTTGAATCTATTTTCACTTCCCATTTGCATCGTGGAAAGATCAACGTACCCCACGGGGGATTTTCTGCTCCTCACCATGTGTACAATTTTTTTTTCTTTTTGGAAAAACCACCACACAACAGAGGATGTGGAAATGGTTCTGTAAAAAGAAACCAACAAAATAAGCAGTTCCTTCTACTTTATTGCTGTAATTATAGACTGTGCATGCAGGCCTTCCTACATTTGCAGATTATTTTTCAACATAGATCTTGAATCACATTTTAAATTGGAAATAGAAGTTAGTATAAAATTTAAAGCTAGGCTTTTACAAGTCCAATGTTATTTTTCAATCAGTATTCTTAGCAGTAATGCATCTGAAGAGGCTGATCTCAACCTCTGGCTTCAAAAAGCTCCAAGTGAAATGCCTTGAATCAGAGGCTTTTATGTATTCCACATGTTATGTTGGATATTAATGCTTAAAAATGCCCTGGGCTGGAGTTTCTGAGTACATCTGATATCCACAGATAACATCAGATTCAGGGTGGTTATATCAGGTCTATATGTTAACCAAAAGTACGTTTTATTTGCAGGACACCTTTCCATCAAGGCATGCTAACCCCTGATATAAACTAGATCTTAAATACTAATAACACATCATCTGAAAATATTGCAGTGTCAGATATTTAGATAAAGAGAATATTTCTTTAAGGCTGGGCTTAAGAGCAGGGAAGAAAAAGCAGAATGTCTCAGATCAGAGGCCAGGGCATTCCAGACAGCAGCAAAAATAAAGGCAACACCTGTTGTGCGGAACCCCCTCCAGCACGGCCTCCTCCCTGGCTGCGGGGTCGCTCTCCCGGGGAGATATGTGGGCCCTAATCCATGAAGATCAGAGATGTAGCACAAGAAGTTGGCAATAAATAACTGGTCAATCATTTTGATTGCAATAACTTTCCTAAAGCTTTTCCTGGCTTCCCTAGACTTATTTTTATTTGCTTAGTAGATATATTGTACAGTGCTAACCCAAGTAAAGTAAATATTGATTCCAATCACTGAAATATTCATCAGGACTTCCTACTGTAGACTGTTCCCTCCCCACATCATTCTTTCTAGTTATTCCAACCTAATATTGACATTTCTTAGTTATACCTAAATAAACGCCTTTGAAAATTAACATCTCTTCTATGTCCGTAAGGCACTATAATTTCTTTTTTTGGTCTGGTACCATAAGCTTGAAATGTATTCTTTCTGGCATAAAATCGAAAAAATCCACAGGATATCACATCTCATAAAGAAACTATGCATATTACCCAAGGTTTCAAATGTAGAAACAGATACTTACAAAACTTGTGTCTCAAAATGTAACAGAAGCGTTTCAAAACAGCAGCAGCTGCATGCACCCAATTTGTGTTTCCTCAACATCATTCAGAGGCAGATTTTTACAGAACTGGCTATAGTCTTTGCAAAAAATGTGTGCACTAGCTGCTAGTTAGGACACATTACTGTTAGATACTGAAAAGCTACATAATTGATTCCTACTCTAAAGATTAGACCTTCACACAACCTTCAGGTGCTATAGTGATAATTTTTTACATGCCCAGTTCATTCAAGCAAAATCTGCTACAGTGCTGGAAATCTCCAGATGGTGCTGTTAAAGATAGCCATGCAAGTTCTGCTCAGAGGAATATGTAGTCAGTCATGCTTTGGAAGAAATACTACATGAGGAATGGTGAGGGTTTTTAAACAGTTTTGCTTGCCCATCAGTTAACCTCACTCCTGATTTCTGTTTGATGTAATCTGTATCCCAGGTACTCAACAGCAGCAGCAGCGTGCTCTTTCTGTGTTATGAAAATGCACTGCAGAACACATTTGCAGAAATGTTTAGGGGGTGGAAATATTTAGTGGCCCATGCCTCTTCCAGGGCAGCCCAGTGAGGACATTGGTTAGTCGGTCCTGATGTGGATGGACCACTTCAGGAAGGGAGCTGACTTAATGTTTGCTCTCTCATGTTTGATCTCGCTGCCAGTACTGCAAACAAAGGGGTTCAGTTAGTTCCAGTAACAGTGGTGGTATTATTTTGTGATGTGAAACTGCCTAATTCCACAAGGCCATTTTATATAGACCACTGTACTGCCTCTAATGGTACAGACTGTTAGACCATATGACTGGGTCATGTTTAAACCATTGTCCTACAGTAGAAATGCTTCACAGTTCATCACTGGCTCTTTGAGCTATCCTTCCCTTAAACCACTCAAAAAAAGTTGTAAAAGGCAGTTCACAGTTTATTCCTGCTGGGGAACGCTTATATCAACCTCTGAACTTCCGTATTTCTGGACTGAGAAAAATGGGTGCACTGTTTCTTCTCACAAACAAGTTGTTCCCATGTTCTGTGGGAATGTTTATATCTAAGAACGCTCCATGTGCAGGTGGTGACCTGCAGGAGTAAAGTACTTCCCACTGCACCAGAACTGACCCTTCACATTAGCTACACACAGCTTCAAACTGGGTGTTGTGTGTCTTCAGCTGAATGGTATTTCTAGCGGTCCAAAGAGTGAATCCTCAACTTTTGAAACAAGGCTAGCTCTTCATTGGTCTGCTCCAACACTGTCAATCTTAAATACTCAGAAGCTACATTTACAGACTTGCTTTTGGTCTGACTTGGCTAATTTTTATCAGATATTTCTCAAAGTCCTGTGGTCTTACAGCAAAAATACTATGCACTTTATGTAGTGCTCTTATTTAAGAAATTAAAGTGTTTAATAAAAATAACAGCAAACTGAAGAATTATTGTATCTTATGAAATAAAGTTTTATTGCAGTCTTCAGTTTAACAGTGTGTAAACTGAGGACATGCCATATTAAGGATTATGAAGAGACATGAGAAATCCCAGTAACCTGGAGACTCCTGATTTTCAAGCCTTTTCTCTAACCAGTACCTATTTACTGGAATCAGACTCCATGTAGATTTCTGACTGCTGCAGGAAAGCAATTTATTTTTAGTAGAAAACAAACTATTAAGCTTTTTCTTTATCCTGTTCATTGTAAGAAGTGGTGAATAGACTTTATATCTTTGTTAATGAATTTTCCTAAGTATTTTGCAAATGATTGGTCACAAAGTTGGATGTGGAACACACAGAACCAAGAATAACTCTTGTGTTCCCAGAAGTGAGATGTTGAAAAGACTAAGGCTTGTGCCCATTGTGTGTCAGGGAAAAATGAGTCAAATCCCAGTCCAACATACCAAAAAGTCTAGATGGACTTTCAAGATCTGGTGCTTTACCTGGAAAGAAGATTGATATATTGCTATAAAATTGAATTTGATAGTTTGTGTCAAAGGAAAGGAAATTGAGCATCAGTTGGTGATGGTGGGGAGGATACCTAATTGGACATGCTTACTCCAGAATGCAAGTACTGTGCTTTAAATGAACTTTATCCATAGTGGATAAAGCTCATTTGCAGAAAAAGGTAGCATTTATCCTTGAAGAAGAGCAGACATATAGGAAATTAACTATGAATAGTTCAAGAGCTATTCTGTGCAAACTGTCCCTGTAGGTAACATCTAATAGTCAACTTTCTTTGGAAAATTGACAAGTTTTTTTTCTAGATATTTATTTTTTCCTCAGCAAGAGAGAGATAGAGGTATGTAGAGTATCCATTTAAAAATACTTTGTGCTGCACTGATTCATGGCTCGATGAACGCTAATGGAAGCAGTGATTCATCCGTGATTAATTTATGTTATTTTTTTACCCCTTATTTGTACAACTATACTTTAAAATTGCTATTTATCCAAATTATGGTAACAGCTAGGCATTGCTCCGAGGATCTGAGCACTGTTATGCTATCTGTTGTATCAGATGTAGTTAAAAATTAAATTGCACCAAAGACTCACAATTAAAGCATAAAATTGCATCTATATAGTATGTGAGTTAAACAGACAAGTGGGGAGAAGGTGAGGGAGCGGTGAAACAAACATGATCAGCATAATAAGTTGCATCCTTTATATCCCAGCTGCCTAGCCTTTGTGCAGCACATAGTAAGCCTCACAGCAGAGGTGAGTAGGCAATTAGAAGAGGGTGATTTAGTGGATCCCTACTATTGAAAGGAAGGAAAGGCAGAAGGACAACTGGACACAGTGGAGATACAGACTGGACACTTGACAGAACAAGAAGGAACACTGGTAGATTAATACAAAACAATGTACTGCTTGTTAAACTGTTGTTCTTTGATTAAAAAAAGATACTCATGGAAAGCAGCTGGATTTTCAAGGACAAGTTACCAGAAGAAATTCATTTTGCCTCATCTTTTCTATTTAAAAATTAGGTTAGTTTGAGGTGGACAACCACCTCCAGGATGCAATTTATCTTCTCCAAAATAGGAGTCTAAAATGGATGGAATTAATCACTGTTTGTAGGTACCTGTCTCTTTCCACTGACTATTGCAGCACCAAAATGACCAGTATACATTACATGTATAACTTCTAGATATGATGAGTAGGTCGGATAAATCCCACTCTAGATGAAGTCCTAATATTAGTCTGTTGATCATTGCTTTCATAAATCTTGCATTAGGACACAACTTTATCTGTCCTATTTCATACTCTGATTTGGTATATACAACTGAAGAAGTAAAATCCTATAATTCCGAGATCACTGCATTTGTGTGTGATATGAAGCTGAAGTAAAGAATTGTCACACATGGCCATGAACCTGGGAGGCAGCCCATGGTCTATGTGTCCATCCTTTGCTACTAGAGGTATAAGTGTCACAAACCTATTAATAAAGTTGTTCCTTTATTTGAAGTTACTGTTCCTCACTCATGTGAATTTCTTCTTTCAAAACCTTTGTTTGCTTAGATAAAAACTAGTAGGAGATTCATCTTGATTTCACAATATGACCTTTTACTTCTAAGATAAACTAACTTTATTTCAAAGCAACTGAGTGATTCTTGTGGAAACCCAACTATATTTCAGAGTCGGAGCCACAGCATAAGAGAAGTGGTACTCTGAATATTTTCTGCTTAGTTGAAAGGAATAACTTTTTCTAAACAATGTACTCTTTGGGATTGGGGCTGAAATTATAAATAACTATTGAGGGATCGATAGAACTAATGGCTAGCAGGTGACTGCTTCAGTCTAGGCTATAGGGCACGACAGTTTGAATCATGATCCTGCTAGGCTATGTCTATAATATAATAATGACTTAGGGATCACCCTCTGGGGTGGAGGACAAGTGGCATAGAAAGACTTTCGTTCATTTAACCCCTCTTTCCAACTGAAATCAGAATCATCCATACTGGGGATATTCCCTGGCTCATGCTGAACCCTGACCCCAGTCTGGGTGTTGTGTGTAGGAATGCAAGGTGGCCTTGGGTGAAGACTACACATGGGAGTGTGCCAGCCATGCAGCAGCATGGATCAGGTGTGAGTGCTCAATCTGAGTTTGGGTCAGGTCTGATTTATTAATACAGATACAGCCAAGCTTGCTAGGTCCATAATGGGAGGCAGCTAAGTTATTGAGTGATGAAGGGTTTGAGTCAATTCCTAGTTTGTGGGTCTTAGGTGGAGTAGCAAGGAAGGAACATAGGGACATTAAGAACTTGAATAGAATAGAATGGTTCAGTTGGAAAGGACCTACAGTGATCATCTAGTCCAACTGCCAACTTGCCACATAGGAGTTTTGCATAAAATTGTGTCTTTCTTCATCAAATGAAAATAACCTTCCCAAGGGCTGCTTTTGCACAATGTCTTCCCTTTCTTCTCAGGCTGTGAGGAAATCTTTAGTCTTGGTCACCTGGAGGCTGTTGATTTTTTTGCAGAGTTGGCTGTGAACTTGGCAATGGAGTTCTTCTGAGATCTCTGAAGAGAGATCAGTCCACTTGATTTTTGCCCTTCTCTGTGCCAGAAATGTTATGAGTAAAACTAGTTCCATTCAGGGTGTACCTTGAATCCGTACTAAAGATTTCTTCTCCACTAGAACACAGAACTGTAAGATCTACAACGTCAAGTATCACTTGAGAGGTGGGTAGTGCTGGTGTCAGAGGAAACAGTGGTATCAGAAGGCAGGATAACAATTCATTGTCATTGTCTGCTTTAAATGTTGTGATATAATTTTATAACATTTGTGTGGAGCCAACACACAGGATACTGTGAGAATATGGCCCCTGCAGCTGTGCAGAGAGAAGAGAGAAGATATATCTCCTGCATGCTGATAGAGATATTTCATCTGGCTGCTTAACATACAAAAAGCTAAAGAGGTTTTTCAGAGTCGAGCCTTAAGACTAAAGATGTCCTGAAGGAAAAATAAGAATGCAATGGTGAATTAGCCACTACATTGACCATTACTAAAATCACTGCAAGAGATTTAACAAACTGGAGGGCAAATTCACATTTACACCAAGAGACTTGGAACAGCTCTGACAACATAGTGTCAAGCTCATTTTTGAGCGCCTGAAAAGGGATCACTGTAATCAGTTCCAGAAACCTGATTGTGGCTGTCAATTCTCGGCTTACAAACTCAAATAGAAATAGCAGTGTCAATGGATGTTTTCATCAAGCCCCAAACCAAAGTTCCAGGTTATCTAGCAGATCTGTTATAGCCTCTGCAAGCTGGAAGTAAGGTACATGACAGAGAGAGGAATATCTTTCTGCTCTCATGCTTCTTTGATGGCATGGTGAAGAAAGGCACCTTCCATGGGCCTGTATGAAAGATGTAAGAAGCAATGTTCAATAGAAAGTATGAGTTTATTCATGTATAGTAACAGAGGAGGGGCAGCCACGGCATTGTACAGGTTCTCTGCTTTGCCCATGCTTTCTACAAACATTAGACATACCTTTTGAAAAACATATCCACCCAGCTGCGTGCTCTTGATCTTCATACAGAGGATGTCCAGATCAGGAATTTTTCCTTTTCAAACATTTCTGCACAAGTGAAATTTTTACACAGACAGTGGATTAATGTATGCAAAGTCAGGCACGTGCATGAAGTACGACGTTTCTTGAAATTACTAACATAGGTTCTTTTATCTCTTCTGTATTAACCTGGCCATTTAGATCATTGACTTATGGCAGCAAAGACTTTGTATTACTACATGACTCTCTAATACCAAGGAGAAAGAAACTCAGTCTCAGCTGAGCTCTTTGGACAAGACCAGAATATATATTTAAAAAACTAAGGAGCCATCCCAAGCTCATCACTTCAGAGAATGTTATATTGCAATGTGGCCCAAGAGTCACAGCCATAGAGAAGGACCTGTAGTACTGGGTGCTGTATAACACAGTGTAAAAAAGTGGGTGCTGCCTCAAAAAGGTCAAAGCTTATAAGGAGCAACAACACCTCTGACAGTTTCTTCTCAAGTTTTCTTTACGTAAGGAGATTGCATCTTCGGTACAAAGACTGATCACTGACCGATCTGTGGTGAGAGTAGAGCGCGCCAGTTTTGTGTGAGCGGGAGTGTATGCAATGATCCAACTTTATTTTCTGCCTTGTATAACAGAAAGCTCAGCCCTAACTAGGTCAAGCATAGTCAGCCCTGCATATTGGTTCACAATCTTGGCTTAAAGGGACAACATCCTGTGACATTCAGCAGGATTATTTGAAGGGCAAAATTTAAAGGTACATTAAATCAATAATAAATCACTGGAAGAGATTTGAAGTTCAGAGCCCTCAAAAACCATGTTAAAAGTCCAGAAGGATGAAAACAAGGCTAGCTAAATGAAGATAAGCTCACTTCCACATTTCTTTTTTCTACCTGTGAACCATTTTTGACCTGGAGGATTTGTAACGTAAGACTAAAATCTCCTTTAGGCAATGATTTACACCTTGCATACCAATAACTTGCTTACATTTTACAGTGTTGACACGCAATATGTTCCGTCCTTATCCCTGGCATCAGATGATGTGCTGAAATGTGACATGCAGGCTCTGAAAGTTAGCTGGAAGCTATGATTCCCATCAAGCAGAGAGGTTATTGGAGGAAAGCAGATGGAAGTTCTACAGGTTAACCACAGGCATAACTGAACTAAAACTCTCAGCAACAGTGATGGTCCATTTGGGTCCTGTGCTTTTTAAAAAATAGGCATGACAAGAGTAAGACTGCTGCTTGTGCTTATGTCACTGCACTTTAATACCACCTCTGTAGGGATTTATATGGCACTAACAATGGGTCAGTCATTTTTTCAATGATGTGACACAGATAGGAACCCTGTCTGAAAGATCTCAGTATCTGAGAATACGTTAGCACAGTTTTTCAATGCAGGCAGGAAAGATAAGAGCCCTACGTTGCCAGTCTTTTGAGACCAGGGCAGTTTTGCTTCCTCTTGCAGACCAAACTTCAAGATCACCTCCCTGAGTTCTCATGGTCAAGCATTTAATGGATTTAATGGTTGTGGGCTGTACTTTATTGCCCTTGAGTATTACTAGAGAAACTCCACATGGTTTCAAGGTTTCCTCAAATTACTGTACAGTTTGATAATGACTTTCTGCATATGCATTTGCTGGTATGACTGTGTGTGCACTGATCAGCAGCCTCAGTCCCTTAATGCCAGAGATGTAAGTTTAAAATTAAAATAGAAAAAGTATCCTGCCTGAAGCTGTAATTATTGAGGTACAAGAATGGAATGTGACCGGTGCCCTAAATGTAAATGGGACTTTAATAGATTAAACACACAGAAGACTGAGGACCTGTTTTGTAAGCACATAGTCAAAGGTAGTGGCAACAGTTGCTAACTCCAAAAGAATGGAGAAAGAAAGTCCCCATGGCATTCTGGCTAGTGCTGTGAATTTGATGCCGGTGGACATTCAGGGTACACACTCAAAACAGGCCCCTGCAATGCATCTGAAAGGGCTCTAGGCTACCTCAAAGCAGAGCATTCTCATTCTTTTAGCAACTACTTTTATAACTCCTTCCCCTCAGGAACAGCTTTGGCTTCAGATGGTATGAGAAAAAAAAAAAAAAAAAAAAGAGAAAATTACCCTAAGGTAGTGATATCATTAGGATAAATTAGAGCAGAGTCCACAGTGCCATTTAGGCTTTCCCAGACGTGGATACTTGGCTGAATCATTACAGTCACACCCACTTTTCAGGAAGGCAATGGATTCAGAGTGTCTGAGTCCTTTCTTTTTCTGGATTCCTGGAGTCTACAAAGGTACTTGGTACTACTTGTAAGGATATATATTCAAGAGAATTTCAGAAGTGATTAGTTTATGGTGACTCACTTGGTATAATTTCCAGGTGACTGAATTACCATGGATTATGGAGGTGGTTTCACTCCTAACTGTGGTAAATGGTGGAGATAAGACTGGAAGCTCTTCTGAAAACTACAGAGCTCTTCCTGAGCTCTCTTCAGTGTTAATATACGGCTTCCATAGACAGCCAGCTCTATCCTTTCAGTTTCTTAGATGGGTTCCTTCTGTAATATTTCCTTTGCAATATGCTCCCTTAAGAGGCTGCCAGCCCTAAAAGAAAACCACTTACTATTCTTTTACTTTGCTAATAGGGTTTGATGTTTTCTCTAGGAAGAAGAGCATATTGGCTATCAGCAAGTATTGAATTTCTTACAGATTTTTGTTGCTGTTCTACAGTGAAAGTCTGATTTAAGTGATTTCTTTATGATGTTCCAGTGGGTCTCCATTTAGTTTAATTGTCACACAAGATGGAGCAACAATTAGATTTCCAGTTAAGAGCTTCTGAGTGGTTTCTTTTTTTATCTGTGTGTTCTTGCATAAAATCAACTTTGAAGACTTTTAAAACAGTGGTCTTTTCTTGAAGGTCTTGGTAGAACAGTATTCTGAACTTGATTCTGTGCAAACTATGCAGGCATTTCACTTACTGCATGTGAAGAGTCCTGTTGATTTAAACTGCTCCAACTGTATCCAGCTGCTGAAGAATTCAACCTAAAATACCTGGACTCTAGCAGACTGTGTAGATTATGGTCATGACTGAAGGGCTGGGTTTTACACAACAGAAGTGTCATAAAACAGACTTTTTTAAGTTACAGAATGTCACAAATGTGTCTGCTGCAGCCTTCCTGAGTGGCTCCACCAGTAACTGAAATAGTTCAATCAAGAGATATTGTCACTTAACCCCAACATTTTTTCATTTGATAATGTTGTTCAATTTTTTTTAAAGGAAAATTTAAAAATGGCAATATATCTTTAGATTCTTAAATAACTTTTCCTAGCCATTTTGGCTTTTGGAATGACAAAACCAGTTTTCAACTGGAAAAGAGAAAAAAAAATGTTGATTTAATTTCAAAATTTTCAAATGAAAGTCCAAACCACTTTGAACAGTCACAGTCCTTGGTGTGGTAGAGAACAGGGTCTCCAGATTCTTCCATGTCTATATTCTGTGCTTTATGTAACTGCAGAGGCAGGTGAAGACAGGGGAACTTTGATCAGGTGGAGCCTTAGAGCTGAAGTGTCCAGGATTGGAGGCAGTGCTGAAGCACCAGGTTTGAAATAGTCTCCCCAGATTCTGCAGGGTGGAGGGCACAGAAGGAAAACTGTTGTGAGGAGTGTCTTATGTACCCTTCGTGAATCCATCACTTATTGATGGTCAGAAAAGAATGTTTTGAAGGGAAAATTTCAACAAGCTCTTTTATTACATTTGCCCTACCTCACAGACAGGGATTCACAGCAAGGCTTATAACAAACAGCATTTGTATCAGGAGGTAGCTATTCAGATTTAATTTTGTTTGGAACAGACTTATGGACTATTTTACAAATTCTTATATTGTCAGACCTACCCTTCTACCTATGTCTGAGTGTATTTAGGTGATTGCACAGTGGTATTGCAAATGTTTTTATCATGTAGTACTGCAAAAGTAGTTACAGAAACAAAGGGAATCCACAACCTCAAAAGATCAGAAAAGGAATGTCACTGCATGTCCATCCTTCTGATTTTAGTAAATATCTCAATGCAGAAGTGAAAGAGAATCATCTTTCAAAGACAGAAAGAGAACCTGACAGAAATATAACTGCCCTGACCACAAAGCAGTTGCTCTGTAGCAGTTGTTTAGTCAAATACAAGGCTCATACTCGTGAAGTCCATACAAGAGGTTGGCAAGTTGTCTAGGAGGTACACTTCAAATGGATTAAGAGCAGAAATGGCATGCTTCCAATACATTTAACTTAGACCAAAATCCAGAGGAAAACAACCCCAAAATAATGGAATTGTTTTTGCTTGGTGCCACAGTGCACTATTTTGCAGTTCAGAAATGACATACGCTCTTACTCAACTGCTGTGCCCTAGAGGTACTGTACTGGATAATGAAGATATACACTGATTTATAAAAAAAATCTGTGTCTTTGCTGTTTCAGGGCCTGAATTTGGTGGCCTGAAAGAAAAGAGCAAACCCAATTTGCTTTCTAGCACAGCAGATAGGGAGCCTGCTGTTTGGGGTGGGATAAACTTCATCATTTTAATATTTTTAAAGCATCCTGTTAAGCACTTTGTAAATATACATTCAAGAATTAAAGTAGGGATAGAGCCTCATTCACATGTTAAATAGCGTATATGAACAATATATATTGAGAGAATCTGCCTGGAGAAGGATCGGGATACTGTGCGCTACTCCAAAAAGCAGCCAGTCCAGGCCCAAAGAGAAGGTAAGCCTTTCTGAAAGTGTAACCTGGGACTGATATTTTCAGCATCAAAACAGGTCTTTATTTGCACTACCAGGTTATTTGTGCTTTGCCTAGACTTTTGTGACATCACACAAAAGCTGAGAGCTAGGCGTAATGTAGGTGTTGGAACCAGAATATCTAGTAAAACTTTTCTTTATGTATTTTATTCTTTCTTATTTAATCTTTTTAGCAAAATTCCAGATATTGCAGATTATCCCCAGGGATGCTTTGTGTAGCAGGACTAATGCATTCAACATTCAAGGCCAATTTCTATGAAACTTTTGCATGGGAGAGCAATAATGCTTGCTAGAACTGTCCATCTTTCAAGTGTGAACCTATATGAAGCAAATTTTCAGTGACTTTGCTCCCTTCACAACCCCAAATCTGCTGAGTCTGCTGGTCTGTGGGTGGGACTTGCTCAGTTGCTTCACTCTCATTATCAATGATTTTCACGTCCCTTCATTTGAGACACTACAAGGAGAATCCTTCTTGGTCCCACGTGCCAGATAATACCTGTTTTGATATGTGGTATCATAGGAGCAAGGGACAAGCCACACACACTACCTGGAGTCCCAGCTCAATGGAGCACTGGTGAGATGTATGTTCCCAGCTGTGACTTACTTTTATGGCATCTTCCTGGTCCCATAACCCTGAGTCCCAGAATTCATCCTTCCATCAAAAGCTCCAACACGGCATCTTTCATGTGTCGGAGATGGAGGTCCAAGGAAGGTCTGTGATAACCCTATCTTGATGCCACAGTCTCCCCTTTGATGGATAGATGACACTAGGGCTGTGTGTAGAAATGGCTGCCTTTGAAGAGCATGGTGAACATATAAGATACATGAAAGGTATCTAAAGGGTTTGGCTTGGGTAGACATCAGTCCATTTCATTAAACCACTGCACAATCCAAGATGAAGACACTTCCAGCATGGGCGAGGTGGAAAATCAGAAAAATGGAAGGGTGTCCTGTTTTAACCTCAGCCAGCAACTGAGCACCACACAGCCACTCGCTCATTCAGTCCCCCCACCCAGTGAGATGGGGGAGACAACAGGGAAAAAAAAAAGTAAAACTCGTGGGTTGAGATAAGAACAGTTTAATAGAACAGAAAGGAAGAAACTAATAATGATGAT
>JANHGO010000037.1:19653358-19697011 GCA_024606505.1 Aquila spilogaster | reverse complement strand
TTTTTTTTTTTTTTTTTTTTTTTTTTTTCTGTCGGTGGTTGCTGTGTTTGGGCTCATTCTCAATTGCTGTATCTGAAGACTTTGTCACCCTGCTCTTATTGCAGTACTTTCCATCCTGTTATAGCATTACAGCAATGCTTTCCTGACTGGGAAGAGCTGCTGGTTTCTCTGGGTTTATACTACAGTGGTGGGCTTATGCTAATGTTGCAGACTGAGAATGATCCTTTCTTCATTCTTTCTTCATTCACAGTATTTTTGACCATCTTCAGCTTGTGTTATTTGTGGTCCTAAAACAATAAACAATTGCTAGGCTGATACAGGTCTTGTTCAGTCTGTTCAGCTATTCAGAGGCCATCTCAGTCAAAAAGCAGAAGCATAATTTCAAAGGCATAATTATTCCTTTTCTTTATAAGATTAAAAGTGTAGTGGCACAGTTTGCGTGAGCATTCAGGAAATCTACGTACTGGGGAAAGGAGCTGAGATACTTCACCTGTAGCATTATAATTAAGAAGGTAGACTTTCTCCAGGCAGGAAGGCCCTTAGATTGGACTGTGCTGTGTTTAACCACTGATTTTGAGTCCGATTTTTTTTTTCTGGGACTCTTTAAATTTTAACTACTCTCTTTTCCCGTAATGAGGGTAGAGAAATAATTTACAAGTTCCACATCTAAAAATTAAACCATTTGATTCCTTTGTGTTATACAGAAAGACAAAAAACTCAGATTTTGCCTGAGTCTGCAGCTAGATGCCTAGGAAAAAAAAGGTGATATTTTCTAGAAGAAAAAAAGGAGGTAAAGGTATCGATCCACATATGACTGAAAACAGACTTCCAAATCATGTGAATTTGGGGAACCATTAGTTTGCTAAAAGAGATTAGCACTTGGAATTATATTGAAGCTATTTGTGCCAGGGATTTAAAACTGGTTTGTGTAACAGGCAGTTGTAAAACAAGTGATCAGGAATGGAGGACTGAGGGAATGGAGAATAATATTTGTTTGTGGTGAGTACAACAAAAGAGTTCTGAACATAGCAGGCATTCTCAAATATTCCTATCCAGTAAAATCCATCAGTGTGATCATGGCTTTAAAAACAGCACATGGTATATCAACATTGACTATTGGGACTACCTCTCTGAGACCATTTGCACTCAGTTCATCCTCATTTATGTTCCTCTGAATATCATCTGTATCTATTAGGAAGACAGCCCACAGTCTGGTGAATGTTTTTAAAGCTGTAGTTACATGTCCTGTTCCAGATTTCTCCATACAAGCAGGTATAGCTTTTGAGACCCTGGTTTTTACTTCCTTTGGCTACTCCTTTTACACCCATCCCATGCAAGTTCCTCAATCTCTCTCAGTCAAAATGAGGTTAGCATGACTAGATTTTTGATAAGATGTCTTATCTTGAATGCTGCAGGTTCAGTAGTTTCCCCTTCAGTGACTCTGCTGTAGGATTAGATAACCTTTGAGATGAGGGCATGGTAAGCAGTTGGTGGCAAGCTGAGGATGGTAACTTATTCCAATGACACAGGGCTTTTTCTGCATAATCCCCATCTGCTTATATCTCTATTTGTTTCCTACAGTTACCATTTACAGTCAGCACTTATGGTATGAGTTCTGTTCAGTATTCTGGGAAAAAATATGTAACTATGTGGCAAACACAAACCATGACAATGAATGATTACATAAAACGGGCAACAATTCAGCAAGATGATTTAGCTCGTGCTTTTGTTTTGTGGCAATGGGAGATTTCATTTCCCCATTAAAGCGTCAAAGGTAATAATAATTAGCAAGACGTTTGGCTCACTGATGATATAAATACAGGAGATATGCTTTCAGACACAGGAAATTTTCAGTGCTGTTTCAGCAAGTTGAGCTACAGGTTTCTCCCCTAGGCTATTCCTTTCCTCTTTCTGGAAAGGAAGATATATCCAAAATCTTTAGATGCCCTGGAAAATCTTGTTGCTTGAGATCTTTTAATTTTGGTTCATCCACCTAAACAGACTTTGTAAGCAAAGTTGTCTGGAAATTATTTCCATGGAGTAAGAATTACATTCTTATGCTTAAAAGCTCTAGGGAAAATATTTCCATTGCATTCAGAATGGATCTTCCCAGAGATAACAAACAAGAAAGCAGAAATCCAAAACATTAGGAAGTACATCTACATATAAGTTCAGAAAAGTACATAAAGCATTTCACTATAAATTCAGTATCCAATACACCGTTTTCTTTCTCTGCTCTTACAATAGCATGAGCAAAATTTTACGATGTATTTCTGTTCTGCAAGTTTCTTTCCCCTATGTTTTCATCTGCCTTTTGGATTTCTGTGCTTACAGTCTGGTTATCTATGGAAACACAGTGTTAGGTGAACCATAGAAGGTTTAGATTTAGCTCTGAATTAAGGAATGATCCCGTGTGCATTTATATTCCAAACTTCTGTATTCAAAAGTTAAAAATAAAAATCATTCTTCTATCCCCTGAGAATCAGCTTAGCTTGGTTTGGAGTGTTTGAATTGCCTGTGGGAAGAGTGTAAGTTTTCCAGTATTATTCATCAAAATTTAAGTCTCCTTTGTTCAACACTTTACTTATCCTGAAATATAGCTTTTTCGAACATTATACAGAGATAAAGCAAAACAAATAGAGCTTGTTTGACAGAAAAATATTAGGGAAATTTGAAACAAATTGCAGTTCATTTTCATTTATAACATTAAAATCCATAAAATAACTTCTTGTTTTCAGCTCATTTACAAGGGCCTGAGTGCGTACCAGTGCTTCGAAGAAAGAGCCAGCATCTTTTTCTGGTCTGTGAAGCTGTGAATTCAGAACAAAAAGCAGACGAAGAAATCAAGGGCACTGAAATCAGCTTCGTATTTAGAGAAGCGTGGCCTGACCTGCTTTTGCTAAATACTGGTTAGCATTTTGTAAACCAGTACTGCTTTTTCCACAGGGCTCTTCAAAAATTTATCCTAATAAATCAATACTCTTTTTGAATTCTTATGATTTCTTTTTCCTCTTTAGTTTAAGTACTTATTGAAAATCCTGTGTGGTTCTCTACATGATTGTATCCTTAGCAGTTACAGTAATTTTCTGTCTAAGTTGCATTAAGGGGAGTGAAACTGTCGATCTAAAGCTGTTTGTCAGTTATCAGCTTCTAAGCTCCCAAAGGAAATATATTTCATTACATTCAAGATGCTGTGCTCCAGATGTGGACCTTTCAAATTCCTGCACTCCAGGCATGGGATATTCATTCAAATCTGTAGGGAGTCTGTGATGCCTGATCTGTTACTGCATGATATGCAGGTGGTGTGGAGTGGGGCAAAACTGTCAGATGGGGCTCTATGGAGTCACTACTCTGCTGGCAATCTTGATACCTAGCTGAACTATAGTTGGACACGTTAATTGGAATTGAATTTATTGTAATGTGGATTGAGCTGGAGAAACCTGTTGTTCTAGAAGTGACAGTTGTTAGTATATTAGTCCTCTAGTTTCCAAAGTGAAAATAGAAGGAAGCAGAACTTAATGGTAACATTTTTCCTCTGTAAATGGCAGAAGTTGAGAAATTGAAACTTGGCATTTCATAGTTCATCCAGTCCTTATGACTTACAGGCACATTACACAGATGTTTATGGTTTGGGAACAAGAGATTTTAGCAACCGAATCTCCAAAGAATGTGCCTGAACTAACCACTCAGTTGCCAAAATCCACTTAAAAAAAAAGTTTGGACAAGATTTACTGCTATCAAGGAGCATGAATGGCACAGCTAATTTTTAAATTGCTTTTCCATTTCCTTTCTGCACAGAAAGCAAAAAACAGAGTTCAGTAAAATACCTGTCCTGTTTGGTTACACAAGGCTTGAAGAGAGTCTAAGGATTTTCTCCTGTAGAGGGCTTTTGACCTTATTACTGGCTCTTGCTTTGTGCTAGGTATCTCTGACCTTGTATTAGGCAGGTACTCACACAGGTACCACCTGTTGTTTATAACCTGGGCCAGCAAACTCTATGTCATGATGGCAGAGAGGACATTCCTTCCATCACTTATAATATACAGTTTGAAACTTTTGAAAGCATATCTTAAATATCTTGTGCTGAGTAATTTTCTAGCACAGGAATGATCAGGGAAGTTCTGGATGGCCGAATGAGAATATATGCACATGTAAGTTCTGTAAGAACCTCTTACATATAAGACTTCATGTGTGGCTCTAGGCTGAAATTCCTAACCTTGGGTAGCCAAAGTCACTTGCGTAAAATGGGATTCATGTAAGGGCTTGCATAAGACTAAGCTGTTTACATAGAAAGAGAGCTGTTCTTAGAGAGCTGATGGAAAGCACATTTCCCCTCAGGTTTCCATTGTCATCTACATTATCTACAACCTTTGTGCACAATGTACATCTCTGACCTCTTCATGAAATATCAAGTTTTGCATCTACCACCTGAAGAAAGAAATACTTTTACTCAGATTCTAAGTTGTATGGTTCCCTGACTTAGAAGACATTCCTACATATATAAATTAATCAGACTTTATAGGAAGGTGAAAAAATAGGAAAATAGAACTAGAAGTTTCTTTTTCCTTATCTTCTTCAGATTGTGTGCTTACGAGAGGTCAGGTACCAAAGCCCTTGCAATGGATGGCCTTGCTCTATTTTTTTAAACAGTAAAACTAGGAGAACAGCTTTAAAGTAGCTGTTAAGTTGTGATTCTTTCAGAAGAGCTGAACACTGATCCTGTGCATCAGAATACAGAGGCTGTCTGGTGCCCCATGTCAGCTATCGAGGACAGACACCATTCACTAAAACCCACTGTGCCTACAAGCAGGATGGAGAGCTTTCAGAATTGACCTGAAAGTTGTGAGGGAGAACTTCATGTCACTTAAAGCATTTGGGAGCTCAGATTCTTTGGTAAAGTAAGAGGCATATTAACATATACCAGTCCCAGAGTGTCCTGGGAACATCTTGGATTGACTAATGCGGTAAGATTCACTTTCTGAATGTTTTTTCCATGAACTCTTCTTCAGAAGTGGCCTTTTTCAAAATAATTTAGGACCAAGTGGACTATTCATTCATGTAACCAGATAGAAATACAGAGTTATTGAGTTATCCCTCACAAAAAATATCTGAAGGGATAAAGTTTCCTATCACCACTCTCTGCAGTAATTCATCCTTTGAGTAATCCCACTGAAACCAATGGAACCACTTCAGATTAAGTGTGAGTAAAATTCTGACTCCGAATGACTGGCCAAGATCATACAGGGAGTCTGTGGCACCCAGCCCAGTTTTGTCAGAGGATAGCAGAGTAAACTGGATGAGCAGTGAAGGACTTGCAAAATGACAAAGATTTGAGAAAGATTACAAGGGGACTCATTGTTAGAGTATCTAGCTTACAAATCTGCAGATACACACCATTTTTAGAAAAGCTGGCTGTATCAATTAAACTAGCCCTTGGGCAGGTCTTTGTTTCAAGGCCAGCATTTGTATACTTGGAAATGTGAGGTTGGGTAGTGATGCAGGGATAACACTTGGGTAAGGATGTATGATTCATGAGTGGTTCCTCTAATCTAACATGCGCATGCATGCTTCTCTCTAACATCAGCCAGAACTAGCTCCTCTCTCTTTTTAAAATAAACATCTTTATTCTGATCAGTGCAGGGAAATTTCCTTTTCCTTTCCCTTTCTGTGTTTCAAGAGCTCTTCCATGTCACTGAAAAGTCAAATAGTGAGTAGCAGAACCAAGAGCTTTCCCAGCTCAGAACATTTTCAGGGGAGAGGAATGAATGATGCCAAAGTTTGGACTTTATTTGTATCGTGAATAGAATTGGAAGTTGAGCAAGTTCCAATATTTTCTTGAGTCTGGCATTTGAAATCTGATAATACCTTGAATTACTTCCAGTTATGATACTGTATCCACTCCTAGGTATAAAACACAATCAAGTTAGAATGGGAAATTGCTTTCCAGGCAGTCTATAAGGTGACAAACAATGATGAAAGACTCGAGACTCTGAAGACTATATCCCCGTAGTCTGAAACTGATCTTTCCTGTAGATGCACATTGTGTGAAAATATAATTCAGGTCAAAATATGAAAGACTTCTGAGCTGTCCATACTGTGAATTGGGATGTGTGAAACTGACAGGGCATAACAGGAAATAACAAATGTTACAATGCACTGTTCATAAAAGCCTTATAGACTATGGTAGTCCCAATTAGAGATACTGTTTTTCTCGTATTGCTCTATTTTGTGAAGGAGTTTGTGACGGGAATGATGATACTTCCAACTAAAGTGAGTGTAGGTGATAAGACAATAGGAGAAGAGTGATATCTGATGGGCTTACCTAGAGTAACCAGCTACTGGGATAATGGCTTTGTGCTACAAGGATCTCAGTCCATGAATGATGGTAGCCTGGGAGCTCTGATTGCTGAGAAGCAATGACTGTGGAAGCCAGATTCATGCTCTCTTGTTAATTCAGATCCTGAAAGCTGTAGGAGCTCTACAATGAAGCTCAAAAAGACAGATTGTGGAGCACCTGAGACTTGAGGAGATGAAATCCAGGATTCCTACTATTCTACTTAGCTACCAGCCCCTTGTGTGCACTGCTGAGGGAGTAGGTTAGCTGACCAGAATTTCTCAGGTTAGAAATCTGCCTGGTAGGCTGGATCCCAAGGGATCCTGGGTTCCACAATGTATGGAAACTTCTAAATAACATTTTGATTTACCTGAGGATATTCTGTGCCATGAACACACTTTGCTAGAGAATTCCTGACCAGTTCTGATAGTATTGCTTTCTTCAAATGCTTTTGAACTGATACAATTTATATATTTCTCATTTTTCCAAGGCTGGATCTGATGTCACAATCTGATTATAATACTTTTGTAGATCAGGAGTGATTCCAAAGGTAGCAGTGGAGCTACATTAATGGGAACCTGGTATGGTAAGACTCAAACTCTGATTTCAAAACTGCTGTAGATGGTGATCTCAGACTGAATTTCAGAGGATGACATGCCATTCTGTGGAAGACAAAGACCTATCAGAATCTCAGAGTATCATTGCGTAGTACAATTCTCACTCAAAACTGCAGGCGGTAACATCATTCCAAGTAATGTATAGTGACATCCTCATGTACTGATGAAAATCTATTGTTTCAGTGAAGGAAAGTATATTGCTAAGAAAATTTGTAAGACTTATTTCTAATGCTTTATCGAAAGATGAATGGCGTCAAGAATAAGAAACTTAAAGGACATGATAATTAGAAATTAAAAAATGACTTATTAATGCAAACTGAAAATGTTAACTACAGTTTGTAGTAATTAGCCAAATTGCTGGGTTTGATGGTAATGAATGAAAATAATTATAATTATTTATAGATGGACAGGAGTCTAATCATTAAACATGCCATGGATATTGGACACCAAAGAATAATTTAACTGGATCCATCCTACTTTATACTCATTCTTCATTATATTTATTAGTCATTAGTACAGTGTTTAAAATTATTTATGAAAGCATTTTAGTCATAATTAGGATTAATCTTGAAAGTTACAATAATTGCTCAAGTAAAGCAAGAGTGCTATGCTACTATATGTGCAGGACTCAACTAAACAGAAACCTTTGCTAATGCTTTGCCAATGTAAAACATCACAATTAGCACTTCAGGCATAACATTTTTCTTTTGCTGCCAAAGTGGAGGTGAGGACAGGCAATTCAGGCTGGAAGTTCCAAATGAAAATCTGTTTGGGATTCTCACCTAAGCCCCCTCAACATATTGCATTTTATTCAACGCAGAGCACTGTATTCAAGTTGAAACTAAATGTTTTACTTACTGTAAGAAATGCAGGGGAAATGAAAGATACACTTGCAAAGCTGCTAGAAACTGCTGCTGCTTTTCTCAGTTCCCTTACATTTAATTCTTGGGCACTCAAGATCCAGCAGCATGTAGGTAACACCAGGGTGCAGGTATACAGGGAAAGAGCCAGGCTGAATTTTGGTGATTGCTGATAGGAATAAAGACCTGCCAAAGTAGGATGGAGGGAGTTCTTCAAAGTATTGTCAAGCTGATGAGTGTATAAATCATCTGAGGAGGCACACTCACTAATTGTCTGATTCTGGGAAGGGAATTGCAATCAATTGACTGGTATAATACCCAGACAATAGCATCTTCTACTTAAAAGTGACATACTCTAGCTCTTAGAGAATGAATATGTCTAGCTTAATGTTGAGGCTGCTTGTCAGACAAGCAAATAATCTGGGTTCCTGATCTTGTGCTCATGGAAGTTTAGCTATCATAAGGTAAAGCAACCTCAACCAGAGGTTTTGAGAGCATCCCTACGTTGCTCTCCCTCTGTGATCAGGGACATGTAGGCAATATGTCAACACAAGAGTGGGAAACCCACATTCCATCAGCCTCTGTTAGCCGTTAGCTATATGTTAGTGGGGACGACTTGACTGTTGGCAGTTAAGGGATTCCAGCACTGTGAAGACTGCTTGCAATTGCAACTGTTAATAATTACTAAACCCAAATCTGAACTAACTTTGAGATGACCTGAACTTTATGTATGGTGAAGGTAATATTTCTCAGAAGTAGTGTCCAGGTGCAGCCTAAACATTTTAACATCTGTAGGCTTACATATGTAGCGATCATTAATTTAACATCACAAAATAAAAACATTTCCATAGAAACAGAATTATGACAAAATGCTTTCCTGTTATTTTAAAGAACTTCCATTCTTTCATTTTTCTTTTTTAAAATGTGAATTTTTATTTATTTGATATTTTATTTATAGTTATTCATCATGTGAGTGGCACATGCTGATCTTCTGGTATTGACAGATTTTTTTTGCCTTGCCTACACTGATTAATTTTCATAATTGTTTATAAAATCTTACTGAAGAGTCTACCTGTTTGATGTTGTAAGCCATACCATACAAAAATGCAACCTGTACTAATGATGTTGACTTCATCATAAGTTGCTTTATTTAAAGAGCAGGGCATGAACAAGACTATTTTTTTCTTTTTTAATTACAGATTTCATGTTTTTCAGTGTGGCTGGACTATTCTGTATCTAGTTTCTTTAGTCTTTTTCCCATGTGAAATGTATGTATTTTTAAATGGTAACTTCAACTGCTACAATGAATCTGATTTAGAACAAATGGATGAAGTGAGATGATAAAATGTTATCACAAGAGAAATTGAACCTCATTCTTTCACTTTCACAGTGAATTCCTCTTTTCGTTGTGCTCCTACATGTTAAGGAAGCTTAGCCATTAAGGCTGCTCGTCCTTTGTAAGGTTGTTGGTGCTTGCTTCCTTGCAGACATGCAGAGACCTCTCTGTGTGATTCACATTAAAACTAATTGAATGATAGCCACACCCTGATCACCACCTTATACATGCACATTTTTATGTAGATATATCCTGCCACTGGCTATATCTCCTAAAGCTCACTTCTTGACTTTGTCTTGTGTAGTATGGGGATGACCTCATGGTGTTAGAGACAATTCTTTGTCTTCATCTGAGGTGTGTCAGCTACCAGTCACTTCCAATTTCCCCATCAGGAAGCAATCTAAGAGCAAGCCTGGTGCCTTCTTTGTGAACTTATAATAGGTGACAGTTGGTGATCTGGACCTCAGTATCTGAACCATAATGTAAGTAGTAAATACTACCAATATTGTTCAGCTTTGAAAGACAGGTTGACGCTGCCCAGCTTTGCTGGGCTAATCATTTTATTGTTATGAGGTAACTGCAGGTAATCCTCATCATCCCAAGTGATCTATCCTTCTTCAGGATGTAGCTCCCTTGCTTTGCACTGGTGACATGTCAAATTACCAGATGCATTTGTTGCTCTGAAAGTGATGCTTCCTGTTTATTTCTGTGAAAACCACAGCAGATACAAATATCACAAGAACACTATTTAATAGAGCAAATTCTCAGATATAAACATAGTCACCACCATTAGCTGATTCACGTCAATGAACTGATCAAGACATTCTTGATTTTGTGGTGTGACATTTGTGCATGGCTGTCCAGAATATGCCTCATCTTCCACATTACTTTCACCACTGCTGAAATTAACTACCACCACTGTGCTCACATGCACTGTTTGCTCTCCATAAACATTCTGGAAGCGTTGATGAACGTCAATGGGTGCCATTTTTTTTCTGCGCAGAGGAATTCAGTTCTACACTTTTGCCTCAGACACATTTCTGTGGCAAATGCCATTCTGTCAGAGTGGCCCTCTGCAGCCATCTGTCACATGGCAACAACATGTAATGGACTATTGGTGGGAAGGCGCAACCTCTACTGCCATATGACCAACCTCCACCTTTGTTGCTGTGGGCGAGCACAATAAAATAGGAGGCATTACTTTCAGGGCAGCACTTGTAATTTGCACAGTTGTATTTAAGGACTACTCTTGTATGGTCTACTTTTCACTTCAGTTACTACTGGGTTGGCCGGGCATTTTTTTTTTCCCCCTCCTATTCCTATGTCACTCGCAAATGTTTACACTGCGACCCGTGTTGTTGATGTGGTTTACGTTCGGACATTAATACTCCAAAAAAACTTGAATCTTTTTTCACTTCCCATTTATGCTGTGGAAACAGCAACGTACCCTGCGGGGGATTTTTTTTCTCCTCACCATGTGTACTTTTTTTTTCTTTTTGGAAAAACCACCACATAACAGAGGATGTGGAAATGGTTCTGTAAAAGGAAACCAACAGAATAAGCAGTTCCTTCTACTTTATTACTGTAATTATAGACTGTGTATGCAGGCCTCCCTACATTTACAGATTGTTTTTCAATGTAGATCTTAAATCACATTTTAGATTAAAAATAGAGGTTAGAATAAAATGTAAAGCTAGTTTTTTATGCAAATCCAATGTAATGTTTCTGTCAGTTAGCAGCAATGCATCAGATCTCAAACTCTGGCTTCAAAACATTCCAAAGGAAATTCCTTGATTCTGAATATTTTATGTATTCCACATGTTATGTTGGATATTAATGCTTAAAAATGCTCTGAGCTGGGGTTTCTAAATACATCTAACATTCACAGATAACATCAGATTCAGGGTGGTTATATCAGGTTTTTATTTGCAGGACAGCTTTCCACCGAGGTGTGTCGAACTCTGATCTATAATGCATCTGAAATGCTAATAGCACACAGTTTAAAAACAGTGTCAGATATTTAAGTAAAGAGAATATTACTTCAAGGTTGGGCTTATGAGCAAGGGAGAAAAAGCAGAATGTCTTGGGTCAGAGGGCAGGACATCCCAGAGAGCAGCAAAAATAATGGTAACACCTGTTGTACGTAACCCCTTCCAGCACAGCCTCCTCCCTGGCTGTGGGGTCAGAATCCCAAGGAGATCTGTGGGCCCTAATCCATGAAGCTCTGAGATGTATCCCAAGGAGTTGGCAGTAATACTGGTGGTCAACAATTTGTGATTGCAATAACTTTCCTAGAGCTTTTCCTGGCATCCTTAAAATTATCTGCTTAGTAGGTATATTGTGCAGTGCTAACCCAAGTAAAGTAAATATTGATTTTAGTCACTGAAATATTCATCAGAACTTCCTATTGTAGGCTATTCCCTCCCTACATAATTCACTTTCTAATTATTCCAACCTAATATTGACATTTCCTAGTTGTGCCTAAATGAATGTCTTTGAAAATTAACTTTTCTTCTATGTTCATAAGACAGTAATATTCTTTTTTTGTTTGTTTGCTTCTGGAACCAGAAGCTTTAAACCTATTCTTTTTGACATAAAATAGAAAAAATCCAAACAGGATATAATATCTCATAAAGAAACTATGCATATTACACAAGGCTTCAAATGTAGAAACAGATACTTACAGATCTTGTCTCAAAACGTAACAGAAGAATTTCAAAACAGTAGCAGCTGCATGCACCCAATTTGTGTTTTCTCAACATCATCCAGAGGCAGAGTTTTACAGAACCATCTGCAGTGTTTTTAAAAAATGGGTGTGAGTTTTGTGTCTATTACCTGCTCTCAGTTAGGACACATCACTGTTAGATACTGAGAAGCTACGCAATTGGTATCTAACTCAGAAGATGAGACCTTCACGCAACCTTCAGGTGCTGCAGTGATAATTTTTTTACATGGCCAGTTCATTCAAGCGAAATCTGTTACAGTGCTAGAAGTTACCAGATGGTGCTGTTAAAGATATCCAGACAAATTCTGCTGGAAGGAGTATGTATTCATGCCTTGGAGGAAATACTACATTATGGCAGAATGGTGACTATTTTTAATTACTTTTGCTTGCCCAACAGTGAACTTCACACTTGATTTTTGTCTGACTTCATACAAAAGCAGCAGAAGATGCTATTTCTGTGTTATCAAAATGCACAGAACACATTTGTGAAATGTAGGAAGAGCAGAAATAGGGCATCCCAGTGAGAACATTGGTTAGCTGATCTCGGTATAGATGGGCTACTTCAGGAGAGGAGCTGACTTTATGTTCATTCTCAAATGTTTGATCTCAGTGCTAGCACTGCAAACAGAGGAGCTCAGTTCGAGTAGCCTTGCCACTATATTTCTGCAATGTGGAACTGCCTATGACCACAAGATCATTTTGTAGTGAGCACTGTATTGCCTCTAATAGTAAGGACTTCTAGACCATATGAATGTGTCATATTCAAACCACTGGCCTACAGTAGAAATATTTTATAGTTCACCACTGGTTCTTTGAACTATCCATCCCTTGAACCACTTTTAAAAAGTTATAGAAGGCAGTTCACAGTTTATTCCTGCTGGGGAACGCTTACATCAACCTCTGAACTTCCTTGTTTCTGGACTGAGAAAAATGGGTGCACTGTTTCTTCTCATAAACAAGTTGTTCCCATGTTCTGTGGGAATGTTTATATCAAAGAACACTCCATGTGCAGGTGGTGATCTGCAAGAGTAAAATACTTCCCACTGCACCATAACTGACCTTTCACATGTTAGCTACACCCAGCTTCAAGCTGGGAGTTCTGTATCTTCAGTTAAATGATATTTCTAGCAGCCCAAAGAGGGAACTTCAGCATTTGGGGAAAAAAAAAAAATCTAGCTCTTCACTGGTCTGCTCCAACATTGGCAATCTTAAATGCTCAGAGGCTATGTTTACCGATCTACTTTTGCTCTGACTTGGGGCTTGTTTGTAGTAGATATGACTTGATGTCTTATAGCAAAAGTGCTATCTATGCACCTTATATGCACTGTATTTCTTTATCTAAGAAATTCAAGTTGATTCACAACAGTGAACTGAAGAATTGCTGTATCTTATGAAATAAAATTTCATTGTCTTAAATTTTGCAGGATGTGTTTTGTTAAGGATTATGAAGATAAGTGAGAAATCCCAGTAATGAGAAGAGTCTTGATTATCAAGCCATTTCTCTAACTAATACCTATTTATTGGAATTGGTTTCCTTATAGAATTCTGATTGCTGCAGGAAAGCAATTTATTGTCAGTAGAAAGCAAGCTATTTTTCTTTACCCTGTTTGTTTTAAAAAGCGGTAAACAGACTTTAAATCTTAGTTAATGAATTTTCCTGAGTGTTCTGCTAATAACTGGGCAAAAAGGGGATGTGGAATATGCAGAACCAAGAGTATCTTTTATATTTCCATAAGTGAGATGTTGAAAAGATTAAGGCTCTATGTATGTCATTGAAAAATGAACCAAGTCCCAGTTCAACACAGTAAAAGATCTGGATGGACATTCAAGACCTGATGCCATACCTGGAAAGAACACTGATATATCACTACAGAACTGAATTTGATATTTTGTGCCGAAGAGAAGGAAACTGAGCTTCAGTTGTTGGCAGGGAGGACAGCTGATTGGTCCTGCTCTACTCCAGAATGCAAATATTAAATACAAAATGGACTTTATTTGTAGTAGATAAGGTTAATTTTCAAAAAAGCTAGTTTGCATCCTTGAATAAAAGCTAGTATATGGGAAATTAGATATGACTAATTATTCTCTGTGAACTGATCCAGTAAAAAGCATCTATTAGTCATTTTTTGCAAGACTTTTTCTGGATAAACATTTTTTTCCTCGGATAGATAGAAGCATGCAGTGTATCCATTTAAAAATTCTTAATGCTCTGATGATTTACAGCTCGATGAATGCTAATGGAAGCAATGATTTATCTGTGATTAATGTGTTATTTTTTTTACCCATTATTCATACAACTACAGTTAAAAATTGCCATTTATCAGAATTATAATAACAGTTAAATGTTGCTGTGATGATCTGAGTACTGTTTTAGTATCTGTTGTGTCAGATGTAATTAAAAACAAGACTAATGTTCCCAAGGAGTCATAATTTATTTAAAAAAATGCATATAAAAATGCATACACATACATGCATATATATATATGAATGAAACAAATAGTGAGAAGAACAGTGAAACAAACATGATGTGCATAACAAGTTGCATCCTTTTCAACCCAGCTGCTTTGTATAGTACACAGTAAGCCTTGTAGCAAAAGTAAGCAGGCAATTAAAAGAAAGTGGTTTAATCAATCGCTACTGTTGAAATGAAGGAAAGGCAGAAGAATACCTGGACATATTGGAGGTTTAAAGTGGGCACAACAGAATAAGAAGGAACACTGGGAGTTTGATATAATGCAATGTACTTCTCGTTAAACTGTTCTTTGATTAAAAACACGTTCATGGAAAGTAGTTGGTGAAATAAAGAATTGCCATATAATGCTACAGGTCTGGGAGCCAATCCAGGGTCTATGTATCCATTCTTTGCTGCCAGAGCCACGGGTATCACAACCCTATGAACAAAATTGTTCCTTTATTTGGAGTTACTGTTCCTCCCTTGTGCGAATTTCTCTTTTCAGAACCTTCTGTTAGCTGAGACGATAGGAAATTCCTGGTTTTTTTTTCCTTCTAAATTAAATGCATTCTGTTTTCAAAGCAACTATGTGACTCTTATGGAAATCCAGGTATATTTCAAAGCCAGACTCACAATGCAAGAAAACAGATGAATGTTTTCTGCTTAGATAAAGGGACTGTCTTACAAAAATGCATTGTTTGGGATTAAAGCTGTAATAGAAATAACTACTGGGGAGCAATAAGACTAATGACTATCAGGGGAGGGACTCTCTGTCTACCTTAGGGCAAGACAGTTTGAATCAGGAACCTGCTAGGTTGTGTCTATAGAATAATAAAATAGGACCATGCTCTGCAGTGGAGGACAAGAGACATTGAATATTTTACATCCACTTAGACTCTCTTTCCCACCAAAATCAGAATTGTGCATGGGGATAGTCCCCGGCTCATGTTGAACCTGGTTCCCAATCTGGCTATGTGTGGGAGAATGCTATTTGGCATTCAGAGGGAGCCATGTGCGAGAATGTACCAGCCATGTAGCAGCCTGGATCAAGTACCAATGCTCAATCCGAGCCTTGGCTAAGTTAAATGTATTAGTACAGATACAGCCAAACAGACCAGTTCCATAATGACAATCTTCTAAGTTATTCAGTGATTAAGAGTTATGAGTTAAGGACATTAAGGATTTGCTGCATAGGAAGTTTGTATAAAATTGTGTCTTTCTTTGTAAAAGAAAAATATCCTTCCCAAGGGTTGCTTTTGCATAGCATCTTCCCTTTTTCCTCAGTCTGTGAGGAAAACTTCAGCCTTGGTTACCTGGAGACTGTGGATTTGCTTTTGGGGGGTTGTGTGTGAACTCGGCAATGGAGTGGTCCTGAGATTTCTGAGAGAGATCTCTCCACTTGAGTTTTGACCTTCTTTGTACCAGAAGTAGTATACATAAAGCAAACTGCATTCAGGGTGTACCTTGAATCTGTACAAAAGATATTTTCTCTGCTAGGAAACAGAACTGTAAGATCTGCCACATCAAGTACCACTTTAAGGAGGGGTAATGTTGGTATCAGAGGGAGCAGTGGTGTCTGAAAGCAGGATAACAACTCATTGTCATAGTGTGCTTTAAATTTAGTTATATAACTTTATAGCATTCGTGGGAACACAGCACACAGGGATACTGTGAGAATACGGCCCCTGGAGCTGTTCAGTTCAGAGAGAAAAGAGATCATATATTTCCTGCGTGCTATCAGAGATATTTCATCTGGCTGCTTAACATTCAGAAAGCTAAGGAGATTTTTTGGAGTCAAGTCTTAAGACTAAAGATATCCTGAAGCCAAAATAAGAATGCAATGGTGAATTAGCCACTACATTGACCATTACTAAAATCACTGTAAGACATTTAACAAACTGCAGGGCAAATTCACATTTACACCAAGAAATTTGGAACAGCTCTGACAACATAGTATCAAGCTCATTTTTGAGTGCCTGAAACCGGATGACTATAATCAGCTCCAGAAACCTGATTGTGGCTGTCAATTCTCAGCTTGCAAACTCACATAGAAATAGCAAAGTCAATGGCTGTATTCCTCAAGCCTAGAATTTAGGATTCAGGTTGTTAGCAGGTCTGTGATAGTATCTGTAAGCTCAAGGTGAGATACTTAACACAGAGGAATGTCTTTCTGCTCCATGCTTCTTTGATGGCAAGGTGAGGAAAGGTTACTGATACCTTTCATGGGGCTGTATGAACATGCAATATGCAATGTTCAATAGAATTTATGAATTATACATGTGTAATTACAGAAGAGGGGCAGTAACAGTGTTGTACAGGTGCCCTGCTATGGCTGTACTTTCTCCAGACCTTGTACTTACTCTTCAAAATCTCCATCCACGCAGCTGTGTGCTCTTGATCTGCATGCAGAGAATGTCCATATCAGGAATTTTTACTTTAAAACATTTCTTCACAAAATGTAATTTCTGTGAAGACTGTGGGTTCATATATGCGCAGTCAGATAATGAAAGATGATGTTGCTTGAGATTACTAACATACTCTATTACTCAATAAGACAGTCTCAGCTCAGCTCTTTGGATATGAACAGAATATATATTTAAACAACTAAGAAGCTCACCACTTTAGAGAATATTATACTGTAATGGGGCCATAGCCATGGAAAAAACATAAACATTATAGTGAGTACTGCCACTAAGAGGTCAAAACCTATGAGGAGCAAAACCATTGCTGACAGACTTTTCTCCTCTGATTTCCCTTCCATAAGGAAATTCTTTCTTTGATATAAAGGCCGATTGTTGACTGATCTATAGTAAGGACAGAGAGTGCTAGTCTTATGTGACAGTGAGAGTATGTGATGATTCAACTTTATTTTCTGCCTTGTGTAACAGAAATCTCTAACTAGGTCAAGCACAGTCAGCTCTGCATATTGGTTCACAATCTTGGCTTAAAGGGACAACATTCTGTGACATTCAGCAGGATTATTTGAAGGGCAAAATTTAAAGGTACATTAAATCAATAATAAATAGCTGGAGGAGATTTGAAGTTTAGAGCCCTCAAAAAACATGTTTAAAGTCCAGAATGATGAAAACAGGGCAAGCTAAATGAAGATAAACTTGCTTCCACATTTATTTTTCTATCTTTGAACTATATTTGACCTGGAGGATTTGTGACATAAGACTAAAATCTCCTTTAGGCAATGATTTACACCTTGCATACCAATAACTTGCTTACAGTTTATAGTGTTGACATGCAATATGTTCTGTCCTTATCTTTGGCATCAGATGACGTGCTGAAATGTGACATGAAAACTCCAAAAGTTAGCTGGAAGCTATGACTCCCATCAAGCAGAGAGGTTACAAGAGGAAACCAGATGGAAGGTCTGCATGTTCGCCACAGGTGTAACTGAACTAAGACCCTTGGCAGCAGTGATGGTCCATTTTGATTCTGATATTTTTACAAAATAGGCATGACAAGAGTAAGATCAGACTGCCCAAGGATGCTGTGGGTGCCCCATCCCTGCTGACTCTCAAGGTTGGTTTGGATGGACCCTGGGTAGTCTGATCAGGTGGGTGGCAACGGGCCCATGCCAGAGGTTTGGAGCCTGAAGATCTTTAAGGTCCCTTCCAACCAAAGCCATTCTGTGATTGTATGATTCTAAGACTGCTGCTTACGCTCAAGTTAACTGCACTGTAATATCACTTCTGCTGAAATTTATATGGCACTAAGAATGGGACAGTCCTTTTTTCAACCATGTGATGCAGGTGCGTACTCTTCCTGAAGGAGCTCAGTACTGGAGAATGTGTTAGTAGAATTTCTCAAAGCAGGAGGGAGAAATAAGAGACCGGTGTTGTTTCCAGAGGTCTGGGCAGTGTCACTTCCTCTTGCAGAGCAAAGTTCAAGATCATCTCACTGAGCCTTCCTGGTCAAGCATTTAATGGACATGGTATATATTTTAGTATCTTTGAATATTAGCAGAGAAACCCTACATGATTTCAATATTTCCTCAAATTACTGTACAGTTTGACAATGGCTTTATATGCATGCATTTGCATCTGTGTGTGCCTGCTAAGCAGACTCAGTACCACAGATTTAAGCTTAAAATTAAAATAGAGAAAGTGTTCTGCTTGACTCTGTAATTACTGAAGTACAAGAACATAATCTGAGGTGCTTTAAGTGTAAATGGGCTTTTAAGAGTGCAAAAACACAAAAGCTGTTTTGTACCACGTATTCACAGATAGTGGCAATATTTCTGAGGCTGCTAAACTCCAAAAGAGTGGAGAAATAAAGCCTCTGTGACTTTTTGGCTGAATGCTGTGAACTTCATGCTGATGGATATTCAGAGTACGCGCTCAAAACAATACCCTGCAATTCACTGGAAAAAATCTTAGGCTACTTCAAAATAGGGCATTCTCCTTTAGCTCCTATTTTTATACTTAATTTCCCTCAGGCATAGCTTTAGCTTCAGAAGGTACAAAAGAAAATAGCCCTAATATAATGATATCATTACTTATGATGCTTCTCTGAATCATCACAGTCATACCTCCAACATTTGGGGAAGGCAAAGAATTCAGAGACTCTGAGTTCTTTTTTGCTAGGTTCCTAAAGTTTACAAAGGTACATGATTACAGGTAAGTACATATAATCAAAAGTATTTCAGCACTGAGTAGCTTATGGTGACTCATTTGGCATAATTTCCAGGTGGCTGATTTGCCTCCTGGAGTCATCTCTCTCAATCCATTGATTATGGGAGGTGACTTTGCTGCTGCGGTAAATGGTAGAGATGAAGCTTGAAGGTCTTTGAAAGCTACAGAGCTCTTGCTGCACTCTCCTCAATGTTAATACACGACTATCATAGTCTGACAGTGCTATTCTTTTGGTTTCTCAGATGAGATCCTTCTGTAATATTTCCTTTGTGATACACTCTCTTGAAAGGCTGCCAGCTCTAAAAGAAACACACTCATTATTCTTTTGCTTAGCTAATAGAGTTTGATGTTTTCTCTAGGAAGCAGAACATATTAGCTATCAGCAAGTATTGAATTCCTTACAGATTTCTGTTGTTCTACAGTGGAAGCCTGATTTAATTGATTTCTTTATGATGTTCTAGTGGGTCTCCATTTAGTTTAGCTGTCACTCAAGATGGAGTAACAATTAGATTTGCAGTTAAGAGCTTCTGAGTGGTTTCTTTTTTTAGATGTGTTTTCTTGCATAAAATCAACTGTAACGATTTTTAAAATAGTGTTCTCCTCTTGAAAGTCTGTTAGAACAATATCCTGAACTTGATTAAGAAGGCATTTCACTTCATGTGAAAAGTCCTTTTGATTCAAACTCCTTATTTGTATCTATTCCCTGAAGAACTGAATCCAAAATACCTGGACTCATGGTGATAGAGACTGCAACTGAAATACATCAATAAAGACTTATCACCACTTAAAAACAATGTATTTTCACTGGGGAGTGTTGCTGGTTGTGGTAGAGAAGGGGATTTCCAGTCTCCTACATGCTTATTTTATGTATCTCAAATAACGTAAGAACCAGGTGAGGACAGGGGAACTTTATCAGATGGAGTGTTAAACTGACGTGTTCAGGATTGCAAGCAGTGCTAAAGTAAAAGGTTTGAAATGGGCTTATCAGATCCTTCAGAGTACAGAAGGAAAACTGATATAAGGAATGTCTTATCACAGAATTACAGAATAATTGAGGTTGGTGGGGACCTCTGGATCTCATCTCCAAATCCTATGCCTAAGCAGTGGTATCTAGACCATGTCCAGGCAGCTTTTGGATGTCTCCAAGAGGGAGGCTTCACAATCTGTTCCATTACTTGGCCGCTCGCTAGGCTTGTTTCACTCTGAAGGGCTGCAAAAATCAACCACCTCACTCTCTCATTTCCTCTCCTCAAGGGAAGAGGGGGAGAAAGGACTCAAGGGTTGAGAGAAGGACAGGGAGATCACTCATCAGGTACTGTTAGAGACAAAACAGACTCAGCACAGGAAACTTCTGTTCTGTGCCTGGAGCACTGCTTGCCCTTCTTCTGCACTGACCTTGGTGCCCACCTTGGAGGACTGCTCTCACACCTCTCTCCCAGCTGCTGTTTGCAGCAGTTTTTCCCGTTCTTAAATCTGTGTACCCAGAGAGCATCCAGCATTCCTCATGAAACGGTTCTGCCCAGTGGAACCAGCTACCAGTGGGGTAGCTCTGGGCTCTGCTCACAGAGGGTACCCCTGCAGAGCCCTGCTACCAAATCCTTGCACATAAACCCAATACACTCTCACAATAAAGAATTGTTTCCTGGTGTTCAGACAGAACCTTCAGTCTTCCCGTTTGTGTCCACTGCCTCTTGTCCTGTCCTGGGACAGGAGCCTGGCTCTGTCCAATTTGCATCCTCCCTTTAGGTATTTATATAAATTGACAAGATCCTGTTAAGTTTTCTGTTCTGCAGGCTAATGGACCCCTCCTGAACCCATTACTTAGCAATGGTCAAAGAAGTTGGTTTTGAACAGAAGATATCAGCTAGCTTTCACATCACACTTATTCTATTTCACAGATAGGGATTCATAGCAAGACAATAACAAAGAAACAGAATTTGCATCAAGAGGCAGCTATTTAGATTTATTTTTGTTTGGAACAGCCTTCTAATTGATTTTGCAAATTCTTCTTTTGTCAGACCTACCATTCTGCCTATGCCTGTGTGGTTTTAGATGATAGCACAGTGACCATGTATATGGTTTTATCATGTAGCACTGATTGCAAAAGGAGTTACAGAAACAAAGGGAATGCAAAACCTCTAAAGATCAGGACTGTTGCTGTGTGTCCATCTTTCCTGTTTTAGTAAATGTCTCAGTGCAGAAGTGAAAAAGAATGATCTTTCAAAGACAGAAAGTGAATGTGACAGAAATATAACAGCCCTGACCACAAAGTAGTTGCTCTGAAGCAGTTGTTTAACCAAATAGCAGGCTCATACTAGCAAAGTCCATATGAGAGATTGTCAAGTTTTCTAGGAGAAACAAATAAAGAACAGAAAGGGAATGCTTCAACACATGTAACTTAGACAAAATCCTCAGGAAAAACAGCCCAAAATAATGGAATTGGTTTTGCACAGTGCACTATTTTGTAGTTCAGAAACAACATATGCTCTTACTCTACTATTCTGCCCTAAAGGCCCTGTACTGGGTAATGAAGCTACACGCTGATTTATAATAAATAAATAAATGTGTCATTGCTGTTTCAGGGCCTGAATTTTGTGACCTGAAAGATGAAAGCATAACCAGTATGATTTGCAGAACAGCAAATAGGGAATATGCTTTCTGTTGTGGCACGGTATAGACTGATAAATTGTACCATTTCAATATTTTTAAAGTATCTGGTTAAACACTTTGTTAATATAAATTAAAGATTTAAGTGAAGTCTAGAGTCTGGCTCACATGTTGAACAGTGTAACCTTTTATATATATCAAGAGAATTAGTCTGGAGGTAGAGCATTGTACTTTTCATGCATCTAGAAACTAACCAGTCCAAACCCAAAGAGAAGGTAAGGTTTTCTTAGAGTGCAAGCTGGAACAGGTATTTTCAACACCAAAAGAGGTCTTTATTTGTGCTCACAGGCTCATTGAACTTTCCTGGACTTTTATGACATCTTCAGTGAAAATATGAATGATAGAACTATTTTTGATGTTGGAATCAGAATACCTAATAAAACATCTCTTCATGCATTTTATCTTTTACATTTAATTTTTTTGAGTAAAATTCGAGATACCATGGATTTCCCCCAGGGAATCCTTTGTGTAGAAGGACTAATGCATCGAACATTCAAGGTGAATTTCCACCTAATTCTTGCATGGGAGAGCAAAGATGTGTGTTAGAATTGTCCATCTTCTTTCAAGTGTGAGCCTAAAGTAGTCACATTTGTGTTGTCTTTGCTCCTTTCGCACATCCAGATCTGTCGGGACTGCTGGTCTGCTGAATGCTTCACTTTCATTTATCAATGATTTTCATGTGCCTTCATCTGAGACATCTCAGGGAGAACATTTCTTTGTCCCACATATCCAGTAAAATCTGTTTTGATTTGTGAAGTCGCAGGAGCAAAGGAGACATCCCACACACTGCCTGGAGTCCCAGCTCAATGGTGAGAGATGCAGATTCCCAGTTGTGGCTTACTTTTGTGCCTCATTTTCAGTCCTACAATCCTGACACTCAGAACTTACTCTCCATCAAAAGCCTCCACGCAGCAACCTTTTATATGTCAGTGGTCCATGGAAAGTCTGTAATCCTGTAGAGCCGTTCTGAGTTACTGGTCTGAAGAGAGACCTCATGCTGTGGTATTCTTTGCTGGGACTGCAGCAGACTCACTTCTCTTATGCTCCAAAAAGCACTACGCATAACTGAAATTTTTAGGCTTATTTCTCCCTTTTGTCAATATTTGTCTGTATGAATATACAGATACCCATATCTTGATGCTGTTTTGATGGACAGATGGCATTATAGCTGTGTTTCTGTGTTTGAAGAGCATAATGAACATATATGTGTCAGGAAACTATTGGGTTTAACCAGAGTAGACATCAGTCCACAGTAAAACACTGCACAGTCCAGTACGAAGGCAATTCCAGTGTAGGAAAGGTGGAAAACCAGAAAAAAGAGAGGGCTGGAGACATGAGATGGCATGGATAGCTGAAGTGAAAAACTGAAGACTAGTCTGTGTTGCCAGTACTTTAATTTGTGCTTCAGCTTAATTTTCTCAGTTTGATGGCAATGCAGAGTTACTCCAAACTTAAAAAGAAAATAGAATCTTTGCTCAATTAATCAGCACTCTTTTCTAATTTGCTCATGAGTGACTCAGAATAGAAACAGTAGATGTGCTCCCACCTAACAGCCAGCGAATAACGGATAATACAGGAACAGTACACATAAGTACTTGGTGTTCTGTCTCAGTTAGGCTATACACTGCTAGATGAAGTATATTTTTCACAATTTTTAGAAATGTTCTTTAATGCGATATATGTGTGACTATGTATGTGTGTGTGATAATACAAAACCACACAAACGGGTAAAAGTGTATAGTGACACAGAGCTCCCTTTAACTGAAAAGCACATGAACGTTTCAGAACTGGAGAACTTCCTTGTTGGATCTGGCTAGAAACTCTCCAACTTAATGCTTTGCTTTAACAGAGTACAGTAGTGAGAATCTATTGAGCTACTATGCAACAGAAGCTAAAATGGTGTCAACCGTTTGTTCGGGTCACATAACTTGATGTAGTGCCCACAGTGTGACTCCATCCTTGACTTATTACTGGTCTCTATAGCCTCCCACAGAAGTATAATTCTCATTGCATGGCCAACACCGAAGAAAAAATGCTCTGATCACTTTATACATGCAGGCTGTGTCATGAGCATGTCTTAGCCAAATGCAAGGCAATAACTTTTGACAATGGTCAGCCACACTCCAGGCTGTTTCAAGACTACTATATATGAATGCTAGTGCTATAGTAAATGATACAAGTGATGATACAGTTCCCTACATTTCACAAGATTATTTGAGATGATTGACCAGTTACCATAAATCTGAGCTTGTTGCAGTTCCTGTTTGCTTGATTTCTATTTCTGATTTGAGCAACCTGTGCTATTCTTGCAAGTTACTGTTGCTAAGTTAATTGTTAATTGTGTATGGCAATATTTATCCTTACAACTGACTGTTTTAAGCAGCATGTTCTAATTCAGACTTCTAAACTTTGCACAACTAAGCACTGCAGAGTGCTGAATGAGTGAAAGGTTGCAGATTTGCCCATCTCTGTGAGATAATGAAGCCTCAAAATAGTGCTGGTAAAATAGCAGCTCGCTAGCTGTTTATGAGATACATAAATTGCCACTCATGGTTCATTCTGCAGATGAGTACGTTCTGCGTGTTATTCATTTTAGTTTTTGCCAGGAGGCCTGTAAAAATTCGGTGCTTTAGAAGATTATATATTTACTGCATTACTAAACCAGTGGTTCTGTTTTCAAAACTTCCCTACAGGGCAAAGATCAAATTTTGAGGAAGTGCTGAAACTGAAACAGTGTGAGCTGGACTTTCAGTACTCCTCTGTGCAATGAACCATAATTTTCAAATCACATGGACAGACCTTGGTGCCAAACATTGATCACTGAGACTTTTTAGGCAAGTACTATGCATAGGTCACCTAGGCAGGCAATTAGCTAAGGCCCTCAGTTTTCTAGAGTAGGTCATACCACACAACTGTCCTGAAGATGATCTCTCTGGAATATTACAACAAGCAGGCAGGAAGTTTCTAACAATAGACATGAGTCTGCTGTCTTACTGTTTTGTGTAGCTCACAAGAAAGTGGAATTTGCACTGTTAAGGTGTCGTCCATCTTGTTTCCAACTTCAATGTCCAGACTGAGAATCTTCTAAAGCACCTCTAGACTCCTGTTAGTTTCTTTCCCACTTCTTTTTTTTTGCAAAAGAAAATCAGGAATAAGCAAAACTCATAGCTGTCTCCAAATGACTAATTCCTCATCTCACAGCCACAAGAGTTTGAGGGAATGATGAGGGTTTTGCTCATGACTGTAAAAGCTCAGTTCAGTTCCCTAAGGAGATGTCTATCCTGACTTGAGAGGCCCTGAAGAATCTTAGACGACAACATGGGGCTTGCAGCTAAGACAGAGGCTCTACAGAACACGTGTCCTCCTGGAACAGCAGCTGAAGGCTGGGTGGGATGACATGGAGTAACAAAAGGCTTTAAAGGACTATGCTTAGGTAACATGTCTGCCTGATGTTAGCTCTGGGCCCTCTATTACCTAAGATCTAGGGTTTCTCCAGCTGTCTAAGATCAGTAATGTAGCATTCAAACAGGAAACCACGACCCACAGCCTGTGTTTAACACTGAGCAGCCAATGCTGTGGATTGCAGGATACTGAGCACCCCTGAAAAAAACATGGGAATAAACAATTCAAGATATATCGAAACAGTGAGTTCTCTAAGTGAATTCTCTAAGTGCCTAGTTGTAGAACACTTTGACAATTAGAGGAAATTTGGAAACTATTGTATTCTGAAAATAGTATTCTAATTGCCATATTGTCCATATGCTAAATGTTAATCCTAACATCTTTGGCTCCCATTTCTGTATCCAGAGTGATGCACTGTACTTCTTATATACATTCAAGACTGCCTCTGAACTACTCAATGGGAATATGCTTTCTTCCTGCAGGTCGCTCCAAAAGTAATGCCACATTTTTATTTCCATGGAAATTACAACAGATACAAAGAGCACAATAACAGTATTTGATAGAGCAAAATCTCATCTGCAGAATACCATTTTTCAACACAGTCACCACCATGAGCTCTTCATTTTCACCAGCGATGAACAGGAGCCTGCATGCTGCTCTTGTAAAAATCTGCACCAGTGGAGGTCGCCACTGCTGAAACGTACCACCCACTGCCTCGCTGAGCTCACATCCTCTGTTTGGTCTCTATAAACATTCAGCAAGCCTCAATGAATGTCATGTTTTCCTCATGGAGGAATTCAATTCTATACCTTTGTTTCATCTGCACTTCCACATCAGATACCATTGTGTCAGACTGCCCCTCCACTGCCATCCGTCACATGGCAACAAAATGTAATGGAATATTGGTAGGAAGGTTCAACCGCCTGTACCACAAACATCTGCTTCTGACATTGTGGGTTAGCATCATGAAACAGGAGGCATTACTTTCAGAGTAGCCCTCAGATATTTATGAGCTATGCTTTCCTTTTGTAAGTTTCCAGTCTTTTTGTTCTGTGAGATCTAATTGATTGATAATAGCCATCCTCTCCCACAGACACGATAGCTTGTAAGTGGTTTTGATTTTGAGAAACTCTGATACCCATTCCCACCCTAGAAATCTGCAAGCCTCTAAATCCCAACTGTTTTTCTCTACATTATGCTAACAACAAGAAGTAGCAAGAAAATTTTGATGATAATGTATTCATTTATCTTATTGTTTCTTTCATTTGGACTGAGATCAAGAATGAAGCACAGGGAGAAAATAGCAGGACATAAATGATGATATTTTTATTGTCTTGTCAAACTCGAGCCAGATTTTCAAAGGGATTGTTTTACTAGAATTTGGCTATTTCTCTTGTGGTAGCAGAAGTAAATTACTGTTTGCATCTGTTGAATATTTTCAATCATAGTTGCACATAAAATTTTCAGCTATTTCAAACGTTATCAATAACATAAGCTCCCTGGAAGATATGGACAAGAAAGCTAAATCAGGGGATTTCAAAAAGAAACACTTTGAATCGTAAAAGGAGCTGTTGTCCTAATACTAGGTAGATCAGTAGCCAGCGTGGCTCATATTCACCCCACAGCTGTACAGGGCCGTTACCTACAGCAGTTCTGGTGACAGGACCCCAAGGGCACCTCCTACCCTGACTCTCCGAGTAGCCTCCTCATGGTTACCTCCACTCCACCCATAGCCAAGAACCCTATTTCAGCCCCTTGAGGCCATCAGCCCCTGTGCCAGTGAGGCTACAGTAGGCCAGTTTTCAGATCCCCACAGCCCTACCCAGACACAGGTAAAGCCAGGATCATTCATGGGCCCAGTTCCCCACCGAGCCTTGGCCTATCCTTGTCCCCAGTGAGTTGCCCGCTGCTCTGCATCTCCTGCTCCTGGCTGGGGTACTGGGATGGATACTGGTACAGATGGTGAGAGTCTGAGAAAGGCTCATGTCAGCTAGGAGCCAGGATAGGAAGAAACTACCCTACTTACAGGGGAATGGCTAGGGTTGTTAGTTTATCAGTCAACTAAAATGTTTTGTGAGATGAGTGGGACAACAGCTGCAGCATGGTGCTTCTAAACTGGAGAAATAACCAAGGAAGAAAAGGGGCACAACTGCACCATGATCTTGTACAGTGAGTCCTTCATAAATACTGCAGGCTCTGTAATGTCTGTTTATCTCCCCAGAGTGGTCCCTGGGTCTACACATCAGAGCTGGAGAGGCACTCTGTATTTATGAGCAGATGACACTGACAGGAGGCTGGTGGCTATCCCATCTTTCCTGATACCACAGTGGGAGCTTGCATTCCCTTTAAACCACTCTTAGGAGGAAATGAATTGCTATCTGAAGGTTTTCTGAACATGGTATGCTAGTGAGGGAAAGCATCTGGCAGTCTTTGGAAATGCGCAGCTGGGTTTGAAGCCCTGCACCTTGGAGAGATGCATGCTCTTCTGCAGAACTGTTTTTAACCCTGATGCCTGGAAGACTACTGAGAGCAACATCTCCTTCCAAAAATATTTCCTTTCTGAACTGTAGTTGTCAGCTCCTGGTTCTGATGTGCATTGTCCTCTCTGTTACAGTTCTCCTCCTCATGCCATAGGGGTATTGATCATTTCTTTAAGGCAGAGGAACAGTTTCTGCTCTCTTATAACCCTACCCTTGGTCTTCATATCCCAAACAAATACTCCTAACATACCTGTGCCAAAACTTTTTTTCTTGATATTTTTTTCTTTCCAAAAACATTTTTCTCAAATCATCTGTGTTCTTGTACTACATTCATGGGCAATATGAAATTACATAGTCTGAGTTCACTCAGTTAGTGCTGTGTTTAGTCATAATGAGAAATTGAGCGTATTACAGAGCCACTGGTTCAAGAAAGGTGCTTGCAACTGTCCTTTAAAATGTAACAGCAGGGTTGCTTTTCTCTTTGAAAGGTGAGAAAAGCAGAATGATGTCCTGCAGTTTCTGAGCAAGAGCTTAATATGAAATGCAGGCATCAAGAGTGCAGACCCAAGACCCAGTGTCTCTGCTATTTGAGACAACACAAAGTAGGAGCCTAATGGTTAGGCTTTGGTGTGGAAGCTGAAATTGGGAGTAAGGGAAGACTGTGTACCTCTATGTGTAAAAGATCGTTTATGATTCTTTAACTCCTCTCCTTATACATGTTCGAAGAGATAGAAAGGGAGATGATGACCCTGTAGCTCGGAAATGAGGGTGTAAGAATTCTGTTTCTCCTGGCATTGGTGTAAAGGCTGCATGTGAAACTTATGTATCATTGAAATATTTCCATGCCTTGGAGCAAATATTGATAGATTCTTGCTGGCAAACAGGCTGTAGGACTATGATCTCTCTGACACGTTGAAAATAGTTAAGTATTGCAAACCTATATGGAGGAGTTAAAGGTGCTTTTGCATTTCCCCAGTTCTGAAGAATGCAGTAGTTTTATCAGAACCTCTCTAGGATTAATGGCTTAGTTGCAGGCATTTTAATTTGTAAAAAAGAAAGAAAATCTTTTCAATGAAAATGAGAAAAACACAAAGAGGACTGGATAAAAAGTCACAAACAGATTCCTGGGAGCTGATATTAATAGGAACAAAAAGAGAGAGAGATAATGAATAATTAATGTAATTGTTTTGGAAAAATGTTTTTAAAAATAAACTTGGTATGTGAGGAAAAGACTTATTGTTCTGTCTTTTCCTTCTTGACTGCTTAGAGGCAAAGGTATGGGGAAGGAAATGAAAAACTCATAAATGTGCATGTGTATGTCTGGAGGGAATCCTTTAAAAATGACTATAACATCTATTTAGCTAAACTGTGACATAGCATTCATCTGTGTCATGTTTGAATCCCTCACACTTATTACAGTCTTTCTGAGTCAAAAAACAACTAGGAGATGATGTATCTGAACAACGACAGAGCTAAGAGGGAACAAGGTTTTTAATCTAACAAACTTTTGGGCATACAGAAATTTCGGGGCTAGGCTGGATGAGGCCTGTATAACCTCATCTAGTGCCTGATTTAGTGTCTGGCAAACCTGCCTGAGGCAGGAGGTTGAAACTGGAGGATCTCTGAGGTCCCACCAAACCCATTCAACCCAACCCATTCTATGATAAGGTGTTCATCTAAGTACCTGTATGGTCATTGAACATAGATGTGCACTTTCAGTGTGACATTCGCTCCATGCATTTTATGTCTAATCAGTGGATTGACTGATTTATTTGCTTTTCTCTCTACTAACTACACATTAAATTTACATGATCATCTTATACTAGATGTATAAAATTGAATGAGAAAAATTAAGGCCTTTATTAATACCAGACTGTAAGTTAGAAAATGTGTTCCACCATGTGAGAATGATTCTTAGTGTCATTTAACAACTATTCGATTTTCAGCTGAATTAGAATACCTAGAGAATATTTTTCTGTCCTTGCAGGATCCACATTAATTAATTGTTCTAATAAAAAGAGTTTGCTGCTCTATGATTTATAACTTGGGATTGCTCAGATTCATGTTTCTGAAAGTATTCCCCTACAGTCTGTGGCCAGAAGGTTAGTTAATAATGTTTTCTGCATCACTAATGTGTGCTCAGGCTTTTTAGTCAAATACCACAAGATCAGAAATTGGCTTTGTATTTCTAATGGAGCATGGGGAACAGGAGTAGTTGTTAATCACTGTGCTGAAGGTAAGACAAAACCACAGGATATAGATTCCTTTAGCTCTGACATAAATATTGGTTGTTTTTTAAATTTTGCAATATTGCATAGGATATGATTTGCCATATTAAAACATACTGTAAATCTTTCAAGCTATGTACTTTGAATCTTTCAGTAGTCAGATGATTCAAAGAAGGCTTCGAGATAAACACTTCCAGGCAACAAGGGAGCTGGAGGGAAGATCTCAGGCTGCAAGAAGAAAGAGGCAAGGAGGTATCAGGAAGTCTGTCATGCATGGCTGGGTACTTCAAAGCTTGTTTGCAATTAAGAGCCACTGAACTTCTGAAACACAGAGTTCTTTCATATTACTGGTCAGCACATTGTAAATTAACAGTCTGGGTTTGAAAGAATTCTTCATAAAAATGATTCTTCAAAGCCATTCAGTTAACCGCAGTGTTTAAAGCCATGCTTTAGAGCAAGCATGGAGAGTCTTCCTTTAGAAAACATGTTTGGAAAAGTCTGCATGATGATCTCAAGATGGCTGCAAAGTAGCATGTGCAGCTATGTAAATAGTGGTTCTCTATAAAACTTCTGCAGGCAGTTGACATGTAGGGGAATAACCACAACATCTGGCTTTTGAAACATAGTTTAGTTGGGTATTTCAGCTACCTAAGCCCCACGGTTTTTCTGCGTAGTCAACAGAGAGAGATACATTCTCCCAGGTTCCAGCTGGAATTCCTAACTTAGTCTCCTGTCTTCAGCCAGCCTCCAAAGAATCTCTTCCTGTCTGGGTAAATTAGCCCTAATAGCTAGCTAAATTGAGCACTTACTGATGGCACAAAAGTGTAAGCACTGAACGCCCATTTCAGACAAAGACTTCATATTGTGCTCTAATTCACAAATTTTCCTCTATTGCTTTTGTTTTGTTATATTAGCTGAACTAGAAGACCAACAGTGTTTGATTACTCTGTTATAGTTGGTTTTCTGTTCCATTTTCAAGTTCTTTATAATACCCATTTGCACAACTGATTCGTACTTATTTAATAAGTTTATTGTACTTTAAAGTATGGTATATTACCTCTAGAATTCACATATTAATCAAGCATGTCCTTAGTTTTAACGATTCCTACATAACAATATCTTTTATAAGAGCTGTGGCATTTCTTGTTAACAATTCATTACTAATGTGTTTCGTAAAATACATTCTCAAATAAGTTATTAATGAACTTAGCTGTACCTAATAATTATTTCATAAATATTAAAGAGCACATGCATACACATACACGCACACACAATCTTGATATAAAATGATTTAGCGTAGCCAATAATATCTCATCATCCTCTCATCTGTTAAATTTACGGTTGTTTTCATGTTTGATAAGAATTTAAAACAAAATCTATTTTAGAATATGGCCATTCACTGAAAGTGGCTTAGAAACCCACCCATTTCTTCCCATAAAATGAAACAAATAATTCTTGATTTACAGCAAAAATGTATAATTTACTCTGCTGAGTGAAAAGGACCAAATAACAAATAACTTATGCTACAGAGAAAAAAAAAAAACAGCACCAATATTTTTTACTCATCAGGAGAACCCTTTCATTATTTAGTAACCCAACTTAGCCTCTGATGTTGTACCTCCTCTGCACAGATTGTAGAATTTGTGACAGAAATACCACTAGTTAACGAGGTGCTCGTCTATTAGCTGCAGTACAATGCATACAGTATCTGAGAGAGTATCACCTCTACAGTCTAGACTGTGGACAGATGTAATCTGCAGTCTGTCCCACCACCGCAACCTTTCAGCCACCAGCATGACCGACATGCAATATCCTCCTCCATGTTTGGCTGGCTTGCCTCCCAGTAAGAACTACAGCAAGCTGAGACTGGGGTAAGAGAGGGAAAAGTGCCATTCTTATCCAGAATCATGGTTTAGGTGTAGACTTTATCAGTTGAATAGATCGAATGTAGAAAATTAAAAGAGGAAACAGCTGAAGGAAGACTACTAAATGACCTCTCCAGTGTTGCAATGCAGGACATTAATAAATGTGGGAGTGCCATCCTGTACCTAGGTCCCAGACTTGTTGCTCCTGAGCCATTCAGAATTGCTGCCATTTCAATGCTTTGCAGAGTAGGACTGATATTAATTTCATAAAGGTACATAGCCAAGGATCAGATGCTGGCTGATTCACAGATGAAGACACTTTCTGACAAACTCAGAAGTAGTCCAACTGACCTTTTCTAGAATTTCTGTAGTGCTTGCCAGGTTCTCTGCCACCACAAAGAGAAGGAGTAGGCAACAGTGGAAAATGAAACATTAAAAAGAAATAGTTCATGCTTTAAGTTTGAACATGAGGTGCAATTCCCCATATCCTTCTCAGCCAGAATGCTGTGCAGATTTTAATTCTATAGCTTAGGGAATGGATAAGAGGCAGGAGCAGAAGTTGCTCTGTATATTGTATGATGGGAAATGAGGTCAGACCCAAGTACATTAATACTGAGCTATTTCTCTGTTGCTGTTTTTTAATGTGCTAACCTTTTAGCACAGAGCCATCTTAATTATTTAATACATTATAATATTTTTTTTTTAAATTAACCATTCTATTACATTTCATGTAACCCATGTTGCCTATATTGGTAATACTGAGAAAGAACAAGGCATCTATTCTTGGACCATAGGAAAAAAAAAAAAGCCCAAGCAAAGAGAATTAAAAATGTCATAAAAATTATTAATGGCATTATTAATAGCCAGGTCCTTGTCAAAACACATTATAACACTTCCTTTGGAGACATTAAAATGTATCATGGGGAATGGATAAGATGACCTAATAGATCTTTTCTATCTCTTTTCTGACATAATCACGTCAATCAGCACTAGAGTCATAGTAATTTATACCTCCCATTGCTTCCAGACTAAATTATTGTAATCCAATTCTGTTACATAGATCTGAAAATTGCAACTACAGCATCACTGTGTTTATTTCACCTGGAGGCACTGTCTGCACAGCTGCAATAAAAGGAGGGACCGCTTTGCCTAATTCTGATGACAGAAATAGTTGACCTAATGTTGAACCAAGGGTTCAAGGTCAGACTTTCCTCAAGATAGACCTATTTTTAGTAGAATTGGCCTCTTTTCCCAGTTGCCAGACACAGAAGACTACACAGTGATTACTTCTCATGTGTTCAGCTGTCCTGGATTGATCATCTTTCCTGCATGAAAATAATAAACACATAAAAAACATCTTAAAGTTATCATTAGTAAATACTATGTTTTAGCAAATATAATATTTTGAAATGTATATTTATGTTGCTTCCAGTGTATAAATTCATTATTTTAAGCATCAATTTTTATTCTTAAATATTACCTATAATCAGTTTCAGTACATTTCAATTCACCTTTATTTAAGAATAATTTTTAAAAGTCATAATGATCTGTTTTATATGTGGAATTTGTTCTTTTTGCTCTGTGTTTCAATTAAGAATGGACAAAAAATATCTTTAAGTTTTAAGGATTTAAGAAAACTAGAACCAAGGCAAGGAAAGGTAGGCTTTTCTCAAGTACAAGAGTTGTTAATCTTTTACAGTGCACCCATTGGATCTTTTGGTAAGCACAGACAAAATACATCAAGCCATTTGAAAAGTTTAAACATTGTAGGGATGTTGATAATTCCCTGAAATGTCAACATTTTACAGAGAAAGCAGCTGAATCAGGTCAAAGCTGGTTTTTTTTTAGCTAAATAAAATAAATAGTGAGCAAAATACAAAGTCAGGTATTTGAGGGCATTTGAAGGCAAATTAATTTTATGTGGAGCAACTTCTATTCCCGTGATTCAAATGCTGGAAAAACAAATCACTCTGATCCTTCTAAAACTTTCTTTGCAAGTGACAAAGTTTCTGAAACTCTATTATGCAAATTGAGAGTTGTCAATGATTTATTTATAGGATACTTTCTCACCGTAAGAAATATTTGACCTACTGCAGTAGTTGAAGGCAAATATTCTAATTTTCAATTAGTGTGGACAGAATTATGTCTTCCAGTGTTACCATTAGCAGCTGCAAATGATACACTACTAAAATTCAAACTATTTAATTACAAACTACATTCAAACATTCCTTATAGAGTTTCATTATGCTTGCAATGGATATATCGTCTTGTCATTTTATAGTGCCAAAGTAACAGCCAGGAAAATGTTCTTATTGCTATGGTTAGAAGTATCTATGATCACAGAGAAAACTGCACTCTTTCTAAAACAAACTACATTTTCTTATTTAGAAAGGGAGGAAATAATTTTGTTCATAATAAACAGAGCTTTTCTTCTACAAAACCAGATCATTTTGGGCATGGGTGAGTCCTGACAAACATATTCAATGTCTTGTCAGAATTAAGTGATATGACTGAGTATATATGGTACAGACTGATTAGCTCTTTAAATCCCTTTATCACTTCCACTATTTTCACATTTTTAGCAAGAAAAAGAAACCAAGACTTTTGTTTTTTGAAATTATACTACCATGATTTGTTTGGTCTATTTTTCTTGCATACTGTCTTCCTTATGGGACTCCACAGAGAAAGGCTACCAAGTGTCTTGTTTATTACCTACGGTAGCCATTATGATTTTTCTTACCTGTGTAAGAGTGGGCCTTGGATAACTGAAAGTACAGAAATTCTACTTAGACTGAACCTTAAAGCAAGATCACTCTGTTCCTTCTTGACTGGTTCAGATGGAGCTAGAGAAATCAAAAGATAACAGGGGCACAATTACACACAAACATACGGAGGTTTAAGCTAGAAATTAGGAGATTTCTGAATATCGCGGCAAACAAACATTTGATGCATTACAGCTGGACCCTATATTCTGAGGCCTAAAAGGTCACTTCTTGAAAAGGAGCTCCTAAGTGCAAAGGCGAGTTGTGGTAGTCCTCATTCCAGCAGCTGCCTCGCTCAGAGATGAGCAGCTTCACTCAACACTACAAAGGCTCTTGATGCCTCAGCGTAATGCTCAGAAACTAAGCACCAAAATGCTGCTTTCACTCTGCTGCAGCTCAGGGAGAAGTCAGAAGTGCATACCAACTCTCAGTCCTGAGAAGGTCTCCTGCAGTCAGAAATGCTACGAGCAGATGTAGGGTGGTGATGAGCAGTGCAAAACACATCAGCCAGAGGAAGAATCTGGCAGCACTCACAAGAAGAAGTGAGAAGTGACATTGGATACACACTGTATCTTTCTGCAGCTGAGGGTGACTGAAATTCATACCTCCTCCACTCTCCTCGATCTAGAGGTCCTGTGGTTCACTTGGAGAGTCAGAGCTTGGACCTCTTGCAATCCCATAATTATAGTGGAGGGGACAATGAAGGAAGAGCATGATTCTGGCCGGTGCATGCTGCTGAAAGGAGAAAGCATGGGGTCCAGTTCCTCTTTTCTGGACTTGCTCATATGTTTTGTATTGGCTTAAAAATAACTTTCAGGAAACAGGAATAAACCCCCTCACAAATTTTTAATCTAATTTTTACAATCTCATAACCCACAAACTGTGTCTGGCACCGAACAGTGTCTGGGATATTTCTCTGGCAGCGCAAACAGTTGTAATAGAGAGGTTTCTATCCATGGTATTTACCTTGTACAATGGGGAGTCTGTGTCAAAAATACCTTATAGGAATGGTCAGAACTCAATCTGAGCTCAGAAGCTGTGTGGGAAAGCAATGCCATGCTTTATGACCAAATATTGTTGTGCAGAAGGCTCCTCGCTACTGTTCGACTTCCCAGTATACATACAGCAACGGAGCCAGTTTTCATAGATAGATGCAAAAACGTGCACATTTTCCATGGGTGAGGCAAGCAACCATGCTCAAAGTAGTAAGTATTTTGGTACAAGTAGCTTCTCGGTTTTGTTTTTGTTTGTTTTTTATGAAATCGGAATGTTTCTAGGATTATTCTTATTTCTGATTTATTTCTTTAGTGACATATTTACAATAAATTACTTGAATATACAATGACCTGTATGAATTTCTCAGCTTATGAAGTTTTACAGAATAGTTAGGAACACAGCTTTATTAAAATTAAATAAATAATAATTTAAAAAATAATCAAAAGCCAAAGGGTTTCTACCTCTAATTGGTTGGAATTTAAAAGTTTTCAGGTGAAATAAAGAACCAGACAAGAATCCATGAGGTTTTCAGAGAGCTCTTGATACTTTATTTCACAGTTGAGAAAGATATTAAAACATTTAATTTTGATGCTTAGACCTAAATAGTTTTACAAATCCAGTCCTTTGGCACTTCCAAATGTGTTGTTTAGAGTCTTTCAACACTTAAAAACACCCATATCATTTTCATCTAGGCCCCACCTGACATCATGCATTCGGCAAGAAATCAATCCTGAAATATGATGACTGTTAAAATGAAAACTCTTTCATTTAATGTCATCTGTTTATTGAAAATACTGGCTATTATCGCTTAAGTTATTTTCAGGTTCTTATTTCATGTCTATTTCTCTGGAATATTTAATGCAATGTCTATTTACTTACCTGTATCCTTAAGAAAATAAAAGTTCAATCCTCTATATTAAATTAGCTGTAATAATGCTTGAATAATTATAATATTTGAAATACATTTAAAGCTATGTTTTAATAATCTACAGGAAATTAATTTACAAAAAATGCCATCTACTACCACTGACACTAACTCAAATTTCTGTACTGCTTTGTTGCTTTTAGGCAATTCTTCACTTGTCCAGTTTAGTATCAGACATAGAAGCTGTATTGAGTCACTGCTCATTTGAGTGTTAAAATTCAATTTACAGTTGCACAGATGTTCTGAGATCCTTTGAATTTAATGAGGGTGACTCACACAGATGAGTAAAGAGGATGGACTTTGAGTCCTCTAAAGTTTTCTGAGATCAATGCATTCCAGATGGAAATCATTCAGCTTAGTCCATGCTATCATCCTGCACTGCCCATTATATTCTTTGTCCTCTTTGCATGTCTTGCTGTCTAAAATAGGTGTATTCTGAAATGAACAGGTTTTAGTGACCATTTTCTCACTTAAAGTAATGACATGACATTTCATACATTACTTCTACATTCTCCTTCTAGTGGACAGTCCTTGAAAATAAGTTTAGTTTAATTTAGTTTTACTTTTTAAATTGTTATTTTTTTTACATATAGACAGCAATGTAATATGCCAGTGATGTTACTTAGTTACTAAAATCAGATTATTTTCAAGTCTAGCATTAATAGCTGCATTGTTTTATAGACTATTTGAAATAACTTTGAATAAATCCTGTTCATGCATATGAATTTCCAAACATTTCAAAATGTTAGGACAAACACATACCATCCACACTACTGGTGGAAACTCACATGGATATGTGTGAAGTATCACCAAACAGTTAGTAATGGTACTGCTGCATTAGAGTTATGGTAAGGAAATAAGAAATTCCTTGATAAACAACTATATGAACAGAGACTGTAAAACTTAGAATTATTTGGAAAGCAGACTAGTAAGGGAAGCTAGACTAAAGTTACATGAAGAAGGAATTTTGAAAGAAGTAATATCAGGATTTCATTGCTACCAAAAAATGGAGAGGTAGTGGATGAATTTAGTGAAATCCGATGGGTAAGCAGAATAGGAAGAGAGGCATTTAGGATGCACTTTAACTGTAATCCTTGGAGTTTAATGCCTTGAGATGTTTTTAAGACAAAGAATTTCACAAGTGGTGAAGAAGAACCAAGTATCTAACAAGAATTTTTAGAGTTGTAAAAATTATTGCTTCAGGGTTTCATCCAAACTTCAACTCTCATGCTGTAGAAGAGATGTGGAAGGAGTAGGATCTACTTGCTTGATCCCACATCACTCTAGTACCCTTAAACTTCTGGTGGCTGGTTATTGTCGGAGAGAGGATCTTGGACTAGATGAACCTTCGTGTTTGAAACAGAATAGCAAAATCCAGTGCTCAGTTTCATAACAGTCATTTCTGGGTACTGCAAACAAACTCAGAGCAGTTCTTTCATGACAATCTCTCTGCCTCATCCCTCTCTATAGAGAGAATTTTCCTTTTCTTGGAGGTACAGAGGTACCTTGACAGCAAAGCTGAGTAGTCCCAGTGCCAGGAGAGGCAGGCAGATACACCTGAGGAATGTACAGCAACTCCCAGAGCAAATGGGAGCATACAGGGAGGAAAGGGGAGAGCCAGAAGTGGGGAGACCCATGGACCTCTTTTGCTGCCTCTTCTCCCCTTTTAAGTGTCCTTCTTACATCAAACATAAAGAAAAGGTTGTTAAACACTGTAATAGGCTCCCCATGGAGGTGGTTGAGTCACCATCCCTGAATGTGTTTAAAATCCGTTTGGATGTAGTGCTCAGGGACATGATTTAGCGGTGGGTTGTTAGAGTTAGGGTAGTATGTTGTGGTTGGACTTGATGATCTTGAAGGTCTTTTCCAACCAGAGCAATTCTATGATTCTATGATTCTGTGTGTGTGAATAGAGAGGGAGAAGTTAAATTGTAACAGCATATAACCTTGGAAAACAGTTTCATTATCATCATACTCTCAATTCTTCCATTCCCATTTTGGCAAGGGTATCATTCGTTCCCTAGAATAATTTGTTGTCTGGTATATTCAGAGACATAAAGTAAGCTGAAATCATGCCAGACTAAGACCAAACAAGGCAATACCAATAATCCAAATGAGGATGATTCTATTTATTAGCATCTTCTCAGAAAGGATTCACTGAGGGACTCCTTCATAGCATATGGATTAAGGTCCCCTTTTCCTATCTGCAGCTTGGCATTACCAGCATTTATTGCTGTGTCTTATTTTTTCATGTTTCATTCTGGCTGGTGTTCAAGGAAATCTAAAAATAGATCTTATCTGGCTGTATTTCAGCTTCAGGTAGACAAAGGATTTATTGATATTCCAGTTTGTGCCACAACTTATTGTCATTGTGATGTGATGAGTATACGAGCGTGAGAGAGAGCAACAGAGAAAAAGATAGAGATTTTTCCACCATTTTACACATGCTGAGGAAACCTTGCTTCTTTTTCTTCTTCTCAGAGTCCCTGGTAACCTGGCTTTCTCATTATGGCTTCAGTGCAAGTGAGTAGTTTAGAGAAACCTTGCTGCCAGCCAGCTGAATTTGCACTCAGATTTTGAGAAGAACTCTTTGTCAAAAGGGTGAGACACTTTTTAAGAGTGCAGAAATGCACAGAACGTGCCTGTAAAGGATGTGGCGAACTTTGATTTTTCTTATGGTTTGATATAGTTGAAATCAACAGTCTGAACCGAGGAAGAAGCAAAATTGCCTCCCCTGTGGGTCAAAGCTGTTGTGAAAGATATTTGTACAGTCTCCCCTCTTAGAGCGGGCCTGTTGGTTGCCCAGGAACCCAGAATCCTTGTTGCCCTTAGATGCATGGGAGCATGCTCTTCCAGCAGAGCTACTCCTCTTCCTACTGTAGCAAGGAAGTAGAACATGCATCTCATTACACCCTGCACTGCTCCTGGGACCATATCCTGCTCTCCATGAGTGTTTTCATGCCAAAGTACAGCCCCATGCTCGGCCCAAACTGGCTTTATACTCAATGAGTGTTTTAACCAGGTGCATTAGAATAATGAATGCTGAGCCTCATTATAATATTGATGCTAAATATACTGGTCCTATTATCATCATGGTGTTCTGTATGATGGAGCTAAACAGAAGTCTGCATGATTGTACTACTTAGTTTAGGATGAAACAGAAAGATACAGATAACTAGATATAGTTATCTATAGATATAGATAACTATAAATAACTAGACATACTATACTAAGAAAACTGGTAGATTTTACCTGTAGTCCAAAGTCCAAAATCCAGTTGTGAATTTCATTTATATTCTGAAGAAAAAAGGATGGTTGGTCTATTGTTAATTCTACTTATATTTACAAAAACAAAAACAAAAACAACTTTATTAAAAAGGAGAGAAGAAACCTGCTTTTTTTTTTTTTCTGCCATAGAATTTTTATGGTGTAAGCAATCTCTTTTACTTTTCCTACTGGGACCAAACGCAATAGTGTTCTGAATTCAGGTTGTTGTTATAATCTCTTGTGTTCCCTTTTTCCTTGGGCTTTGATAACATGAATCATTCTTGGCTCATTCAGTCTGAGTACTTCAAGTCTGAAAGGCACCACCTGTCTCCTAAGAGTTCAAAAGAACATCAGATTCACTCAGTACATTTCAGAAAGCACTGAGTTCATCTCAGCGTAGGCATCGGTGGTTTTTCATTTGTTATTTGTGTTCTGTTTTTCGCTGTTTTTTTTTTGTTTGTTTGTTTTTGTGGAAATTGATGTGAACATATTCTTTTTGATACTTACTATGTAGAAGCTCTTCAGCACCCACCCTTCAAAGAGACTGGGTGCTTTCTAACATTTTTCACAGAGGGATCTATGCTAACAGTATAACAGTTCTGAGGCCCAGGCACTGTCTGTACACATAGCATGTTTCCCAGCACAGCTTTGGCCTGGGCTAACTAGTTTTCTTCCAAACAATTCCCAGGAGCCCGCACAGGCTGGGGACAGCTTCTAGTAGGCTGTCTGGAGGCAGCTGCCCTGGGAAGCATAGTGTGGTTATGGGCCATGCTTCTGGCCAAAGAAAGGGTCCTGACACCGTTAAATTTAGCAGTCTAGGTGTAGTGACCAGGAGAATAAAAACTGCATGCCTCACTAATCCTAACCTAACAGCTCATACAATCACTTGGGATGACTCCAGATTTGGTACATGCACAGTTTCTTTCAGATTGAAAAAGTAATAATCGCACGATATTGGATAAATTGCTCCCCCCCCCTCCGATGTTCCTGACCCACTAGCCCAGGAGGTCAGGTTATCTCTTGGCTGCTATCTGTCTGTCCCCATGACTACAGCATTTGAATTGCAGCAGTGTGCACTTAGTGCCACGCAGAGATGCTAGCTAGGGTCCTGGAAAGAGGAGAGCTGCGTCAGCAGGGCACAGTGCCCAGGCTGATTAGTTCTGCCATGCTGCTGCAGCTATGCTTCTTCCTAATCCACAGTGAAGACATTTGGAGACAGGCATCGTGTAGACATAAGGACAAACAGATTGCTCCTCAAAAAACACAAACGTGCACAGCACAGAAAATAAAGTTATACATATCCTGGCTTTACATTTATACACACTGCTTATGTTTTGAAGTACAAAAGGAGTGTCAGAAATGGCTGCTGCACACAGTACCACTTGCTTAAAGCACTGAAATTCATTTCAAAGCAATATACTTTTTGCCTACCATAACCTAGCCATTTTCTTTACTTGTCAGAATTTTTCAAGCTACATGACAGCAAGATACTTGTCAATGTTGACCTTCCTACTTGGATTACAGATGCTATCAAAACAGAGGCTTAGGTCTCTGTTTCCAAAGAAAGCATCTTACTTTTGTGTTCTGCAGTCCTTAAGGTATCCTTAGAGCACCCACAATACAATTTCAGTTGAAGATAACAGGAACTCTGATTGAAACTTGTCTCCCTGACAATATTTATCCACCAAACCAAGAAACAAAAACCTACCTACCACCAGCAGGGAATGGGGGGCAGTTGTTTATGACTACTTAGTGAGTTAATTTGCCTCAGCTGTGCCCAGTTCCTGGCTGGGCCGTGGGACCTTTTCTTGTATTACTCAATTCTGTGCTTTCTGACTTAGTCTTGGACCTTTCAGTGGCTATCACTTGTACCTTATGTGATTTTAGTGATTTAAGATGGGGACATGATCTTCTTTATATGGTCATTTTTATTGCATTTTTTTAAGATTTCTGTAGAATCTGACAGCTTGTTTCTGCCCTCTTTAGTCAGAAATTAAACACAAAACAAATTGTCAGTCACCTAATGCAAGTAAAGGAACTGAAACCATCTGCAGTGGATGTGGGGGAAGGAGGGGTAGAAGACAGAGAGCATCAGATGCTGATATTATAGAAACTTCCTTTACTGGCAGTATGGCCATGCTAGAAGAATTTCTGCTTCTTGAGACTCTAATTCTCACCTTCACAGAATATTTCTTGCCAAACCAGATGCTTTTCTAATTATAGCAATTATTTTTTTTACTAGATGTATTTACTAGGAAAAATCAGCAACCTTACTTCAACTTTACCTTCCTAAACTGTGACAATTATTTCCTCCTTTTCAGCCAATTTCTAGCCACAGGTTTTACCCTCCGTGTATACTTCCAAACCATGCCCATCTTCGTGAATCCTTCAATTTCTAACAGACTCAGATACCCCAATGTGTGCAATCCATCTCCATACTTGAAGAAACATTTCCCGTGCCTGTCTTTCCTAAAGCCATGTGGTATTTCAGAGGCTGACCTGGAAACATGATAGAGAAATAATTCTGGGTTGCTCTGCCATTTCTTCTAAATCTGTCCTGCTTTTGTCCTTTGTTATCTCCTACTTTTTAAAATGAACTCAGGACTATAAGACCATGTAGCGACTCAGATTTATGACACATTATGAATTCCATTTAATTTGGGTAGCTGAGCACAGCTGGAACTATGCAGTGGGACTAGACAGGTTTGTAAGTGCTCAGAGAAGGAGAATTGTTTTAAAAATGGAGGAAGAAGCTATATTATATTGCATAAGACTTGTCACGATTCATTTTTAGAGCATCTGTCAAAAGCTCCACATTATTTCATAGAACCAAGAGAAACAGTAAGAGTGGGAGAAGGAGGGGAGTCAAAAGAAATTGAATCAGCTATTCTGCACAGTACCGAAGATCCAGCATATATCGTCACCTCACATACTGAGACTTCAGATAATTCCATTAACCTCCAAACTGTTTTTTGTCTATGAAATTTTCATTTGAGATAACCTGCACTGAGATTTTACAGTTCACTGATTATTAGAAGTCTGAGCTGTTACAGTATTATGCTCTAGTGAAATAACTTGATTTGTAGCATATGTGAGGTATATCCCCAAACCGCTGTCCTGATGCTAATGGTAAGATTAAGGTACTAAGGGTGAGTGAAGCTTTTATTAAAGGAACAGCGTTGGAAATAAATCTATCAGTTTGCTATAAATAGGCATAATTTATATATTAAAAAAAAAATCTAAAACAGCAAGGAAAGTAAGATTCTGATCTTAATTAAAATGGAGTAAGTCCAAAGCAGCTTCAGCACACAAATAATCAATCTGAACTTACATTTCTATTAAATGAGAGGAGACTCTGTCTTAGTAAATATGAATTTACTTCTGTGTTTTATCCAAGTTTTTACATTGCTGTTTTCTATGTCTTTTTTTTTTTTTTTCAGTAGAAGAATGTACTCTCTTGTGAATCACTGGCCATGAGACCTCACTCCTTAGAGACATCTGTCCATTGAGATCTCACTTTACTGTTGCAATGACTAAGTAGGAAATAGGAACCCCAAGGTGAGCACACTAAGCGTATGTTTCCCCCAGGGAAATCATCAGAATGTAATCATCAGAATGGCTGAGATCCGAGTCTCTGAACCATTAGCTAAAATCATTTACTCAAGAGGAAAAATAATTTTCTTAAAAATCTTTTCCCATCCTCTCACACAATTTTTTTTTCCTGTTGTAGTTAGAGGGCACTGTTTTCCTTCAAAGCTTTTAGGCTTCTAATAGATTACGTTATAAAGGTAATGCTGCATGGTAGAACAGGATTGATTGGCACGAAACATAAACCTATCAAAAGAGAAAATCAAGCAGGCTGATAGCTCTGCTGTCAAGGCCGATTTATCTTTCTTTGCAGCCTTGGTGGTCCCACTGCCTGGGATTAAAAAGCTAAAATCCTGTTGTTGCCATGATCATTGCAATGATCTTGAGTCAGTGTAAAAATTTTCCATTAAAATTTGTTTTGAATAACAGAACCAGCATACAAAAGTTCCAGAAAATTTAACAGAAATTTTGTCTAAGAAGAGGTCTAACCTGCAGACTTGAGGAAC
>JANHGO010000037.1:19629207-19653258 GCA_024606505.1 Aquila spilogaster | reverse complement strand
ATCCTTGACTTGGCATAAACACTACTTAGAAACAACTGAAAACATCAGTGTGTTATCAACATTCTTCTCATACTGAACCCAAGACATAACACTATACCAGCTACTAGGAAGAAAATTAACTCTATGCCAGCCAAAACCAGGACAGAGGGCTGGAGGTACGAGGTGACACAGAAAGCTGAATCGAAAAACTGAAGACCAGTTTGTGCTATCAGTAATTTTACCTTGTGCTGTCAGTTTCTCACTTTGATGAGAACTCAGAGTTACCCCAGACTTAAAAAGAAAACGGAATCTTTACTCAGTGAGTCAGCACTCTTTTCTGCTTTTCCTGACCACCATGTGTGTGGGTTAGACCACACAGCCCATGAACAACTCTGAATAGAAACAGTAGATGTGCTCCCACCCATCCGTGACCCGATGAATAACTGTAAATCCAGGAACAGCACACATAAACAGTGGATGTTTTGTCTCATTGAGTTTACACATTGCTAGATAAAGTGTATTTTTCACAACTTTTAAAAAATGGTCTTTAATGAGGTATACATATGAATATGTGTGTGTATATATCTGTGCATTGCTACACACAACATGGTAATACAAAACCACACATACAGGCAGAAATATGTAGTCACATAGAGTTCCTTTTGGCTGAAAAGCGCATGAAAATTTCAGAACTCGAGAACTTGTTTTTTGGATTTGACTGGGCACTCTCCAATTCAATGCTTTGGTTCGGGAGAAGACAGAAGTGAGAGTCTGAAGATCCATTGTAATACTGTCCAACAGAAGCTAATACAGTGTCACCATCTGTGAGTTTGGTAATAGCATAACTTAATGTAGTGCGCATAATACCCCATCAGATGATGTGACTCCATCCTTGACCTTTTGCTGGTCTCTGTAGCCTCACACAGAAGTATAATTCTCATTACATCGCCAACATCTAAGAAAAACCTTTCATATCCCTTAAAAAATAATCTCACCATTGTAAACATGCAGGCTCTGTCATGAACATGCCTCAGCCAATATGCAAAGCAATAGCATTTGAAAAAGGTCATCCATTCTCCAGGCTGTTTCAAGACTACTAAAGGTGACTGCTAGTGCCAGCTGTGGTGCTGAATGATACAAGTGATGGTACAATTCCCTATATCTCTCAAAATTATTTGAGATGGTTGACCAAAGAATATGGATGCTAACATTTACCACAAACCTGAGCTCACTGTAGTTTGTGCTTGCTGTACTGGTTTTTGCTGCGAGAGAGTTCATTTTCTTCACAGTAGCTAGTATGGGGCTATGTTTCAGATTTGTGCTGAAAACAATGTTGATAATGCAGGGATGTTTTGGTTATTGCTGAGCAGTGCTCACACAACATCAAGGTCTTTTCTGCTCCTCAGACTACCCCCCTGCCCCACCAGTGAGTAGGCTGGGGGGGCACAAGGAGTTGGGAGGGGACACAGCCAGGACAGCTGACCCCAACTGACCAAAGGGATATCCCATAGCATATGGCGTCATGCTCAGCATATAAAGCTGGGGGAAGAAGAAGGAATGGGGGATGTTCAGAGTGATGGTGTTTGTCTTCCCAAGTCACTATTACGCATGATGGAGCCCTGCTTTCCTGGAGATGGCTGAACACCTGCCTGCTCATGGGAAGTGGTGAATGAATTCCTTGGTTTGCTTTGTTGTGTGCATGGCTTTTGCTTTACCTGTTAAACTGTCTTTATCTCAACCCACAAGTTTTCTCTTTTACCCTCCCAATTCTCTCCCCCATCCCAACCAGGAGGGGAGTGAGGGAGCGGCTGGGTGGTGCTTAGCTGCCAGCTGGGGTTAAACCATGACACTTGCCTAAACTCTACTTCTAATATGAGGCATCCTGTGCTACTCTTGCAAGTTACTGCTGCTGAGTCTTGCTTGCAGTACTGTTCTTGCTAATTGTGTACTGCACTGCCTTTCCTAACAATTGCCTGTTTTAAGAGGCACCTTCTAATTCAAACTCCTAAACTTTGCACGACTAAGCACTGCAGATTGCTGAATGAGTGAAAGGTTGCAGATTTGCCTATCTCTGTGAGATAATGAAACCTCAAAATAGTGCTTGTAAAATAACAGCTCGCTAGCTGTTTATGAGATACATAAATTACCACTCATGGTTCATTCTGCAGATTAGCACATTCCGCACGTTATTCATTTTAGTTTTTGCTAGGAGGCCTGTAAGAATTCAGTGCTTTAGAAGTACAAGTAATATATTTACTGCATCACTAATCTGGTGGTTCTGTTTTCAAACCCTCCCTACAGTGCAAAGACCAAATTTTGAGGAAGTCCTGCATGTGCTGAAACTGAAGCAGTGAGAGCTTGACTTTCAGCGTTCCTGTGTGTGATGAACCATAACTGTACAACCCCACTAACAGATTTTGGTGCCAATCATTAAGCATTTAGCATAAGGCTTTCTGAGTAAGCATTATGAATAGGTCACCTAGGTAGGAAATCAGCTAAGGCACTAGATTTTCTAGAGCAGGTTATACTACACGACTGCTGAGGTTGATCTCTCTGGGAGCACCACAACAAGCAGGCAGGGAGCTGCTGACAGTAGACATAAGCCTGCTGTGTCTTACCATTTTGTTTAGTTACAAGAAAGATTAAGGGGCACATCTTGTTTCCATTATTAATGTCTGGACTGAGAATCATCTAAAGCAGTTCTAATATCCTGATAGTTACCCTCCTACATTGTTGTTGTTTTTTTTTTTTCCTCAAAAGGAAATTAGCAATTAACAGAGCTCATAGCTGTGTGCAAATGGCTTGTTCTTCATCTCACAGCCAGAAGAGTTTCAGAGAATGATGAAGGTTTTGCTCATGATGGTGAAGGCTCAATTCAGTTCCCTAAACAGTTGCCTTGAGAGTAGACAACCACATGGGATTTAGAGGTAAAACAGAGAATCTACAGAAAGCCTGTGCCATCCTGGAGCAGCTGCTGGAGGCTGGGTGGGATAACACAGGGCATTTCAAAAGGCCATACAGGACCATGTTTAGGCACACTGGCTGCCTAATGTTGGCCCTGGACCCTCTACTACCTGAGCTCTAGGGTTTCTCTAGCTGTCTAAAGTCAGTACTCTGTAGGGTAAGAGCATTCAAACTGCTTGCAATGACCCAAGGCCTGTGTTTAACGCTGTGCAGCAATTGCTCTGATTGCAGGGTACTGAGCACCCCTGAAAAATAAACAATTGAAGATGCACCAAATTGATGACTTGTATAAGTGCCTAGTTTTAGAACATCTTGACAATTAAGGGAAATTTGGACACTATTATATTCTGAAAATGATTCCCTAATAGCTGAGTGTCAATTGGCTGAATGTTAATCCTAAGATTTTTGGCTTCCATTTTTGTATTCAGAGTGATGGACTGTACTTCTTATATACCTTTAACATTTCTTCTGAACATGTCTAAATGTGAAACATTCCTAAAGCACCTGCAGAACCAGGAATTGCTGTACTCAGTGGTAATATATTTTTTCCTGTATGCTATTACTATACGGGCTATGATTTCCTCTCCTAAGTTTCCAGCCACTTTGTTCTGTGAGATCTAACTGATGGATAATAGCTATTTTCCTCTCCAAAGACATGGTAGCTTGTAAGTAGTTTTGATGTTGAGAAACACTTTTACCTCTTCCAGCCCTAGAAATGTGCAAGCCTCAAAATCCCAACTGTTTTTCCCTACACTATGCTAATAACAAGAAGTAAAGAAGAGAATTTTGATGATAATGTGTTCACTACTCTTACTGCTTCTTTCATCTGGACTGAGATCAAGCAACAAAACACAGGGAGAAGGTAGCAGGACGTAAATGATGATATTTTTATTGCTTTGTCAAAGTTGAGCCAGATTTTCAAAGGGCTTGCTTTACCAGAGTTTGGCTGTTTCACTTGAAGTAGCACAAGTAAATTACTTTTTGCATCTGCTGAATATTTTCAATATCAAAGTTGCCCGTAAAAGGTTCAGCTGTTTCAAGCCTTACCAGTAGGATGAGCCCCCAGCCCCAGGGGCCGTCAGCCCCCGCCCCAGCGACGCCGCAGCAGGGCCGGTCTCCAGCCCCCCGCAGGCCTGCCCTGCCCCGCCGCGGGCCCCGCTGCGCTGGGCCCCCCCGTGGCCCGTCCCCATCCCCAGGGAGGTGCCTGATGGCCGGGCTGGGGCTGCCCCGTGCCTCGGGGCTGCCTGCTGCTGGCTGGGGCTGGGATGGGCCTGACACGGGCCATGAGGATTTGACAAAGCCCCATGTCAGACAAGAGCCGGGGCAGGCGGAAACTGCCCCGACTCGTGGGCCTCATGCCTGGGGAAGGCCTGGGGTAGGGTTATGGTTATTTCTTCCCCCTGGTTTATCAGTCAGCAGAAATGTTTGGTGAGATGGGCGGGATAACAGCTGTCACGTAGTACTCTGAAACTGGGGAAATATGCAAGGAAGTTAAAGGCACCACTGTCCAGTGAGCTTGTACAGTAGTTCCGTTTATTTTACAAATGCTGCGGGCTTTGAAATCACAGATTGTCTCCCCCAGAGTGGTCCCGGGGTCTGGTTGCCGGAGGCGGGGGGCAGGTCTGTGTTTATGAGCAGATGACACCAACAGGAAGCCAGCGACTGTCTCATCTCTCCGGACACCGCAGTGGGAGCTTGTGATCCCTTTAAACCACTCTTCGGAGAAAACAGGGTGACTGACCGAAGGTTCTACTTATTTAGTGTGCTAGTGATGCAAGGCTTTGGACATACACAGCTGGGTTTGGAGCCCAGCAGCTTGGAGAACTGCATGCTCTTCTGTAGGATCACTTTTAACCCTAACATCGCAAAGTCTACTGTAAGCAGCATCTCTGGCTAAAACTATTTCTCTGATGACAATGACAGCGTCTGTCCCTTTTTGACTGCAGTTGATGACACCTGGTTCTGATGGATATGGTCCTCCCTGTTACAGCTCTTCTAGTCTTCATACCATAGGAACGTTGGTCTTTTCTGTGAGGCAGAGAGGGTCTTTCTGCTCTCCTACATCCCTGCCCTATGTCTCTGTATCCTGAACAAATGAAATTACATAGAGCTGTGTCTGAATTCACTTATTTCATATTCTGCTTAGCCATAATGAGAAAAAAAGCATCACACTGTTATCTGGTATTGAGTGGTATTGCACCTTGGAGCCCTTGGTTCAAGGAAGGCACTTACAATCTTCCTTTTAAAAGTCATAGTGGGACTGCCCTTCTCTTTGAAAGGTAAGAAAAGCAGAACAATGCCCTCCAGTCTCCATCTGCGTGAGAGCTTAGCTTGAAGGACATTCATTGAGAGTGTGAGGCCCAGGACTCACTGTCTTTACTCTTTGAGGCAATTCAAAAGAGGAGTCTGCCCTAATCATTAGAAATTGGGAGTGAGGGAAAACTGTACACCTCTATGTAAAAAATTGTTCATAATTCTTTAGCTTCCCCCCTTATGCCCCCTCCCAAGAGACAGAAAGGGAGATGGTGACCGTGTAGCTTGGAGATTATGGCACTCACCAATGTGGAAGAATACAGGGTCTCATGGACTTGGTTTAAAGGCTGCACATGGATTTTTTTTACCATTGAGTATTTCTAGGCCTCACCCATACTTGGAGCAAATATTGACAGATTCTTGCTGGCTAATAGGCTGTAGTTCTCTCTTTGAGGCATGCTGAAATTGTTAAGCATTACAACCCTTTTCAGAGAGGTGAAAGATGCTTTCGCATTTCCACTATTCTGAAAAATGCAATAATTTTATCAGAGCCTTTCTAGGATTAATGGCTTAGTTGCAGGCATTTCAATTTGCAAAATAAATAACATCTCATCAATGAAAATGAGCAAAACACGAAAAGGACTGGATAAAAAATCCCAAACAAACAGAGCTCTGGAAGCTGATATTAATAGGAACAAAGAGAGAGAGGTAATGAATAATTCATGTAATTGTTTTGGAAAATACTTTTTAAAAGAAACTTAATATGTGAGGAGAAGGTTTATTCCTCAGTCTTTTCTTTGTTGACTGCTTAGAGGCAGAGGTATAAGGAAGAGAAGCAAAGAAATTAAAAACTCATAAATGTGCATGTGTTTGTCCGGAGGGAATCCTTTAAAAACTACTATAACATTTATCCAGCCAAACTGTGACATAGCATTCATCTCTGTCATCTTTGAATCCCTCACATTTATTACAGTCTTTCTGAGTCAGAAAACAATTAGGAGATGGGAATGCTCAGATGTAGGATCCAAGCCCTCTAGTGCAGGAGTAACCTTTCTCACATGTTAAAAAATTGCAGGGAGAAGGTAACATGGTAGACAGCAGGCAAACTCTTAACCCCATTGCCCTCCTATAAGCAGTGATTGGCTAAAGCTGGGGTTGTCACATCACATCTCATTTTGGAAATTTACTTTCAGTGACCACATTATTTTCTTTGAAAAACACTATCCCATTATAGCTGGTTTGTATGGATTTTGATTTTCCTGATGTACCTGAACAATGAGAAAGAGGCAAGAAGGGAGAAGGTTGTTCATCTAACCAGTTTAGGTATCCAGAAGTAGTGCACTTCATCTAAGCAACCTCTACAGCCATTGTAGAGGTGAGCATTTTCAGAGGGATATTCATCCCATGGTTTTTAGGTCTTTGTTTCTCTCTCTGCTAACTACACGTGAAACTTAGATGACCATATTATACTAGGTGCATAAAGTTGAATGAGATGAATCCAGGTCTTTGTTAATACCAGATTGCAAGTTAGCCACTAGAAGTGTGTCTCACTTTGTGAGAATGTTTCTTAGTGTCTTTTAAAATCTATTTGACTTTCAGTTGCATTGAGATGCCTAGAGAAATTTGTTTTGTCCTTGCAGGATCCCCATTAATTAATTGTTCCAATAAAAAAATTTGCTGCTTTATGATTTATAACCTGGGATTGCTCAGGTATATATTTCTGAGAGGATTCCCCCACAGCCTGTGGCCAGAAGGTTAGTTACTATTGCTTTGTGCATCGCTAATACGTGCCTAGGCTTTTTAGTCAACTACTGCAAGATCAGAAATTGGCTTTGTATTTCTAATGGAGAGTGGGGAACAGGAGTTGTTGTTAATTGCTATGCTGGAGGTAAGACAAAACCACAGAATATAGATTCCTTTAGCTCTGACACAAATATTGGTCAACCTTTTTAAATTTTGCAGTATTGCATAGGATATGATTTGTCATATTAAATCTTACTGTGAATCTGTCAGGTTCTGTACTCTGAATCTTTCAGATGATTCAAAAAAGGCTTCAAGATGAAGGCAAACCTTTCCAGGCAGCATGGGAGTTGGAGGGAAGAGCTCGGGCTGCAGGAAGAAAGAGGCAAGGAGGTATCAGGAAGTCTGTCATGCATGGCTGGGTGCTTCAAAGTTTGCTCATAATTAAGAACCACTGAACTTCCGAAACACAGAGTTCTTTCATATTACTGGTCAGCACATAATAAATTAACAGCCTGGGTTTGAAAGAACCCTTCATAAAAATTGCTCTTCAAAGTCATTCAGCCAATAAAACTAACTGCAGCTTTTAAAGCCATGCTTTAGAGCCAGCATCTAGAGTCTTTCTTTAGAAAACATGTCTGCGAAAGTCTGCATGGTAATCTCAAAGCAAGATGGCTCCAAAGTAGCATGTGCAGCTAGGTAAATAGTGGGTTTGTGTACAATTTCTGCAGGCAGTTGACAATTAGGAGAGTAATCAAAGCATCTGACTTTTGCAACGTAATTTAGCTGGGTGTTTCAGCTATCTAATCCCCACAGACTTTCTGGGTAGTCAACAGAAGGAGATATGTTCTCCCAAGCACCATCTGTAGCTCCTAACTTGTCTCCTGTCTTCAGCCACCTCCTGAAGAATCTTTTCCTCTGTTGCCTAGAGAAAAGCTGGAGAAACTAACCATAAAATAGCTGACTAGATTCAGCACTTAAAAATGACATCTATGCATGAGATTTTAATACTTATTTCAGACAAAGCATTCATATTGTGCTCTCATATTTTCCTCTGTTCTTCTTGTTTTATGTTACCCAAACTACTTAGACCAAGAATGTTTGATTATTCCATTACAGTTGGCTTTATGTTCCATTTTCAGAGTGTTTCTTTATGATATCCATTTGTACAACTGATTCATTATTATTTAATAAGGTTATTGTAATTTAAAGTATGCTATATTACCACGTGAATTCATATATTAATCAGGCATGTCCTTGGTTTTAATGATCCCTACATTACAAAATTCTTGATAACAGCTAGTTGTGGCATTGCTTGTTAACAATTCATTACTAATGTTTTTTGTAAAATTAATTAATTTAACTGCACCTAGTAATTATTTCATAAATATTAATAAAGAACGTGCACACGGACATGCGCACACATACTTCATATAAAATTATATTGTGTACTTAATGGTCCCTTATCAAGCTATCATCAGTTAAATTTATGGTTATTATGCTTTCATGTTTGGTGACAATATAAAACAAAAACTATTTTAGAAAATTGTCATTCACTGAAAGTGGCGTAGAAATCCATCCAATTTTTCACATAAACTGTGACAAATGGTTCTTGATTTACAGCAAAAATCTCTCTAATCTACTTCACAGAGTAAAAAGGACCAAATAACAAATAACCCAGGCTACAAAGAAAAAGACGGCACTGATACTGCTTCACTCATCAGGAGAACCCTTGGTAACCCAGTTTGGCCAGTGGTCTTGTACCTCTTCCCCATGGGTTGTAGAATTTGTGACAGAAATACCATCAGTTAATGAAGTGCCTGTTAGTTATCTGCAGTACAGTATAAACAAAACCCCAGAGAGTGTAATCTCGACAGTCTAAACTGCACACAGATGTGATCTACAGCATGGCCCACCACCCCAGACTTTCAGCTGCCAGTACAAGGATATTGACTGGAGCACGCAACAGCCTCCTCCCTGCCTGTTTGGCTGGGTTTTTTCCCCATGAGAACCACAGCAAGTGGGGGTCGGGGGCAAGAGAGGGAAAAGTGCCAGCCCACACCTTCTCCAGGGACTGGCCATGGTTTAGATGTAGACCTTGTCATGTAAAGAGGCCGAATATATAAAAATAAGAGAGGAAGCAGCTGCGTAAAAGAAACTAAATGACTTCTCTGATGTAAAGTAGGACATTCATAGATCTGGGAGTGCTATCCTGTACCCAGGTCCCAGAGCTCTGGCTCATCTCCTGAGCCATGCAGAATTACTGCCATTACACTAGTATGCACAGTAGGACAAATCTTAACCCCACAAGAATATATAGCCAAGGGTTGAATGCTGGGCAATTCACAGGTAAAGATCTCTTCTGTCAAACTCAAAAGCAGCTTGACTGACATTTTCTAGAGGGATTTTTGTAGCACTTTCCAAATTCCCAACCACCAACAGGGGACAGAGTAGGTGATGGTGGAAGTTGAAAGTATAAAGTAATAGGTAATGTTTTCGTTCTCCATGCAGAGTGTAGCTCTCCAAATCCCGCTCAGCCAGAAAGCTGTGCAAATTTTAGTTCCATAGAATGGGGAATGGATAACAGGCAGGAATAGAAGTTCCTTTGTGTTTTGTATAATGGGAAGTGAGGTCAGACCCAAGTACATAAATTTTGAACTATTTTGCTAGTGCTGTTTTTTAATGCGGTAACATTTTAGCACTCTGGTCACACAAACCCATTTTAATCATTTAATATATTATAATTTTTTGACAATCAGACATTCTATTACACTTCAAACAACCGTATTGCATATATTGCTAATATTGCAAAAGATCTAGGCATCTATTATTGGATCACAGAAAAAAAAATAACCAAGCAAAGAGAATTAAAAATGTCATAAAAATTATTAATGGCATTATTAATAGCCAGGTCCCTGTCACAACATATTATAACATTTCCTTTGGAAACATTACAATGTATCATGGGGAATGGACAAGATGACCTAATAGATCTTTTCTATCTCTTTTCTCACATAATCATGTCAATCAGCACTATAGAGTCATAGTAATTTATACCTCCCATTGGTTCCAGACTACATTACTGTAACCCAGTCCTGTTACATAGATCTAAAAACTGCAACTGCAACATCGCTGTGTTTGTTTCACCTGGAGGCACTGTTAGTTGAGTTGCAGTGAAGATGGGGACCTGTTTTATGGCAGAAATCATTGGCCTAACCTTGCCTTAAGGGTTCGGGTGACATAGACACCTATTTTTAGTGGACTTTGTCTCTTTTCAAAGCTGTGTGGGAGACAGAAGAGCCCACATTATGGGTATTTCCGACATGTTATTATTCAGATTTCCTAGGCTAATCACCTTTCCTGGGTGGAAATAATGAACAAACACATAAAAAACATAGTCAACATTTTATCTTAATGGTCATAATTTGGAAATACTATTTTTCTTAGCGGATATCGCATTTTAAGGGATATATCTCCAGTGATTCCCGTGTATAAAGTGGTTATTGTAAATTTCACTGTTCTGTTTAAATGTTACTTAGCGATCATAATTTTCATTACATTTCAATTCAACAGTATGTAAAAAAAGCCAACCATAAAGCTCTTTACTCATTCAACGGCAATTAATTTGAAAGTAATTTTTAACAAGTTCTATATTATTTAGATTCCTACAGTCTTTCCAAGTTTTTTTAAATATGGAATTTATTCTTCTACTGCTGTGTTTCAATTAAGAATGGACATAAAATTTCTTTGAGATTTAAGAGCTTGAGAAAACTAGGACTGGTGGACGGAAGACTAGACTCTTCTCAAGTACAAGAGTTCTTAATCTTTTTCAGTGCACCCATTGCTTCTTTTGGTACGCAATATTTTTTATGAAAATGAACTATATCAAGCCTCTTGCAAAGTTTCACCATTTGAGTGATGCTTAGGATTCTGAAATGTCAACATTTTGAAGAGAAAGTAGGTGAATCAGGCCAGAGTAATTTTGTTATCTAAAATATGCAGCAAGCAAAATATGAAGTCAGGTATCTGAAGGCAAACTAATTCTATGTAGAGACACTTCAGTTCCCATGAATGCAATGTTGACAACACAAATTGTTCATAATTCCAAAACTTTCTTTTCAAGTGAACAAAGTGTCTGAAAATCTATTATGCAAAGTGAAAGAGTTAATGATAATGTATCTATAGAGCACTTTCCCACAGTAATTTGACCCAATGCAGTAGCTGGAGAAAAATATTCCATTTTTCAAATAGTCTGTGGACAGAATTCTGTTTTCCAGTGTTACCATTAGCAGCTGCAAATGATGATACACTGTTAAAATTCAAACTGTTTAATTGCAGCAGACATTGAAATATTCCTAATAGATTTTGTTATGCAGGAAATGGCTATGTCATCTTATGACTTTGTAGTACCAAAAAAACCACTCAGAAAAATGTCATTTCCATGGTTTGAGGCATGTGTGATCACAGAGAAAACTGCCCTTTTTTAAACAAACGACATGTTTTCTCAGTTAAAAAAGGAGGAATTATCTTGTTTGCAATAAATGGACCTTTCTTCTACAAAACTGGATCATTTCAGGCATGGGTGAGTCCTGAAAAACATGTTCCATTTCCTGTCAGAATTAAATGATTAATATGACTGAATATGGATTGTATTAGGGTACAGTTTTGTTAGTTCTTCACAATCACCTTGCCACTTTCTCTATTTTCACATTTTTAGCAACAAAAAAATTCGAGAGTTTTCTTCTTAGAAGCCATACTAGAATGATTTTTATGGACTGTTCCGTTTGCATGCTATCTTACATATGACAGTCCTCCCAGAAATGCTCCAAAGTTTAGAAGCTGTGGGAAAGCAAAGCTATGGCATGCCTGGGACTGGTCTAACAACTGAGCGGTGCAGGTGACCAAATTCCAGCATGCAGAGTGCTCCGTTCCACTGTTTAACTTCCTTGTATACATATAGCCAGGGAGCCAGCTTTGCCAGTTGCAATATAGAACATTTTGTGTGTTGTCTATTTACTTGTATCTTTGAGGAAAGAAAAGTTTAATCCTCTCTGTATGAAATTAGTTATACTAATACTTGGATAATTATAATATGTGAAATACATTTAAAGCTGTGTTTTAATAATCTACAGGAAATTAATTTTTAAACCTGCCATCTAATGACTCTGACACTTCTAAGTCAAATTTCTGTACTGCTTTGTTGCTTTTAGGCAATTCTTCACTTGCCAGGTTTGGTATCAGGCATAGAAGGCTGTATTGAGTCACTGCTCATTTGAGTGTTAAAATTCAATTTACAGTTGCACAGATGTTCTGAGATCCTTTGAATTTAATGAGGATGACTCACACAGATGAGTAAAGAGGATGGACTTTAAGTCCTCTAATGCTTTCTGAGATCAATGCATTCCAGATGAAAATCATTGAGCTCAATCCATGGTATCATCCTGCACTGCCCATTATCTTTGTCCTCTTTCATTGTCTTGCTGCTTAAAATAGGTGTATTTTGAAATGAATAGGTTTTAGTGACCATTACCTGACTTGCAATAATGACATGACATTTCCTGGCTTATTTCTACATTCCCTACTAATGGCCTGTATCAGCCCTTGAAAAGTTTTGTTATGTTAAGTTATTCTTTACATAGAAATGGCAGTATATTATGCCTGTAATGCTACTTTGTTAGTAAAATTAGATTATTTTCAAATTCAGAGTTAATAATTTTATTTTTAAAGAAGAACAATTAAAAGTAACTTTAGGTAAATCCTGTTTGTGCATATGAATTTGAAACACTGCAAAATATTAGGAGAAACATATACTGTTCATATCAATGGTGTAGTCTCACATGGATCTGTGAAGTATCACCACACAATCAGAAATGCTATTGCTGAATATGAGTTATGGGAAGGAGTTGAGAAATTGCATGAGAATGACTTACATGAACAGAGATTGAAAAACTTGGAATTATTTGGAAAGCAGAATAATAAAGAAAAATAAATTAAAGTACATCAAATTACATGAAATGATAAATTTTGAAAGAAGTTGGATCAGGACTTTCTGTCTCCCCATTGAATTATGGAGAGACAAAGCATGGATTTAGTGAAATTTGAAGAGCAATTAGAATAGCAAGGGATGCAATTAAGACATAAAGTAACCGTGCTCCTTGGAACTCATTGTCCCAGGATGTTTTTAAGGCCAAGAATTACACAAGCAGTGAAGAGGAACCAAGTATCACAAGAATTTTTAGAGTTATAAAAATTAGTACTGCAAAGCTTTAGAAAAGAAAGTTATGCTTCAGGGTTTAATCCAAATTTTAGCTGTCACGTTGAAGAGGAGAAGTGGAACGATTAGGATATACTTTCGTTACCCCGTGTTAGTCTAGTACCTCTAAACATCTGGTAGTGGTTATTGTCAGAGACAGGATCTTGGACTAGCTGGACCTTCATGTTTGAAAAAGAATAGCAAATCCAGTGCCCAGTTTCATAACAGCAGTTCCTGGCTACTGTGAGCTGCCTCAGAGCACGTCTTTCATGACAATCCCTCTGCCTCATCCCTCCCCAGGGGGAAAAATTCCCTTCTCTCTGGAGGTATGGAGGTGCCTTGATAGCAAAGCTGTGTAGTCCCGCTGTCAGGAGAGGCAGATACACCCAAGGAAATCTACAGCAAGCCCCAGAGCAAGCTGGACCATACAAGCAGGAAAGGGAAGAGCAGGGCCAGATGGATCTCTTTTCCCATCTCTTCTCTTTTAAGGGTCCTTCTTATTTCAAACATAAGTCTGTGGTGTGTCTGTGTGTGGCAGGGGGTTGGAGGCACTGGTACTTTGTAACTGGATATAACCTTGGGAAACAGTTTTATTATAATCATACTCTCAAAAAGCAGCTTATATTCCATTCCCATTTTGGCAGGGAGTATCCTTTGCTCCATATATATATGCTGCCTGGCATATCCAAAGCAATATAAAGTGAGCTGAAATCAACCCAGACTAAACCCAAACAAGGCAATACCAATAACCAGAATGAGGATGACTCCACTTATTAAAATCTTCTCAGAAAGGATTCACTAAGGGGCACCTTCATAGCATATGGATTAAGCTCCCCTTTTCCTATCTACAGCTTTGCATTACCAACATTTATTGCAGTGTCTTATTCTTGCCGGTTTCATTCTGGCTGGTGTCCAAGGTAGTCTAAAAATAAGTTTTAGCTGGCTGTATTTCAGCCTCAGGTTGATGAAGGATTTATTGATATTCCAGTTTGTGCCACAACTTATTGTCACTGTGATGTGATGTGTACGTGTGTGAGAGAGAGAGAGGCAGAGAAAAAGATTTTTTTTCATCATCTTACACATGCTATGGAAACCTTGCTGCTTTTTGTTCTGTCTCGAAGTCCCTCATGACCTGGCTTTCTCATTATGGCTTCACCACAAGCAAGTAGGTTAGAGAGTAATTTCTGCCATCCAGCTGAATTCGTGCTCAGATTTTGAGAAAATGTCTTTTGTCAAAAGAGTGTGTAAGACACCTTCAAAAAGTGCAGAGGTGCACAGAATGTGCCCGTCAAGGGTGTGGTGAGTTTTGATTGTTTTACAGCATCTTATAGTTGCACCCCAGAGTCTGAACTGAGGAAGAAGCAAAATTGGCTCCACCACAGGTCAAAACTGTTGTGAAAGACATTTACATTGGTAGGAGGTTCTGTTTGCTGTCTGGGAGCCCAGAATCCTTGTTGCTCTTTGAAGCATGTGAGCATGCAGTTCCCAGCAGTGCTCCTCCTCTTCCCGCTATGGCAAGTGAGTACAGTAATGCCACGTCAGTACGCCCTATGCTGCTCCTGTGAGCCTTCTCTTACATCTTTGCTGCTCTCATACAAAAGTGCAGGCACATGGTTGTTCAAAAAAGGCTTTATACTCAACCTAATGGGTGTATTAAACAGATGCACTAGAATAATGAATATTGAGCCTCCTTAAAATATTGATATTAAATATGCTGGTCCTATAATGACCATGGTGCTCTAGATCATGGAGTTTTAAATAGAAGGCTGAGTTGTGTTAATGTTTAATTTAGCATTTCTTAGGATAGTGAAAAGAAAAGGCATACATAAAAGTAGTTATGCTATACTAAAAAGGTTGGTAGAGATTTTAACTCTAGTCCACAATCCTGTTTGTGAATTTCACGTACAGTCTGAAGAAAAATGAATGGCTAGTCTATTAATGATTGTATTTATATTTACTAAAAAGAATAATGCTTTATTAAACAAGAGAAAAGACACTCACTTGGGAGGCAAACTTAAATTTTGGGTTAATTTTTTTTTATGCTACAGAATTTTTATGGTGTAAGCAACCTCTTTTATTTTTCCCGTTGGGACCAAAAGTGATAGTGTTCTAAATTCAGTTTGTTTTTATATTCTCATGTGTTCTCCTTTTTTTCTAGGGCTTTGATAGTGTGAATCATTCTTGGCTCATACAGTCAGAGTATTTCAAGCCTGAAAGGTACTGTCTCCTGAGTTCAAAAGAACGTCAGATGCACTCAGCACATTTCAGAAAGCATTGAGTCCATCTCAGGGTTGGCACCAGTGGTTTTTCATTTGCTATTTTGGTTCTGGATTTCACTGGGTTTTGTGGCAATTAATGAGAACATATTCTTGTTAGTGCTTACCGTATAGAAGCTAGACAGTCGCTCTTCAAATACCCTAGGCATTTTCTAACATTTTTCCATGCAGTATCTATGCTAGCAACTTAACCAGTTCCAGGGCCCAGACACTATCTGTATACTCATAGCATGTTTCCCAGCATAACTTTGACCTGGGCCAACTAGTGTTCCTCCGAACAATTCCCAGGAGCCAGCATGGCTGGGGACTATTTCCAGTAGGCTGCCTGAAGGCAGCTACCCTCTTTGGCAGCATAGCATGGGCATGCCTGGACCACGCTGCTGGTCTCAGAGCCAAAGAGAGGGTCCTGACACTGTTAAATTTAGCAGTATAGATGTAGCGCCTGTGACCAAGAGCATAAAACCCACATGGCACACTAATCCTAACCTAATAGCTCAGACAATCAATTGGGAAGGTTCCAGACAAAGTACGTGCACGGTTTCCTCCACATTAAAAAAATAATAATTATATGATATTTGATAAATTTCCCCCTTCCCTTTAATGTGTCTGACCCACTAGCCTGTAAGGTCAGGTTATCTCTTGCTGCTCTCTGTCTGTCCCCATGACTACAGTATTTGAATTTCAGCAGCGTGTGCTTAGTGCCTTGCAGAGACGCTAGCTGGGGTCCTGGAAGGAGGAGAGCTGCGTCAGCAGGGCACGGTGCCCAGACTGATTAGTTCTGCCATGTTGATGCAGCTATGCTGCTTCCTGTTCCACAGTGAGGACATTTGGAGACATCTGAGATATTGTTGCATTGCGTAGACATAAGGACAAACAGGCTGCTGCTCAAAAATGCAAATGTGCACAGCGTGGAAAATAAAGTTATACATATCCCAGTTTTACATTTACACACACTGTGCTTATGTTTCGGAGTACAAAGGGAGAGTCAGAAATGGCTGTTGCACACAGTTTGGCTCGCCTAAGTCACTGAAATTAATTTCAAAACAATACATTTTTCATCTACCATGATGCGGCCGTTTGCTTTATCTGCCAGAGTTTCTCACACTAGTGCTTGTTAGTGCTCACCTTCCTATCTGGATTATAGATCATAAGGGAAATGGAGGCTCAGGTCTGTATTTCCAAAGAAGGCATCTCACCTTCCATTCTGAAGTTGCTTAAGGTACCCTTAAAGTACAGACACTCTAATTCCAGTTGAAGATACTGGGAACTCTGGCTGAAATTTGTCTCCCTGACAACATTGGCCCATCAAGCCAGGAGGTAAGGACCACCCTATCCACCCCAGCAGCAGATGAAGCCAGCGTGCCTGTTGCTTTTGAATGCCTAGTGTGCCAGTTTGCTGCAGCTGTGCTCGAGACATCCACTCTTCAGTCCTGGCTCCTGGCTGCACTGTGCAACCCTTCCTTGTAGTACTAAATCCTGGGCTTTCTGTCTTGGCCTTGGACCTTTTCAGTGGCTGTCATTTGACAGAGATGTAATCAATTGACTGAGATGTAATCTGAAGGAAGGGAAAAATATATTTAAACTATTGCTGCTTCTGATGCCAAACCTTAAGTGCATTGCTTCAAATTCATTGAGAGTTCTACAAAATACTTAATTTGTACCTTATCTGGTTTTGATCACTTAAGATGGTGACCAGATCATTTCTTATGGTCGTTTTAACTGCATTTTAAAAGGTTTCTGTAGAATCTGACAGAATCTTGTTTCTGCCCTCTTTTAGCCAGAATTCAGACACAAAACAAATGCTTAGGCATTTGTCACAAGTAAGGGGACTGAAACCATCTGCACTGAGATGTGGGGGAAGGAGGGGCAGAAGAAGGAGGGCATCAGATGCTGATACTGTAGAAACTTCCTTTGCTGGCAGTAGGTCCATGCTAGAAGATTTTCTGTTTCTTCAGACATATTCCCACCTTCACAGGATATTTCTTGCCAAACCAGCTGCTATTCTAATTATAGCAATCTTTTACTGTTTTTTTTTCCACTCAAAATGATTACTAGATGTGTTTACTAGGAAAAAATAGCAACCTTACTTCAACCTTTGCCTTCCTAAACTATGGTAATTAGCTCCAGCTTTCTTTCCAGCCCATTTCTAGGCACAGGTTTTAGCCTGCCTGTATAGTCCCAAACTGTGCCCAACCTCATGGATCCTTCAAGTTCTAACAGACTCAGATACCCCAATCTGGACACTCCACCACTGTGCTTGAAGAAAATTTTGACTTGACTGTCTTTCCCAAAGTCATGTGGTATTTCAGTGGCTGACCTGGGAGCAGTATAGGGCAATAATTCTGAGTTACTCTCCCTTTTCTTCTGAACCTTGCTTGCTTTTCTCATCTGTTGTCCTCTACTCTTTAATATAAACTCAGGACCATAAGACCATGTAGTGACTCGGATTTATGATACACGATGAGTTCCATTTAACTCGGATAGCTGAGCACAGCTGGAACAATGCAATGGGACTAGACATGTTTGTGAGTGTTCACAGAAGGAGAATTGTTTTAAAAATGGAGGAAGAAGCTATATTATATTGCATATGGCCTGTCAGGATTCATTTTTAGAGTACCTGTCAAAAGTCTCACATTATTTCATAGAACCCAGGGAAATAGCAAGAGTGGGAGAGGGAGGGGAGTAAAAAGAAATCAAATTGGCTATTCCACACAGTATTGCAGATCCAGCATAAATTTATATTGTAGTCTCCCATCCTGAGACTTCAGATAATTCCATTAACCTCCAAACTGTTTTTGTCTCTGGAATTTTAATTTGAGATAACCTGCACTGAGATTTTACAGTTCACTGATTATTAGAAGTCAGAGCTGTTACAATATTATGTTTGAGTGAGATAACTTGATTTGCAGCATATGCTAGGTATACCCCCAAACCATTGTCCTGATGCCGGTAGCAAGATTAAGGTACTAAGGGCTGGTGAAACTTTTATTAAAGGAACAGTGTTGGAAATGGATCCATCAGTTTGCTGTTTGTAGGCATAATTTAGCTATTAAAAAATCTAAAACAACAAAGAGAGTAAGATTCTGATCTTAATTAAATGGATTAAATCCAAAGCAGCTTCAGCACATAAATAAACAGTCTGAACTTACATTTCTATTAACTGAGATGAGAATCTGTCTTAGTAAATATGAATTTACTTTGACATTTGAACTAATATTTGCTGTTGTCTGTGGCTTTTTTTTTCAGCAGAAGAATGTACTCTGTTGTGAATCACTTGCCATGAGACCTCACTCCTTAGAGACATCTGCCCAGAGAGATCTCACTTTATTCTTGCAATGACTAAGTGGGAAACAGGAACCCCAAGGTAAGCACACTGAGCATATGTTTCCCCCAGGGAAATGTGTAATCATCAGAATGTCTGAGATCTGAGTCTCTGAAACATTAGCTAAAATCATTTACTCAAGAAAAAAATTTTCTTAAAAATCTTTTCCCATCCTCTCACACTTAATATTTTTTCCTGCTGTAGTTAGAGGGCACTGTATTCTTTCAAAGCTTTTAGGCTACTAGCAGATTACGTTATAAAGCAAATGTGACTATGCTGCACAGTAGAGCTGGATTGATTGGCATGAAACATAAACCTATCAAAAGAGAAAATCAAGCAGGCTGATAGCACTGCTGTCAGATTTATCTTTCATTGCAGCCTTGGCGGTCCCACTGCCTGGGATTAAAAAGCTAAAATTCTGTTGTGATCATTGCAATGATCTTGAGTTAGTGTGAAAATTTTCCACTAAAATTTGTTTTGAATAAGAGCTGAATTTTTGAAAACCCACAACCTTTTTTCAATCCCTGAAAATGTTGGGGACTTTCGTAGAAAGTGAGACTATCTGTCCCTTCACCCCATGCCCAGTAAAATCCCTCCAGTTTTTCTCAAACTTTCCTATCAACATTGCTATGTATTTGGTACATGATTTTCAAAGCTCCTCATTCACCTTCCACATTAGTATAACAATACTAATGTTATGCTCTTTTGATTTACACCCCACAATGAAATAGGCACTGCACTCCAAATTCATCCTTAAGAACATTCCCTCTGGCTTCCACCTTTTACAAATAAGCTCTAGGATTTTCACTTTGCTAGTATGCCTTTAGGGTTGAGGTGTCTATTCCTCTTTCACCCATTTTGTGGAGGTACCTTACCTGCAGACTGTCTAGGTCATACCTATGTAGACTACCTACTAACACAGAAGGTATAATGTAATTTGGTTGGTTATGGTAAGGAGATAAGAGATGCTGAATTTTGAGTTGGTGTCATGCATCCTATTTCATGCTTGGCGTATTTCAAAACCAAAAAACCCCTGACGTTAAGAAAAGGGAAAACAATGGATTTTTCTGTAATTAAAAAAAAAGGAGAGGGATAAAACCCAGTCATTCTTTATCATCCTTCAACAACTCTGAGATATAACAAGGAAAGTCAAGGAGACAGAAGATCTCATGCAGACAGAAAAGAGTGGGTTCAGGAGATGGAAGTGGCGATTTCTCTTGAATTTGTCAAATCTCAGTTTACTTTTTTCAGAGTCTCATTTTGAAAGCCAAAGATATATCTGCTTCTCAGCCACAGCAGGATTTCAATTGCTTCAGTTGCCTTCCGAAGATAAAAGAAAGCTTGTGTTTGAGATAAGTCTTGGAAATAAGCAGTAGGTAACAGTTCTGAGCAGTTTTTCTAAACTGTTCTGGCAGCTGTATATTTGTTAGAAGTCATTAGGAACCTAGTTAGGTGAGAGATATACTATTCCCCTGCAGCGTCTGCTATCGGCATTAATAAATCTGTGGTTAGGTATGACCAATGTGTCAGAGTCTCAGCTGGTGTATGTACAGTGGTGTAGCTGCACGGACTCTAGTGAAGCTGTAATAATTTATACCAGCTGAGAATCTGAACATAACATTCCATGTTTTTTAAACATCTCTGCATATCTTGTTTTTATAGGCTATTTACAGTAAAGTGCACACTGCTGAAGATCCACAAACCTTATTGCCCTTGCTATCTTTTCTTCTATGGCTCTTTGTTATATTTTTATTATTATCTACAAATCATTTTGGGTGTGAAGCTTTCATCTAAGTATTTATCAAAGTAATGCAGCAAAGTAACCTAAAATCTGTATCCACCTACAGTCCAGTCTTCTTGGTGATAGAATAAGACAGGTAGAAATCTCAAGAAAAAGAAATGACAAAGGCCAAGGACAATGCTCAAAACTAACTTTTGCCACCTAGTCATAAGCCCTCAATTATTGCTTAGGAGAACATATCTCTATTTGAAAACAACTTGGTTGGGCTCCACCTTTCTGCAGGTAGAATAGATTTCTTCTATATTGCCCTTTTCTATGTCCTCACCCCTGCAAGCAATTCAGAGTTGTGCTGACCTGTTTTCCCCATCAACCGGTTTGTTAAAACTGACCTTTCCTATCTACTGTTCTTCAGAATTCTTTGTAGCTTTTGTCTGATCTCAGTTTGTATGAATGGCTACTCAGACTACTCAAAGCAAGGCAGTCAATCACATGTATAAATAATACACCTGGTCCTTCCAGAGAAGTACCCGTGATGACTAAGACAACCTTGGGAGCAGTTGCAGTTCCAAAGCTGTGATTACTCTGTGCTGAAAGTTACAATACGTACTTGCAAAAATTTTCCTGTGCTGGGAAAAGACATTATCAAGGACAGGTCCTGAATAATGCATTTGAGATGGGTTTTGGGAAGCACTGCTGGTAGAACCTTTGCCCTCTGAAAATACCAGTCACATAAGGATTTTTTTTTTAAGTGTTAAATTTTATATCATACTTTCCAAAATAGATGCTATGTGCAGTATTGTAATATAATTCCTTCTTGGCAGCAGAGACAGCCTTCTCTAGCAATTCCTAGTCAATATATCCATTCTATAGTTGAGTGCAGTTCTGTTTAAAATTAAGAAGGAATGCACTTCTCATGTAGCATTCAAGCCTCTCCATCACTGTTGAGTTCATGTTTTCCAGGGAATCTCTCTGCTGAATGATGGCATATAGATTTTACAGTAACTATGTGACAATATAGGTCTAGAATCTTGTTGTCCTGAATACCATCTTCTTCAGGAGAAGATTCACTGACTGACTTTTTGAAGATGTTGATACACTGAACTATTATTAATATCCTATTAGTAGTTAACGTATCTTTGTACCTGATTATATATTTCATCTCAATTTTCTTGCTGTTACTGTGACAAGTTCTGATTTCAGTTTCTCACTCAAGACTTAATTCTGCAAGAACCTGATTGCTTTGATCTGATACAGTGGAGCATATAAATACCTGCCCAACTTAGGCATGTAAGGAACTCATTAAAATACATGGGATACTCGCATGTTTAAACTGAAAGGGAAAATCTAGTTAACCAGCTTGGGACCTCGGCCATCCAAGTCTGAGTTCTGCCACACTTGAGAGGATCAGCAGGAATGTAGAAAATGTGATGTCCAAAGAGGTGGAGAAATGTGTACTCAGAAAACAGAGGTTGGAGGGGAGCCTTTAAAGACATTGTAATGGTTTAACCCCAGCCAGCAACTAAGCACCACACAGCCGCTCGCTCACTCCCCCCACCTCAGTGGGATGGGGGAGAGAATAAAAAAAAAAATTAAAACTTGTGGGTTGACATAAAGACGGTTTAATAGGACAGAAAAGGAAAGGATAATAATAATAATAATAAGAATAAGAATAAGAATAGAAGAATATGTAAAACAAGTGATGCATAATACAATTGCTCACCACCCGCTGAGTGGTCCCCAGCCGATCCCTGAGCTGTTGTGCCCCCTGGCCATCTCCACCCAGTTCATACACTGGGCATGATGTAATATGGTATGGAATACCCCTTTGGCTCATTTGGGTCAGCTGCCCTTGCTGTGCCCCCTCCGAGCTTCTTGTGCACTCCCAGCCTCTGCTGGCTGGGCAGTATGAAAAGCTGAAAAGTCCTTAACTTAATATTAACACTGCTTATCAACAACTAAAACATCAGTGTGTTATCAACATCATTCTCATCCTAAATCCAAAACACAGCACTATACCAGCTACTAGGAAGAAAATTAACTCTATTCCAGCCTAAACCAGGACAGACGTAAGAGACTGCTACAAAAAATAAGACAAACTGTTCTCTATTTCTACAGGGGATGTGACAGGGCTTAAAATTACAGAAAGATTTAGGTCAAATATTAGGAAACCTTTCTACACAGGAGATAGTGATGCACTGGAATTGTCATGGCAGCCTGTGGAATTTCAGTTAAAGGAGGTTTTTGAGAAACAGGTTAAAGAACTATCAGATAAGAATGGCTGACGTACAATTGATGCTGGCCTGGGACAGCAGCATAGGTTAGGTACCCTCTGAGATCTCTTCAGAATCTATTTTGTATATTTTTCTCTGTGATAATTTGAAGAAAAAGAGTTAGATGCCTACATTCTTTAATCCATCTGCCTTTGTCTTTCTCTGTAAAGGAGAATACAACCATTTGCCCAACCACTGAGGCATGCTGTGAGGGTAAATGCAATAAGGATTGTTAGGCAGTCAGATGCAATGGCACTAAGTAGGGAGCTGGAAAAGATAGATAGCACAGGCTGAAAAACTTCAGTAGATTTGGCCAGAGTGCTTGGACTGAAACTCTGTTATCAGCATCCCTTGGGCTGCCAAGCTTTCAGTGACAGCAGAATTTAAACACTCATTTCATTGACTGCTGACTCAGTTCTGTGTGAATTGAATAAGCAGTTCCTAGATCGAGAAGCAAAATGTAAAAGGTCCCAATTCTGCTATTACTTACACATGAAGCTTAAGCTACTTGAGTAGAACTGTTAAGTGTGGCTAGTCTGATGTGTAAGATAATGACGGATGTAATTGCAGCACAAAATCCTCTCTGGATTGTACCCAAAGCATCCTGCAATTAGGAGATATTTTTTGATCCACAAAAACTGAATTATTTATCTTTTTAATAAAAAAAAACCAGAATAGCATACTTTGTGGAGCAGACACCTGTGGATAGACTTCTAGAGTACGTTACAGCACCTTCACAGATCCTGCAACACTGAAAGATTCAAATAATTGCGTTATATAATGACGTCTGTTAAAGCTCCACATTCTTCTGTGTTTCAGTACTTGACATGTAAAGATAAGACACCTGTTTCTTTGCTCACAATATTAACTTGTCAAAGCTCAGAGGTTTTCTCTGTTAAAATACTTGCAGCTGATAAACTGTGTAGTCTTCATGTTCTTTGATAATGGGCTGTATTGGGTTTGTGTGGCAAAGTTTTGGTAGTGGGGAGGGTTACATAGGTGGCTTCTGTGAGAAGCTGCTAGAAGTTTCCCCCATGTCCGACAGAGCCAACACCAGCCGGCTCCAAGATGGACCCGCCGCTGGCCAAGGCCAAGCCATCAGTGATGGTGGTAGTGCCTCTGGGAGAACAGATTTAAGAAGGAAAAAAGTTGCAGCGGGCACAGAAACAGAAGCCGGAGAGAGCAGTGAGAACATGTGAGAGCACCAGCCCTGCAGACCCCAGGTCAGTGCAGAAGGAGGGGAGGAGGTGCTC
>JANHGO010000037.1:19600005-19629107 GCA_024606505.1 Aquila spilogaster | reverse complement strand
GATGTTATTTCTGTTCTTTCGAGTGGGTATGCCATGCTTCAGCCTTGTGTATATCTGTATGGGATTATATTCATCACTCTTTGAAAACATTGGAGACCTTCACAAAAAGTGAGAACATTTGTCTCTTTTCCCCATGCCCAATAAAAACCCTCCAGTGTTTCCCAAACATCACTATCAACATTGCTATGTATTTGTTACATGATTCCAAAGTGCCTCATTTTCTTTTCGTAATGCTGTAACAAAACACTGTTTTACACCCTCTTCTTGAGTTATGCCCCACTACGAAATGGAAACTGTACTCCAAATTTACCCATATGAATATCCCCTTTAGCCTCCCCCTTTCACAAATAAGCTCTAGGATTTTTTGGTTTTTAGTATATCTTTAGAGCTGAGGTCTCTTTTCCTCTCAGTCATTTTGTAGAAGTACCCTACCTATAGACTGTCTAGGTCTTACACTGTCTCCCTTCAGCATATTACGATGTTCTATGGCAACTGGATCAAGTTTTGTGTATACGGATTTCTTAAATGGCTTTCAAGCTTCCAGAAATGCTATAAAATGACCATTGTCCACCCATAGCTTGCCTAAAACTGAAATGGCAACACTGACCCACCATTCAAGACCAAAGTTCTGATTATCCACATAGACTTGTTAGGACGAAAAATATGCTATAATTATGAATGAAAAACAGAATAACAAGTAAAATATCTTTATAGAAATCTCTCCCATCAGATCAATCGTCTGTTTGACTTAAACTCCCCATATCACTTCCAGAGGGATAACCTAGGACAAGTGGGTGTAACCTAGGATTGAAACAATCAAAGCCAGATTAGAGGATGCATATGGGTTTGTGCGCTCCAGATGTGTACACTCCCTGGAGAATCTGATGCCCTGGCACATTTATTATGATAGGCAGTAAATGTTCTCCTTGTCTGAAGACATAGTGGGGATGCTGGGGTAAGGGAAAGGCAGGTTAAATTACATATCATAGGATGCTGACTGAAACAGTGTAGCTCAGCAAAGAGCTACTATTGTTCCATTGTTCATATGTGTTAGGGTTGAGATGTTAAGCGAATGACATTTCCTTTTTCCCTTTCTTCCTCCAACTTGAGTCCAGCCCAGGGCAGGAGGTTAGAGTGCAACCTCTAGACTTCGGGTAACATTAACAACGTAAAATTTCCAGAAAGATTTTTGCTAAATAGCATTATTAACAGCAGATTTTCTTCTAAAGTGTATTATTTTAAACCATTCTATATGAATTTAGTCTTCTCAGCACTTAAACTAATCAGGAAGACATGCTGGCAATCCATAGTGGTGGCAGAGAAGGAGGTAACTTAGCTATTAGTAATAAAATACTGTCTACTATCTAGGCAAGCTTAATGCACAGTGAAATACAAAGTGTGGATCAAGTATGCACTGCTTAACCCCATGCCACAGCAAAATTCAAGATCCATCACTTGAATATATATCTATGTAGACCTAGCAACTAACATAGAAGATATGATGTAATTTGATTGGTTAAAGCAATAAGAAAGGAAATGCTGAATTTTAGGTTGATATCTTACTTCCTATTTCATGCTTACCATATTTCAAAATAAAAAATAAATCCTGAAGGTAAGAAAGGGGAAAGCAAAAGATTTATTTTTTTCTTAAAAAAAAAAGAGACAAAAGTCCCCATACTTCATCATCCTTCAGCAACTCTGAGATATGGCAAGGAAAATCAAAGAGACAGATCTAGTGCAGACAGAAAAAAAAGTGAGTTTAGAAGAAGGAGGTGGGGTTTTCACTTCAATTTATCAAATCTCAGTTTATTCTTTTCAGAACCTCATTTTGAAAGCCAAAGATCACATCTGCTTCTCAACCACAGCAGTATTTTGATTACTTCATTTGCCTTCTGAACCTAAAAGAAAGCTTGCGTTTGAGATAAGTCCTAGAAATAAGCAGTGGATAACAGTTCTGAGCAGTTCTTCTAAGCTGTTCTGGTATCTGTGTATTTGTTAGATGTCATTAGGAACCTAGTTAGGTGAGAGATATACTATTCCCCTGCAGTATCTGCCATCCACATTAATAAATCTGTGGTTAGCTATGACCAATGTGTCAGAGTCTCAGCTGGTGAGTGTACAGTGGTGTAGCTGTATGAACCCTGATGAAGCTGCAATAACTTACATCAGATGAGAATCTGAACACAGCATTCCATGATTTTTAAACATCTCTGTACATCCTGCTTTAGGACTGTTTGCTTACAATAACATGCACCCTGCTAAAGATACAGAGAAACTTACTGCACATATTTCTGCTTACCTGGGTCTCCATTCAAAAACAACTTGGTTGGGGTCCTTTCTGCAGTTAGAATAGATTCTTTTATATTGCCCTTTTCAATGTCCTCACCTCTGGAAGCAATTCAGAGTAGTGCTAACCTGTTTTCCTCCTCAACAGATTTGCTAAAAGTGACCTTTCCTTTCTATTATTCTTCAGAATTCTTTGTAGCTCTTTTTTTTCCAGTCTCAGTACTAAGTGTATGAATGACTGCTCAGACCACTCAAAGCAAGGCAGTCAGTCACATATTTAAATAATGCACCAGGTTCTTCCAGAGATGTACCTGAGATCCCTAGAATAGCCTCAGGAACAGTTACATTTTTACTGCCGTGATTACTCTGTATTATAACATATGCAAAAATTTTCCTGCGCTGGTAAGAGACGCTATCAAGGACAAGTCCTGAATAATGCATGTGGGCTGAGTAGTGGCAGGTACTTGAGAATCTTTGCCCTCTGAAAATATCTGTCGCATAAGGATTTTTTTTTTTCTTGACTCTTAAATTTTAAATCACAGCTACCAAAATGGATGGTAAATACGCAGTATTTTAGTATAATTCCTTCTTGGGAGCAGAGATGGTTTTCTCTCGCCTTTTCTAGTCAATATATTCATTAAGTAGTTGAGGGCAGCTCTGTTTAAGAAGCAGTGCATTTCTCATGGACCATTCAAGCCTCCCCATCACTGCTGAGTTGATGTTTTACCGGGAATCTCTGCTGAATGAGTACATATAGGTTTTACAGTAACTGCATGACAATACGGTCCAGAATCTTATCTGCTTCAATACATCTATGTTTTACTTCAGGAGAAAATGTTTATATACTGGACTGTTACTAATGTAATACAAAAAGTTAACAAATACTTTTGTATCTGATTATCAAATTCATTTTATTTTTCTTGCTGTTACTAAGTCCTGATTTCAGTTCCTCACTCGGGACTTAATTTTGCAAGAACCCTATCACTCTGATCTGATATAGCAAAGCATGTAAAACCTTGATTAACTTTGGTCTGTAAGGAACTCATTAAAATACATGGAGTACTCGTGTTTTAACTGAAAGGGAAAATCTCATTAGCCAGCTTGGGATGTGAGCCGTCCATATCTGAGTTCTTCCATGTTTGGTAAGGGATCACCAAGATTGTACAGAGGATTAGAAAATCTGATGTCCAAAGAGGTGAGGAAGTGTCTACTCAGAGTAGAGAAGTTGGTATGGAGTCCTTAAAAACATAAACGGCTGCTACAGAGAGTATGACAATAAATTGTTCTCCATTCCTTTGGGTGATACAGTATGGATTTAAGTTGCAGAAGGATTGAGGTTGTGTATTAGAAAAGCCGGTCATACAGGAGAACATTTAAACATTGGAATTTTCATGGCAGCCTGTGAAATTTCAATTAAAGGGGATTTTTGAGAAACAGGTTAAGATTTATCAAATAGGAGTGGCTAACTTATGAAATATGCCGTGCTGGCACAGCAGCGTGGATCAAGTAACCTCTGAGATCTCTTCAAGCCCTGTTTTGTATATTTTTCTATACTAGAGATTGGAGAAGCAGAGTTAGATGTTTGCTTTCTTTAAAACATCTACCTTTGTTCCTCCTCTATAAAGAACACAGGCATTTGCCCAATCATTAAGGCATGCTGTGAGGGTAATTGCAATAAGGATTATTAACCAGTCAGATGCAGTGGCACTAAACAGGCAACTGGAAATGACAGATAGCACAGGCTGAAAAACTTCAGTAGATTTGGCTAGAGTGCTTGGACTGGAACTCTGTTATCAGCATCCCTAGGGCTGCCAAGTTTTCAGTGGCAGCAGAATTTAAATACACATTTCATTGACTGCTGACTCAGTTTATGTGAATTGAATAGGCAGTTCCTAGACCAAAAAACAACAGGTAAAAGGTCCCAATCCTGCCATTACTTGTGCATGAAGCTTAATCTACTTGAGTGAAACTATCACAAGTGGCTATTCTGATGCAAAAAGGAATGATGGATGTAGCAGTTTGCAGTGCAGAAACCTTTCTGGGTTGTACCCAAAGAATCCTGCAATTAAATGTTAACTTTTGATCCACAAAGCTGCCTTGCATTTCTTTTTAGTTTAAAAAATGAATAAAAATGAATGGCATACTGTATGGAGCATAGATAGGCTGACAGATTTCTGGACTATGTTATAGCACATTCACAGATCCAACAACATGAGAGGATTCATACAATTTCTTTATATTATGATATCTGTTAAAGCTCCACATTTTTGTAAGTTTAGTACTTCACATGTAAATCCAAAACACCTATTTCTTCACTAAAATATTATTTTGTCAAAGCTCAGAGATTTTCTCTGTTAAAATACCTGCAGCCAATAAACTGTAGAGACTTCATGCTGTTTAGTAATGGGCTAATTTGGTCAGCCAGGAAAAGTACCATTTGAATACATCTGCTTGCAATAAAGAGATGAACTGTGGAATTTATCTGTCCTTTGTGAGACATCTAAAAGTTTGATAGTTATGTCTGAGGGTGGTCAATGGAGTGTTCAGCTCATTCTGACAGATTAGGTGAAATCTCCTGTTGCATTGAAAAGATCACACTGGATTTTCAGACAAGTGCAACCACAGTATTGTGTATCTGTTTTGCAAATTACAATAAAAAGATATACAAAAAATGCTTTGTGTATCGAGTTGCCAGATCTTAACTTTGTCCTTTAAAAATGTTAAGGAAGGGATTATCCCGTGAATATATTTGTATATCGGTTCTCACTGTGTTTCCCACCGTGCTGACCTCTCTGCATGTTTCAATATAGAGGTTAATATAACCATACACATCAGGTATGTAAGTGTGTACTTCTTGCAGTTGTGTATGGAAGTGAGAAAAGCTTTTGTGTAAGAGGCTGCACCTGAAGGTTTCTGAACTTAGACCTTTAAGGTCAGTGATCTTGGAAGATTTTGCACATGGATGGCCTGAAATAAAAATCAGGCCAGGTAGTTGTTAATGGGCATGTTTAAAGGCCCTTGAAGTGTCTACTGAAAGTTTTTGGGGATGAAGGAGATGAAAGACAGCTTGGCTTTAATGAGAGATTGGAAAATACCAGCTACCTATCTGCTTCCTGGTTCTGAAATGCTTAAGATGTCACCCTTCCTTCCCTTCCTTGCACATCACAGGACACTGCTTATCAGCTGTATTCTTGCATGTACCAATTTCAAGCAGTGATTACAAATTATTCAAATGCTGAAGAGAATTTCAGAGCTGAAACGTTTTTGGGCTATTGTTTTGCTATAGACTGTAGGGGACATTGATCTTTTTCTCACTGATCATTATTTTTTTTCTTATGAAATAAATCCAAGTACTCTCACAGTATTTTTAGAATAGAGCAGTATAATACAAGCTGGATACTTGAAGTCAGCCTAGAGAAATAAGGATATGAATTTTCAAATATGGTTTCATAAATTTATAATATGAAGGATATCAACAACGTTGGCCTCTGGATCTCAATTTTATGCTTTGCTTAGCATTTACAGTGCACTGACACTTAATCTATAATGTAATTTATGGTTTTTGTACAATAAAAATCTTTTAAAGTTTGTAGGCTACATTGCTAGATGAAGTAAGAAAGAATAGCCAATTTCTGATATTTCTGAAAAATTAGGCGAGTCACTGAGTGAATAAATATAATCTAAATGAGTGACCAAATTTGAGAACCTCGTTTAGAAATTTAGTGCATGCCATAGTTACTGCTCATGGCTTTTTCAGAGTATCTACAATAGGTGTTAAAGTCTGGAGTTCTTATGTGAGAAATTTAATCCTATACTTACAGCATTTTAATTATGGAATTTGTTATAGGCACACTCTGTAACTAAGTATATAATTTTAAAGTCATTACAGTATATAATTACAATGTAGTTAGTGCATCCAGATTCTAAAAATACACACTCTAGGTATGAGATTGCTATTACGTAATTACACGGGAAGTTAATGTACAGTCTACATTAATTAGTGGTATTTACTTGTATAAAATATGATGTAGGTTTATTAAATTATATTTTCAGTATAAATCTATAATATTTGTACTGAAATTATCATCATTACCATTGTTTAAAAGTGGTTTGAATCTATTCTCCTAACTCTGATCATGTTCATTTTATCAGACAGTGCTCAGCATCTCCTAATATCTAATCTATATTTCCCCTCTTTCAATTTTAAATCATTCCTCCTTGTCCTATCAGGCTGTTAAAAAGTCAAGTCTTCCTCCTATTTATAAATTCCCTAGCACAGGGGAGAGGGGAGTGGTTTTATATGATATTAACTATAAAGATCAATGATATTTAAAATAGCAACATGGACAGTGGTCACTGTGTGCCTCATGTTAAGCAAAATATCAAAATAGTCTTCTCTGATACATCCAGAAAGAGGTTTAGGCATAGGGAAGGGGATTTCTGGTGGCTACAAAGGGTTGTTGAGTTGAAGATAGAAAAGTTCAGTCTGTCCCTGTTTTTAAAACCATGCCCATTCCTGCGTAATAAACAGGGACAGGTGTAGCAGAAAGTGTCACTGAAATAATTCCTATTGATTTTGATGAGTATTGAATTGATGCCCAAAAAGAAGAGGGAATACCTTTTCTCTCTAGAAGTAATACTGTCATCTTCTTTCAGTGCCAAAATGTTTAACATCCTCCCAGTTTTGGGGGGAAAACAACAGTCCACCAACCAACCAAAGAAAACCCACCAAAAATCTCCATTTTCTTGTTCATATATCTTCTCAAAGGCTCCATATGTTTTTGTTAAAAATGTTCAGCTTCTAAAAAAAAATCTGTTGCAAAAAAACAACACTGATATAAATATCAGTGACATAAGGATACTGTGTTGACTGCCACAGACAAGCCCGTGGGAGGGGCATGGGCCAGCATTCCTGCTCCAACCTCAGTGCCAAGCTCTGGCACATCTCTCAGAGTTTATGTTTGACAAATAGCATGAAGCTTTGTCCACGTTTACTACCACTTCATTAAAGGTACAGGTTGAGTTATGTACATATGAAAGGATGTGTAGCTACCATAACTTAAGTAGCTGGCATGTGACTTGATTTCCTTTCTCATAACAAGCATCAGTATTTGCAGTAATAAGCAATTAATTATGGTCAGAGGTTAAGACATCTTTTCTTCTGAACTGAGAATCTCTAAGAAAAGATATAGATGACTTGCATAAATTCACAGCCTCAACTGTATCACTCTCTTCCATCTTTCTTCTTGCTGTAATTACATAGAAAACTAATGTGTACTAGTGCATCCTGCTTAAAGTCTAAGTCCCAAGGTTCAGTTTTAATTTTGATAACACTGTGAAATTCTGTACTTAACATCAAATAGTGAATAAAAAATGCTTTGGGATATTGATAATCAAGGTCCTATCTAGACGCAAATAATCTGCTTTGTGAATTTTTCCTTTGAAGTCCTCTTTTGTTTTCATTTAGGAGATCCTTTCTGGGAGCAAGTACAATTAGGATCCAGTCTCCAGTCCTTCCTTACCAGGGTCTTTCTCTAAGCATGTAATTAGCTGCAGATGAAACTGCAGCTATTTAAGTGTTTAAGCACCTGATTGCTCCTGGAAATCAGATACTCACGTGTCTAAATTACAGTAATTTTACCTACTCTCGGCAGGTTCAGTCTCTGGCTCAAAAGTCGTTTGGACCACTTCTGTGTCAGCAAAAGCAGTTGCAGTTCTTATTCATTGCATTTTTCATAATGGAATAGGAGTGGTTAAGCACTTACTTGTAACTGTAGAGTTATCATTTTTATGGAATAATATTATTTAATATTCGTATATTTTCAAAGCCCATTGGAGGCAAGAAGTTTTGCAGGCATGACACTAGAGTTATGGTAACAGTGTGGGACCCAAGACAGAATCTATGCTAAGGCTGCAGTACTGCTTTTGTCAGGAAAAGAAGAAAAGAGTCAGCTGGATTAATTTTTCCTTTCAGAGGGCACCAAGTGTGAAAAACAGATCTCCCCTAACAGCATTTGAAAGGGCGGGCAGTGAGGAAATAGAAAGGTGCTTGCTGCTGTTCAGGGACTCTCAGATGTAAAAATCCAGGTGTTATCAAAATAAAATGAACTGCTGGCAGAGCTGCAAAATCACTAGCTAATCAGAATGGATTCAGCATTGCCTGGGGGGGCTGACAGAAGCTCAAAGGAGAGACTCTCCAACACACTACATTTATCTTACATAAAAGCTGGATTTTTGATTCACTGCAGCTGAATTCGGATGTTCTGTTTCCATTATCACTCACCCTGCTAACAGAGCCCATTGATTTTGCTTCTATCTTTGTTCTCCCTGCTCCTTCTGTATTTGTTTTCCAGGAAAGCGGTGCTGCAGTCACCAACTCCTCAGAGCCGCAGGGTAGCCCCAGCCTGTGCTCCCATGGCACAGCACTGCACCTGAGCAGCATGCAGGTCTCAGGACCACGCTGCTACAGCAAAAAACCTTTTCATGCTGCCAAGACACTGAGCTTTTACACTGTCCGTGGAGATTTGGCCAGCTGACTTATTGCAGTCAGTTACTAGTGCTGTACATTGGTACTTCAAATATGCACGATAACCAAAATGTCTTTCAGCTTGTTAAAAAGCTAAGTAAAATGTTTTTTCCTTCATGTAGTTTCTCTCTTGTATAATCTGCATGCCTTCAGTAATATATATGCATTGCATATGTTCATAGTGTACCCATGCAGTATGTGTATATATTTAACTTTCTAAGATGCTCATTCACAAAAACAATTCCAAATATAAATTCAGGCAATATGCAGTGTCTCAGTAATCACCTTCATGTTTGCTCTAAACCCCTAAATTAAAGGAATATAGACTTCCTTCCTTGGTGTGCTTACACATGTATTATATATACACATACATATTTATCAAGATATAAATTAGTAATATTTTCACTGTATAAATAACCCAATGAAATGAGATGGTACAAAATATGACTGAATTGGTAAAATGTTCCCTGTTGGGTGGTGATAATTCACAACATCCTGAATCTATGACAATAAATACAAAGACTGTTTCTCAAGCAGAAAACAGCAGCTTGCCTCTATAAGGGAATACTCTTGCAGAATAACACATCTGCCCCAGTGAACCCACAGGATTACAATGCCACTCTTTTCTGTTACCAGACTAAGAACAGAAATGTTGCAGTGTTAAATTACACAAGGCCTGGTGTATATTCCAGGTAGTTTAGGTGTAGGTATACACAGAAGAAAGGCCATATTTGAATTTATAGCCACTGTACATAGTTCAGCAATCCTGTATGAAGAACTGCTTCAAGCTGATCATCTTAATCCTGCCCCCTACCCCTAGGCTTCAGGGTTTTTCTGAAAGAACCTGAGGATCTAGTTAATCTGTGACTGAGAAATCTGGACTCTCTTAAGGTCCTTAAAGAAGCTGCAGAGAAAGGTCTAGACCAAGAAGTAAATGAACCTATGGCAAGCCAATAGCGTACCAGCTTCCACTGGCTCATCTGTATTATTTTTCCCCATACTCTAAATTAGCCTAAGCAGTTTAGTCTGCAGATTGATTTAGCCTCAGCTCAAAATGATGAGGATTTTTCCATTCATTTTAAGGACTACTGGATCAGGCTTTACTCAGTTTGTTCCTGAACCAAACCTTAATGATGTCAATAAAATGCCTTTTATGCACTTTAATAGGCTTGTAGTCATTCCAGTAGTTCCCTATTAAAGAAAATAATTACTTATTTCCTTAGTATTCTTCCAACCAATGTGTTTTTGGCTTCTTTTTCTTCATTGCTGCCCCTCCCAGTTGGTTCAAATTATCTTACTTATAGCGAGCATCTGCACTGAGACAAAGACTCAAACAAACACAGAGACTCAGCTGTGCTCCTAGGGCTGGTCCTCTCACAATATGCAAGAGGGAAGATAGCAGAGCAAGTTTGTTCTGTTTCATAGCTACAGAAAAGATGCCATTCCATAAAGTTGTTTCTGCACTGCATTCAGGCAGCACAATATAGGCAATTACTTTGGAGTAGCCAGCAATGTCATTGCAGGGAAGCTGCAGCGTCACCAGCTTCAGTGTGCGCTAGGTGAGGCCATTTGAGATGCTGGGTGTAGGACTGGGAAACTATGCAGGCACCATGACCTCCCTGCTGTTAACACTGAGCTGGTAAAATTACAGCTGGTCTGATATGCCTATACGTGCTACTGTAACACTCCCATTATGGGCTAGGTGCAGCTTTCATCTTTGAGTTTGTACGATTTAGGCTTTGATTTATTGGGCGTTGAAGTCAGTTGAGAGATTACCATTGCAGACACCTTCCTATGCCTAGCTTATAGCTTGTCAGCCTGCTTAAGCCCTTACTTCCCTTAAAACACCTGAGTGAAGTAGAAAGAGATTACTCATGCACTTCTTTAAGACTTGCTTTGGCAGAAGAGTCTTAACAATCTCTCAATTTAGATACAACATTGATTATTAAAACAAACCTAAGATGTGTATGTTTTCAGAGACAAAGAATTAGTAGCTACTCCAAACTAACTAAATACTTGATAAAATTTAGTGAGTTGTGACAAGTTCGTTATTGGAGACATTACTGTATCTCATTTTCTGTATTTAATAGATTTCAAGAATGTTTCACAACAAAAGACGTCATGAACACCACTTAGCAAAAATGGTGCTGCGTACTCAGAAAAAAAGTATTTTTCCTCCCTTTTCTGTTCTGAAATCAGCAAACTAAATGCTGCTCTTATGTTACATCCACAGGCGACATTGATCTCTGAGTGAGACAGAGAGCTCAGTAGCAGCAGCAGTTTGTTCCCTAGGTAGTGAATTATGCACCAAAACTGGTATGTGTTTTACCACTAAATAAGAAAACGAAATAAGAATTCCTCAGAAATAGAAGATATTCTGACATTCAACATTCTTTGCATCATTTCAGGATAAGCCACTGTTCTGAATTTCCTGCTCTGGTTTATTTGCCTGTTTTGATTTGTTGTTTGCTGTAGTTTAAGGCAAAGCTTTAATAAATGTGACTGCCAGTTTCCAACAGAAAGGTTTTCATCCGAGGAGCATGTTGTCGACGGCTGTGCTCATTTGTAGCACTTGCACTCTCCATGGCTCTCTGCAGCTGACTGCACTGACGTCACCGCTAGCACTATCGACACATTCTTTTGTGTGGTGTGAATGAAAAAGTAAATTGATCCCAGTGGGGACTGTGCTCACAATGAACAGAAAAAAGCATCCACTCGTCCAGCTATAGATGGCATTAGATGTCTGCTAAGACAGTCCTTGATTAGCACTCACATTGGGCAGAAGTGTTTTAATGCCCCTCACAAAATATTCTGTTTTTATGATTGCTTTTTTTTGGTTAGGAGGACTAAACTTGACATGTGCAAATTAATAATGATTTCAGTGGCAAACGATGTAAACAAGAGCACTTTGTATCCTGGAAGTAAAGTAATTTTAGAAAAGACAAATATTATTATGTCAAATTTATGGGTGAGGAAAGCATAAGCTCCTCGGGGTCATGCAACAAAGGCAAGGCATAAAAAAGAATTAAAAAGAAGTCATCAGATCTTTGACTTATGGAAAAAATATCAATATTGGAGTGTTGAAGTCATCTGCACTAAATAAACTATCCCTTCCAAGCATCTGGCCTTACATCTCCTGAATTATGGTTCTGAACTCTAAGTATTAGAGAATTGTTTCTATTGCATTCAAGACCCGTCTGGACACCTACCCATGCAAACTACTGTAGGGAACCTGCTTTAGCAGGGGGTTGGACTCAATGATCTCCAGAGGTCCCTTCCAGCACCTACGATTCTGTAACTCTGTGGTCATGCCGTAAGGTAGATCTATCAACACCTCTATAATACTGACAAAATGGGAAAGCTGACCTATGCATCGCTTCTGGAATGACATCTGTGTTCTTGGATCAGAGGAGTAATATGCCATCATGGCTACTGGTAACTACAACCAGACGTATTCTAGCAGAAAGCTGGCTCCTAGTGCAGAAAAGTACCACAAATATTGTTTAAGTGTAACTCCCTACAGAACTGCATATTCTGCTCAGATTCTATTTTATAGAGAGCATTGCAGAAAAAATAACTTTCTAAAAATTTTCCAGACAGTGTAACTGATCTATACAGGAAGGTATACTGTACATAATGTCAGCTGAACTCCCATCTCCTGACCTTATTATGGATGAACCCTATCATTCATTTTCTATAAAGGCAGGATAGTTAGCTGGATAACTCAGGTTGACTTTTGTTAGCTTGATTTTCATCAGGAGGATGCTCAATTTCATCACGAAGCTGAGTTACACATAATGACAGAATTGTAGGGATTGGAAAGGACCTCAAGATATCATCGAGTCCAACCCGCCTGCTGAAGTAGGTACCATACAATAACTCATACAGGTAGATGTCTAGATGGGTCTTGAATATCTCCATAGGAGCAGAATCCACCACCTCTCTGGGCAGCCTGTTCCAGTGCTCCGTCACCCTTACTGTTAAGAAGTTCTTCTGCATGTTAGCAAGGCACTTCCTATGTTCAAGTTTTAGGCCATAGCTCCTTGTCCTATCTCTACACACCACTGAGAAGAGCCTGGCCTCATCCATTTGCCTCCCACCTCCTGTTAGACATTTATGAACATTAATCAGATCACCTCTTGGTCTTCTTTTCTCCAGGCTGAACAGACCCAGGATACTCAGCCTGTCATCATACAGGAGATATTCCAGGCCCTTTATCATCTTTGTGGTCCTCCACTGGACTCCTTCTAGGAGATTCCTGTCTTTTTTGTCCCTTTTGAACTGGGGAGTCCAGAACTGGACACAGTATTCTAAATGTGGCCTCACCAGCACAGAGTAGAAGGGGAGGATCACCTCCCTCGACCTACTGGCCATTCTCTTTATAATGCACACCAGGATGCCATTGGCCTTCTTGGCCACAGGGGCACACTGCTGGCTTGCGGCCAACCTGTTGTCCACCAGGACCCCCAGGTCCTTCTCCTCAGAGTTCAGTTGCCTATACAGCTGCTGTGTGCACGTCTGTATCCACACATAGGAATTTCCCTTTTACAAAAAGAGAAAGAAGTTTCAATTTGATTTTAACTTAGAAAAAAGTGTAATCTTTTATCTCGAAGTAAAGGACAACTGCAGGGTAGCACCTATGGGCTGTAAAGTTGCCAGTTTGGGACGAGGATGCTGCTCTCTACCATGGGATTTTTCTCAGTGGAGCTGTTTCAGCAATTTGATTTCAGTCCTCATGTGTCTGAGACCATTTCCATCATCTAGATTACAGACTCCAGAAGAGTAGAAAAGAGTCATTTTTATTATCCTATTTTAGCATTTGAAGGATCATTTTTATTATCCTATTTTAGTATTAGAAGGGGTATAAAAATAAGTTGATGCCATGGGCAGATTATAATTGCTGACATTCTGCTACTGTTTTTTCTTTTTGAACTACGTGTATACACATGTATTGCAGAGGTGAGATTTTTATTTGCTCCATTTATCTACATAAAAAATTGGAGATAAATAAAAGAATAGAATAATTTTATAGGCAGTAGAAATTTTGTATTTTCCCTTTTATTACTCTGCTGAGTGTTACTAAAATTTTTTCTCAGTGCAAAATTAGGAATTAATTTATCTCTGAAATTTATTCTAAGATTTTTTTTTCAACTTCCACATTAAAAGAAAGTGCTTTAGGGACCATAGAAAATGTGTTCTGTCTTGACACACTTGGAAGTGAACATTTATTACATCAGAAACAAAATGTTTCTTGTAAATCAAATTATGTTATTCTAGTAAAATATTCTTAATGTTTAACACTGAAAACCAAGAGAAATCATCATTTTCTTCACAGTCAAAACAGTTTAAATGATTTAAATGCCTTACTTTCAAATTTTCTTACCTTTTTCTTCCCTTTGTTTTTGCTTTTCTTCTCTTTGATGGGAGACAAAAAAGGGAAATAGTTCTATTTCCCATGAAATAGAAAATCTGATGTCTGCCCTACCGTAATCCCATAGAAACAGCATAGCAGATGTAAAAAAAGGATTAATGTTATATAAGGGTTTAACCAACACTAGAAGTCTAAGCTGTTCAGCAACTACCCTCATCTTAACCATCCCATGGCATACAGTAGACATGAGCCTGAAATGAGTATTGGCAGCCTAAGCACCTTTGAGCAGGGGGTTCCTGAGTGCTGAAGTGCGGTCTGGCAGCAGTTTGTGTCTGCCAGCAGATTAGTGCTGGGATGGACAACATTTAAAGCTGTGATATGCTGATGCTTGAAAGTACGATTTTGTGCTAGAAACCAGATTTTGGAGAAGATTGCCTTGATATCCTTATAAATTAGCGCCAAAGAACACATAAGAAGACTAAGGCCATGCATACTCAAACAATTCATTTTTTCATAGAATCAAAACAGTAGATTGTTCAAGGGTAATGTATTCTAAGTGACTCCACTGGATTAATAATGCTCATACACAGCAATTGTGCAGCTAGACCTGGGGATGCGCTTGTTCTCCATGTGGTGAGCCAAGAACAAAAAAGAAACATGGAGTTAGGAATTTTTACATCCCTCATTTCTTGAATTATGGTTGCCCTGAGGTCTCATGTGGAAGAGGATAGATTTTAGAGAGGACATTGCAGAGGTAGGGAAGTGTGCTCGGCACTTATGGAGTAGAGGGATGATTTGTACTAGTTCTACTTCCTTCTTTCACCTTCTTGCTGCTCTGCTGCTTTTACCTGCAGGAGGAGGAGTACCTTCTCTGCTCTCACAGATCTGCTGGATATTCTTCAGTCATGCCAGAGAAGAAATAATTCTTGTGGTTCAGAGAGTTTCCAAAGAGCAGCCTGGAGGTCTTTTAGGATGAAGGGGGATGAAATTCTTAAATCTAATTCTGGTCACAAATGTATTATTGACTTATCTGACTAATGTGATTCATCCTTTGCTGTGTGAATAGGCACAGTGTGAATCTCATAGAATTCCCTCCTTTGACCTTGACATTAGATTGTGAAAGATTGTTTTGTCTCTTTACCCAGTTACCTTTCCTGCCTCCTTGGAGAGTTCAGTAGGCTGCCCATGAGCATCAAGTGTGTTTGTTTTCTGAAGAAGTGACTTGGGGGCTCAAGTCACTCAGTAAGTTAAGCTCAATACACTTTACTAGCAATACACTATTTTGTTAATGTCCCTTTTATCCACCTCCTGTATTCAAAACTGCTGTACCATAAAAACCTGTTTTACCTATTACCAGTGACTTAAGTCATCTTATTTTGCTGTCTCTGGCTGTAAGGTGTCCCTGGACAGAAATACAAACAGTAGAACTCTGTTTTCCATAGCAAGTTCATCTTCCTTGGAAGCAGGTTTCTATTTTGTAAAGGAAACTTCCTTCCCTTAAGGACGCAGATCTCTTCAGCCTTGGCTTGGAGGTGAATAGTCTCTCATATATTTAAAAGACAGATCCTTTCCTTATGTATCACTGGCCACTTTATCACTAAGCTCCTGCAGATGAAGTTAGTTTGAATCTCCAAGCTGTTTCCTGTAAAGCAAGAAATAAGTTTGGTCACTGCTTGAAGTCTGTCATGGAAACTGAAGCTGAGCCAACAAGCAACCTTCACAGTGTTTCTGTCCTGGGAAAGTAAAACATGTTAGTGGAGGAGTTTAACAGATTTGTTGTCACAAGCATCATTTTGAAACAGAAGGCAAGCTTGTCTCATAGAGCAATTTGAGAGTCCCACAATTAATGCTGCTGTTCAGCCAGCACGGGTACTTATCCTTGCTTACCACTGAATCTGGTTGCTGGGCTGATACCAGGGTATTGGGCTAAAGAGCAGTGTGCCTGATCTTGGGCTGTGCTGTTTGTGCAGTGCTTGCAACACAAAGACTGTTTATACTGATGTAGCTCTGATCTCTGGAAAAGATGAACAGCAAGAATCTCCTGCCGTCAGGTCCCACGCTGTAGCTCCCATCAGCCTTCCCTGCAACATGAAGCATATTTGTATGCTTCCATTGGGTCCCCTTCTGCAGCAATACTTCCACTTCACATTGACTAATCCCTCTTTACTCCCAGTGGCCTCTGTTGCTCTCTTTTTGCTCCTCCATAGGGGATCTCTATATGGCTTGGGTTTTTGGTGGGATGTATTAGCTGTAGTGATGCTGGTTGTCATATAATTAATTTTTTTCTCTAAATAAAATATCTCTATAAGGAATTTATATAATAACAACTACTGATAAGAAGTGAGGCCAAAGTTAATTTATTGCATAAATAATTTTTTGAGTTATTATACTACGTATCTAACAATTCTGGCTAGCACAGAAAGCAGTGATGGATGTTATAAAAGCATTAAGGAGGACTTAGGGAAAATGCGCATCTGGAAAACACAGTATGGGAGAAGTCAGGAAAGCCTTTGGACTTCATTTAGAGTGATGTTTTGGTACCAAAGTCTGTGAAGGAAATTAAATGATATGACACTGTAACAGAGTAAGAAAAAAATATATGCATATCAAGGCTGGAGAAAAAGGAAGGATCATCAATTAAAAGAGGAAGTGTGGAGTGAGAGAGAACTTCTTTACATTACATTCACCAGCTGGTGATGCTCCTGGCTATGTGCAGAGGTCTGAAAGTGATGCCCAGGTCACTTATTTCCTACCCTGCATGTACTAATTGTATTGTGGAGTTCTCATTGCTCTTCCAACATTTGCTCTGGTCTTAGCTCCACCAAAGCTATTGTATAACATGAGAAATTAGTATGTTAGTTCTTGAGGGCTTAATGACACGAATGGTGATGAGTACAAGGAGATGTCCTCATCCTCACGAAAAAAGTCTTATTCTTGCAGAATCCTTTCCATTACATTATCTTATTTTCCACTCAATGTGCCAATAAAACTCATCATCCTCATTATTCTTGAAAAAGTCATCCACTATATAGTTAAAATAATTACAGCTGTGTCATAAAAAAGACAGCACGAGGGAAAATGCTCAAAGAATCACAATTAGTAACAACAATAAAAACATTTAAAAAGGCAGCATTAATTTAGAAGAGCTCATATTCCTATTAAAAGGAGTCAAGCAAACCTAAAACATTAGTAATCTGTATACTAGAAGAATGCCACTTCTGTTATTCACATACATATTCTTTTTGTAATACCTTATCAAAAAAAGCAAATTCTGAAGCCCTTAACTCAATTTTTATTCACTACTCACTCAGACAAATCTCTAATAAACTTCAGTCGAGACCTTTCTCCAGCATACTAGATGAGCTGTGTCATGTTTTACTGCCATCAGATGATAATAAAAAGTTGCCACTATAAAATATAATGAGGTTAAGGACATTTTATGTTGAATGATTTAATAACACTTTGAACTTATATTGTGCCAGCTGAGCAAGGCTTCCAAAGTGCTTTACAAATACTAGCAAATGCATTTTAAGAACAAGTTCTGTGATGAAGTAAATGAAAGTTTACTTAGCTTTCCTAATAAAGAGGCACCATCAGATTAGGTAGACAATACATGAATTTCCATTAAACCAAGGGACTTGAGGCCCAGGCATTTCAATGTGTGCTGTGGTTCTGTTTCAGTGTAGCCAAATGACTATAGGCTTTGCTCACATCTCCTAACATTCAGTCTTCTTCTGCATTGACTGAGAAGCTATTTTGTCTTAGAATCAGCTCAAATGCAGAATTTTCCCTGCCACCCACATTCCTTCAAGGGTCACATTCAATTCACCAAGCTTGGTTCATTCATTCATTCTTATCACTGATGCACAGGGAGCAAAAACCCATTTTCAGCAATGCAGGCTGACCATCCACTTAGTTTGGGGCAATGTCAGTCTTTTTCTCATAACTACAAAATGATTTTTATTGCATTTCAGCAAATTAGTTTCAAGCAAAAATAATATAGGAGGAAACACAGCAGGAGTACTACCATGACTTGTTGATTGCTTCTTCTCATTTTTTTTATTGTTCTTTAAGTAGAAGATAAAATAATCTGAGTCAGGAGCCTTCTGCTCACAGTGGAAATGTTGAAAATGTAATCATAAAATTCTACTACACTGTCATTGCCTTTTCAGACCTTCTAGTCAGTAGCTTTCTTACCATCAGAGATCAGAGATCACAGCCTGCTACAGCCACAGATTTACAATGAATGAAAGAACACATTAGTATTTCTTGAGGTCTAAAGCCATGGCTTTTCTTTATTATATATTACAGCAAGGTGCTTTAGGTTCACAGCTGCAATAGTAATAAGAAGCCATCGGAGATGTGGTATCAGTTCTGAGTAATACAGAGATAGCAGGCCCTACACAGCATGTTTGAGATGGAAAAGATCTACTATTTCAGAGAATCTGTATCCATGCTGTGGTGAGATAATATATCTTTCCACCTAATCTTTTGTGGTGTCAACTTCCATTTGGGTGATTGTTAATCTTTGACTCCCACTCAGTCATTCTCATAGCTTCATCTGCCCTTCCATCCCATCCAGCACACATAGATCTCTTATGTACCAAAAGCCTTTACTAAGAAAGACTCACATACAATACTCACTTTTGTCTTATAATCTAAACGTAGTCCAATATATCACACCAAATTTCATCTGACATAGTTCACCCATTTGTCTTTTCCATGACCTCCCAGCAACACTCATTTGTGACTCCACTGTGCTGTTTTCCTTTTAACGTCCTTTTTGTTTCACCTCCAGGTTTTCCAAAGTTGCTATCTCACATCTCCTCTTCTCCCCAGTGTTTGCCCTTTACTGAATGTCTTGCAGCAGTTGAATCTTTCCTGCTTACGTCAGGATCCATTGCACTCAGAACTTTGTTATCTGATTCCAAACATCCCCAGAGAAAATGTATTCAGTATGTCTTCCTTCAGTGTCACTGTCTTTTGCACAAAGCATTTTAACTTCTTCCTCACTGATTTCCAAGTCCATAGCCCGTGGCATTCACTTGTCTCTACATTTTGATTAGGTGACCTATACTAAAAATCATGTTAATGTGTGAATATATTAAATAAATATATGTGGAGAAGCCAAAAGGTGTTCTGCTTGCTGTAAAAGACAGTATTTCAGTAAGTAAGGCATAAATGATAAAATTCTTAATAGATCTAAATTACTGAGTGTCATCAGTGCAAGGAATTTATTTTTAAAAGCAAAATCTAAACTGACAGACCTCATTTTCCTATTATTTCTGTAACAGTATGGTTAAAGGTTTACTGGTTTTATTATTTGTGTGTTCACTGTTATTATTTCATAACAATATTTAATTCATGTAATGTAAAAATGATGTTTTAAGTTCCCTGTAATGTTTGAGCGTATTTTACTGTCAGGCAGGAACTGATGCACTCTCTGTTTACTGAAAGGAACCTTCCAGTCCCAGAGTGACCCTCTGGTAGCTATTCTCAGCATTGATGAGTCATTCATTAGAGCTCTTGAGTCATAGATGGTATCAGTTTCATATAGGCATCAGAATCACAACTGTACTTGCTATGTAAGAAATGAAAGCATCAGTGGAAGATGAATTACTTCAGCAAAACTTCTGCATTTTCTTGCTCTTCCACATCCTACTTTCATATCTTCTTGATCCCTTGGACATTCATTATTGAAATGTATTTTGTTACCTGCAAACTTTATTTTGATCAGCATAATAGGAAACAATCAAATTTTTGGGGCTTTGCTATACTGTAGCTAGAACAGATTTCTCCAGGCAAAGGATATTTTACATTGACATTGAATGAGACTTTATTACTTGAGAGATTATAGTGAAAAGTGAAAGGGATAAGTGAAGTGTTCTTTTCAGTAGAACTAATTCTATGACAAAGTTCTGTATTATCTGCTAGAGGTTAAGGTAAATCTATTTGTTAAGTGAATCTTAAGCAATGAATGAATGACATTTTCAGTCATTCCACTTCATTTAATGATTTACCTGCAAGTGGCAACAATTTACTTAATGAAATGCACAGAAAAGATTCAGTACAAGGGAAATTAAATGTAAAAATCCTATTTTGGAGGCAAATTTTGCTGTTCTTCATTGCCAGCCTCATATGTAATAATGTCCAGAGTCTGCAACCTGTAATAGTGTCACCATTTGTTCTTTTAGAATAAAAAAACTCTTTTCCCCTTTCCTCCTCTCCTAGTTTATATGATTAACAGAATAGTATCTACACTAAAGAATGAATCCACTACATGTTTTCTTAGAGACTTCATCTTTAGTCTCCTCAAACAGAGATTCTGGTTTTAGAAAGCATACTTTTCATTTTGAAAAGCCAGGCTATTAGGGGGATAAAAAAGGATTAAAGTACAGGATTGTTGTATATCTAAAACAGTGGAACAGAACAACTTATGGATAGATGCTTGCTCTCAAGGTTTCTGGTGCAGTGTCATACTTGGGCATATTCTTTGCTGGTTTTGCAGGTGGTTGTGGTTTCAAAGGGGTTGTGGGAACAGGAATGAAATAATAAAGTGCTCTTCTGGTGGGTGGTGCTCTCTGTAGCCTGCTTGCAGCAAGAAGTTTGCCATTGTGTCCAGTTCTCAGCTATGCTTGGAATTTTCATCAGAATATTTTCACAATGAAAGTGCAGTTTCTATAGAATTAAGATATTCCAGAAAATACTGTATATATATATATATCTTTTTTTTTTTTTTTGCTTTAGTGAACATTTCTGTTTACTATTGTGTTCATATAGGCTTGTTCAAGGTGAATCAGAATTCACAATTTCTTAATTTTTTATTTTGAATGCTTATTCTCCAGTAATATCAGTAGTTGCATAACTAGAATTACAGATGGTTCTGATGCTTAGTACGGTGTTGGTTCATCTGGCAAAATGTTGGGGACTACAGTTTGTCTTTTCATTCTTATGTCCTCTTGACCACATAGCTGGCAGCTTGAGAGTTCAATTTTCCTCTGTAGATCTCCTTATCTTACTGAACACCTCTGCAGTAGTCCATGAAACCTGAGAGACTTCAAAAATATTTACAAGCCTATTGCAATGCTGGCAATCACATTCCTATTTTTCAGAGAGAAAAAAAGCACCTACTGGGACTGTGAAGAAAATACTGAGAATGACTACCTACTGCTGAAAATTTATGACTGCAGTTTTGTCTTCACTGTACTGCTTTTACTTATAAAGAAGCAGCAGCACTGCTTAGCAAATAGAGCAGCCATTTTTAATTTCTACACAGCTTTTAGGAGCTTCTGCTTTGCTGCAGTGTGTATGAATAATTCTGAGGCTCCTCAGAATACTCTCCCCCAGTCTAAAACTCGGTTTTAAGAAAACAAAAGCAGTCTCTCATTGCAAATTCAGAATTGGGATATTGCATTGACTGGATCAAGGTTAGACTGCAGAGAAATAAAGGTTTAACTGAGTACTTGATCAAGACTATACTTTGAAAAAACAGTTCACCTTGGAAAATAGGGAGCAGAAGGTTGCTTTTGTGCCAGATTTAGTCTCTTCATACACTTTGGTTGGAGCTATACTGAGTTGCATGCAAGCAAAGTGGAAGGGAGAGCAGATCTGTTCAGAGCAGATTTAAGTTTTTGAAAACTGGAAACTGAAGAAAGAACTCAGATTACATAACAGCAGACAAATTCTGCCCCAACCAGAATATATATATAACTCACATATAACTCTTTTGAGGTTTAACAGACACTTGTTCAAAGCATGTCTCATTTGAATTGATTCAGAACTGCTCTACCTGGGAGGAAACTACTGACTTTATTCACCATGTACGTATTTTGTACTTGATCCAAAACTCTTTGTGGTGAATGAGAACTTTTCCGCTGATTATGAAGGACTTTTTTTTCAGGTTCTAAATGATAATTTCGGCCTGACAAATTTTGGAGCCAACTTTCTGTTCCATGTGGAAAGGATCAAGAAGGTCATTTTTGTTTCCCCTCTGAGAAAGCATTTTAATTAATTAACTGGAGTTTCAAAAAATGAGACTGCTGTACAAAGGTCTGATTTAGAAGACTTGTTCAGATTTATCAAGATGGAAAAAACAAGTAATGTCACTAGCAGGAGCTGCATGTAGGCACACTGAAGCAAATAGAATATAAAATCAGTGCTAAGCAAGACTTTTCTTCTTGAGAACAGACAGATTAGACATAATTCATATAAATGAATATTCCTAAATAAGCGTATGTGCAGAGATGTTTCAGAAGTGAAGAAGGCAAGAAGACCTCAATTTCAGCTTTTCTGAAATACACACACACTCAGAAAGTTACAGTGTCAATCCATCTCTTCAGAAAACAGACTATAATCTCTTCTGCAAACATGCCTACTTTCTGCCAGTATTATTACTAAAATTGTCCCGTATCCAACCCATCTGTCTTAACTTGATGACAGAGAACAAAATAAGCTGGAAGTTTCAAATTATTTAGCAGTCTTTAATCACTCCAACTTTTGAATCTCCAGGTTGAAATCCTGGCAGGATTTGAAACAATATATAATTACATTGAACAATCAATAGAACTTACTTGATGAGACAATGAGCATAGATTCCACTTAAGAAAGCAAATTATGTAGCCTACTAGATTCATAGCTATCAACATGTTCAGTGATTCAGAAGCTCATTAAAATCTTAGCTTGTATTATCTCAGTTCTACATAATTTTAAATCAAATACGTAATTGCTTTATGGGCGGTAAAAAATACTCTGAAATAAAAAGTAAACTTTTAAAATGAAGCTAATGAAGCAAAGAAAAAAAAAGAGGTTAAAAGAAAATGTGAAATAGTTGAAAAGACGTTTGAGTTTGCTAACAAATAAGAATAATGCAGTGAAAATAAACTTGTCTTAGACTATATCATCTTCATCTCCTCTGTCCTGATGGAAGTAATATCCTCTGTAGTAAGCAAAATAATCCAGCTTTTGTTGGTTGACTTTTCTTAGAATAAATGTTCATGTTTTCATGACAGAAGTACCTGAGATACCACAGGTAAAGTTATCATACCATCACAGAACATCTCAAGTTGGAAGAGACCCACAGGGATCATTGAATCTGACCCCTGGCTCCAGACAGCACCACCCAAAATCCAAACCCTGTGTCTGAGAGCTGTGTCCAAATGCTCTTTGAACTCCAGCATATGGGGCCATGCCCACTGCCCTGGGCAACCTGTTCCATTTCAGTTAAGCAAGTGTCTTAAATCTCTTCTTATTTACACAAACAACTGCATCCCCCCCACGCCCCCCCAGAAAAAAAAACAACAAAAAAAAACACAACAAAACACCACCACAATACCCCATGGTCCTCTCCTGCTTTGCAAAATAACAGGTTAATATAATAAAATAATCCTCCTCGTCCCCTCCCAAGATGTTGTAATTGCATGCACATGATTTTTTTTTGCTAACAGTGCTACAATTTTAGGTGCCTAATGAAGAAATGCTTGTAAGAGTAATCTCTGAATTGCTTGTATATGCAAGGAAGACCATTTTAAGGTGGGCAAAATGAATCTATCTTCTGAAGTGTCTGTTCTATCTATATTTAATGTATAGAAGTGTAGGCTTGTGTTTGAAGAGGAATTTTATTAGACACATAAATTTAAGACCAAATGGAGATGCTTAAGAGTGGATTTTATTTTATTTTATTTCACTTTGTTTTGTTTTATTTTTACTTCACTCTCTGGAAAGAGAGGTTGTAGGCACTCTACCTTGTCCATATATGCTCTTCATCTGATCTTCAAGACTTAGGCAAGCATGATTTTTATAGAGATAAGACTTGTCTATATTATAGTTCATCATTTATTTCCATAAGATGAAAAAGAAATGTATAAGTCAGTGTAGGACAAAAGGACATTCCTGCATTGTGCAGGGTGTGGGGTCTCCCTCTCTATTAATACATGTAATGACACTTGAGAGGAATGAGCCACACTGGAAAGCCAAGGCACCCAAGTGGGTGTTACCTCCTCAGGGTGAATGACACAGCACTGCCTTCAAATGGCTTTATTGCTTGGCTAATTTGGGTTAGACTGTCCGTACAGCACTATGTGAGTGTATAAAGATGTTGGGCTGTCACCAGAGCAGTACAGTATTTATTAGAGAATCCTAACTCGCTGCAGTAGGAAAGAGAAAAGGCAATACTGCCTATTCCTTCCTACTTGAGGGAAAAACTCTTTGAGCTACAAAAAAGGAGGCCATGGATTTATATTAGTCAGACCTACTGACTCTTTTTTTTCTTTTTGTGCACTTAGCCACCTAAACTAAATAAATCCATGCTTGCCTTCTAAGCTGGGAACATTCAAGTATGAACTACTATCATATTTTATAAATAAACTAAAGGAAAGGTCATGGATTGCCTAAGGAACAGAACCTGGGACCTCATGTTATAAGTTTTAAACTTAACAAATCATCCACATGTACTCTCAGATTGAATATGCTTTTCATAGTAACTCTGTAACTACTAATCCACACTTTTATTCTGCATTCAAGTGTAACAACCAAGACTCCCAATCTTTAGCATGACAATTAGGCTAAAGTTACCTCATCTGGGTTGGATATCTGCTTTGAGATCTCTTCTCACAACTGAGTGATAGAATTAAATGTCTCCAGTATTCAAATGCACTTATTCTTTGAATAAGAACATCATCATTGCATAGACATGTGATCTTTCTTGTTTTTCATCTTATTTTATTCTACTTAATTTTATTTACTTTTGGTCACATCATGAGAAATTATGCCAGAAAACGTTGTTCTGATACAGGAAATATTAGTGTCCAAAAATTACCAAATATTCAGTATTAAGGTATTTGATCTCTCTTTCTTGGCCTGAACATTTACTTACTGGTGTTTAGTAAATTCATAACAAAGAAAAAAAAGTCACTAACAAAAATGTTTAGTGACACAAAGAAGTGCACTCGGTATATCCTATAAACTCAAAACCTGAAAAATCAGGTGTTGAAAAAGAAGATTCCTGAACTCCTTATCACTTTTTCACTGCCAGAAATACTGTCAACAGCATTTCCCGAAACCACATGAACATTCTACTTTCATCTACAACAAACAAAAAAAGAAGCGTGTATTCCATCTCACAGACTGGTTTATACAGTTCCTCAGGGTCTCAGGCTTGCTAAGGCATGACGCTTCCCAAGTACACAGAATGAGTGTGAGTCAGAGGGACCCATCTGTTGATACAAAGAGCATCTGAGGTCACTCTGAAGACTTTGGAGTGTGAGTTTGGTGAAGTTTTTGTTTATACTACTAGGAGATTTCCAGTAAATGATACAAATACCATATCTAGCCTGTTTGCCAGTAAACACTAACTGCAAGATACCTATGGAGAAAGGTTCATTTTAGAATAATTTCAGTCCATTCATTTTTATCTTTCTTGAATCCAAAAATTCACTTTTAAATGTTACTGGCACCACATGAAGTGACAGAGGCATATGAGACAATTGATATTCCTGACAAAACTGACAATATATAAGACTTCGGTAGAATAATGATGTAGAAAGTGATTATTTGGCTAAAAGAAAAAAGTAGAAGAGTCTGTGTCAAATTCAAACATTAAATATCAGTGTAAACATCTGTTGCTGTTCCTGTATTTATACCTAAACATCTAACCATAACTGGGTGAATCAGAAAGCATTGAAAAGCCACAGAAGTAAGAAACTTGAAAAGACAGCCACTGGTGAATCCTCATTAAGATACAACTGTACCCAAATGCACTATGAAGGAATTGATTTTCTTTTAGAGTGTCATACGTAATTCCTGAAGATTCAGCAAATGCTTTAGTTGAGGAGAAGCATATTCATATGAAGATTTTGGGCTGTGCTAATGTAAAAATAGGTCCAAAATTATGAGGATTCGTTAGTTTTTTGAAAAGCAAACCAAATGAAAACAAAAACCAAAAAAGCTCTACCAATAATACAGAACTGTAATAGTAATAAATAAAGTATAGAAAGGCAAAGAAGTTGACAGAGATGGAGAATGTTTTCTACATGTAGGGAGGCTAAACTGAATGCACCTCTTCAGCTTGAAAAGGGCAGTATAAAGGATTGAAAGATTTTCACAACTTAATGAATATTATGGAGAACTGAGAAGACTCAAAGGATTCCTTTCAGTACAGGAACTCAGGGACACGCACACACACACAATAAAGTTATCAGGTAATGAGTTTAAAATAAACGGAAGGAAATGCTTTTCCATAACATTGCATAACTGCATTGTGAGGTCATTTCCCCAAGATGCTGTGGAGGCCAATATTATAAATGGATTTAAACAAGGTTTAGAGAAATTCGTGGGAACATCCATAAGCAACTCAGATGCGATGTCTGGTTCAGGAAATATTTAAACTGATCTCTGCTGGAGCTGAGAGGTTAGACAGAGGGTCAGGCACTTTGTACATGCCTTGCTTTTTCCACTGTTTCTGCATATTCACTATTGGCCATAACATCTCTGAAATTCATCTCACCTTAGAAGGGGTAAGCGTCATGATGAAGAAAAACTTGTGACCTGAGATATTTGAGACAGAGTAAGAAAGTTTACAGAATCCATACAAAATTCAGTTTGCACATAGAACAGAACTTTGAAATTAAATGATTTTTTTTTCTTTTATCTAGATAAAGAAAAAAGCTGAATTGTCTCTAGATTTGATTCATAATTTTCTCTACCAGTACCATAGGAACAGTCTTACTCCCCTCCTAAGTCTGATGACCAAGATTCTCAGTCTCACTGAAGGTAAGGCCCAGTGTCATCCAGCTGCAAGAAAATCCCAGTATCCTATAAAAGTAGTATCCTATGGAAGGGAATTGTGTGTAAAGGCCATTTGAGGAAGAACAGCATTTCATGAAAAGAAGCAATGGGAACAATTACTCTAACATCATCTGGTGTCACTTATGTGTCTAGTCCAACACTCAGTTATTTCCTGCAGAAAATCACCATTTAGGCTTCTTCTGTACCTAGTAAAGAGGCAGAAGTATTAAGAATAGAGTGGTTCTGTTCCCTTTCGTTCACCACTGACTATAGAAGGTTCATGAATAATTACTTCACTAGTAATTCACAACATTTTATATAGCTATAAGAGTAAATGTAAGACAGATAGTCCAATTCCTCAAGTCAACTGTCCTGTCAGTGCCAAGGGTTTCTTGTCACTGAATTCTGTGACAAATCTGTGGTGAATCTCCTTGAACATTTTGATGTTTTTTTTTTCCCAAATGTGATTTTCCTTCTGAGCAACTGATGTCATAAGTTGTAGATGCCCCCTCCCTGGAAGCATTCAAGGCCAGGCTGGATGGGGTTTTGAGCAACCTAGTTTAGAGGGAGGTGTCCCTGCCTGTAGCAGGGGGTTGGAACTAGGTGATCTTAAAGGTCCCTTCCAACACACGCCATTCTATTAATCTATGAAATAAATCAAAATCTAGTAATATATAGTGGATTTTCAGCCCTACTAAGCCTTTTATTTAATTCAAGAACTAGATATAAAATAAACAGTAGCAATTCAATTCTTATCCATTTATTGCTTTTTCAGGGTCCCTTTGTGTGTATGCCATCATCATCCTAATAGCTACTTGGTCAACGTGCAGTATCCTTGTATTTGCATAAATGCTGAGACTGACAGTAAAGTTTCCAGTTAGCGCCAAGTGAGTTGGTGTTCTTGTAATGTTAAACACTTCTCCAGCACTCAGAGACCACGCATCTCATTTCATGTGGGATACTGAACAATTAACATCTTTCAGTCACTTAACTACTAGGACTGAATATGAAGTGACAACTTGGAGTCTCACCATGAGCAAGTCATGATCTACTCAGCCCCCCTGTATATGCATTTTTAACATAACTGAATTTAATTACAATGGAGGATTTTGCATTAGAAGAAACTGTTTAGTGTTCTACAGCATGCCTCAATTACAAATCTGATACTGTGTGGGGCATTTTTCTCTTGTAATTATACCTTATACCCTATGTATTTATATAATATATACATAATTAGTAGTCAAAATTTAAATGAATACTTTAATGAGATAAATTGTAAGGACTGCTACCAAAATTTAAAAAGACTATTGAAAATGATTGTTTTCTATGAGAATAGATGATAAATCTAATCTGTATTTACATACTATTCAATTTAGGAAGTTATCACGTTAATTCATTCACCATAAAAAGGAGAATATATTCTCAGTGTTTTCAGTCTCTAGCCATGTATTTTCTCTATAATGGTGCTAAGATAAAGCCTTTTAGACTTTCCAGAAATCTGGAGGCAATGTTCTAAAGATTTCAAATAATGCATATTGCTATTTTATGAATTCTAGAAGGTAAACAAAATTATATATATATCTATACAATATCTATATAACATCAATCACACAATATTTATATATAATGTATATTATATAATTTTGTTTATTGTTTATCTTATATATTATATATATAGAAAAAAGAACTAATATCTGTATTTGCAGTCCCCTTTTTCCATCTTCTCTTATTGCAAGATATTGATGGAATGCAGGCAACTTGTTTATTAAGATTTTTTAAATTTAATTATACGTTTTTAATTACCTCTTGATTTTCATCTTGTGACAGGAAAGCAGGCAGAAAGGAGAATGTGTATCTGTTGAGCATATGGCTCTTATAGGTGCAAATATAGCATATCCTGTAGAAATCTTACTATCTTCTGTTTCCTTATTTAATAGCTGACACACTTGTTACCAGATGTGCTTCTGGAGGGTTCGGGTTGTTAGGGTGATAGGTCTCTCCCCATGATGCGTGCCACTGGCTAACTCTGGTGGGACTGACGGCGCTGGCTGCCTACGGCTAAGGAACACCTATACGGACCCGGATACACGTGGACAGTATGTGTACTATGGCAATTGGCCAGAAGCAGCTCACGAGAGT
>JANHGO010000037.1:19564136-19599905 GCA_024606505.1 Aquila spilogaster | reverse complement strand
CTACTACAGCAAACCCTGCAAACATGCATCTTTTATCTCCAGTCTACTCCTTTTTTCCATTTTGTGTGTCCAGATCATTTACATGTATACATGTAAAACACACATATTTTATATATAAGTTAATAGTATTTTCACATGTATGAATAAGCCAATGGAATTATATAGTATAAAATATAACTGAGTTGTTAAAATTTGGGTGGTGATAATTCACAATACCTTGAATCTGTAAGAAAATAAATATAAATCTTCTTTCTCAAATAGAAAATAGCAACCTGCCTTTAAAATGGGAATATCGTGCCAGTGCAACGTGTCTGCCCAAGTGAAACCACAAACCCAGGGTTACGATGTACCACCCTCTTCTGTGCCCAGAGAGGGAAGAGAAACATTGCATTGTGACACTAGGCAAAGCCTCTGCTGACTTTCCCTGGGTCCCTGACTAAAGCAAAATTAAATTCTCTACAGTTATATTCCAGGCAGAATTGCCTGTAATATGCACAGAAGAAAGGCTGTATTTGAACTTACAGCCACTGTACATAAGTCAGAAACCCTGTATAAGGAGCAGCTTCATGCTAAGGATCTTAATTCCTCCCTCAACTTCAGGCTTTTTCTGAAAGAACCTGAGGATCTGGTTAACCTCTGACTTCTCCAAGAAATCTGGAATCTCTTAAGGTCCTTAAAGATACTGCAGAGAAGTCTCTAGCCCGATGGTCTACCGGCCTCTGTTGGCTAGTCTTCATTATTTTTCCCCAAACTTTAAATTAGCCCAAGTGGCTTAGTCTGCAGATTGATTTAGCCTCAGCTGAAAGCGATGAGGATTTTTCCATTCATTTTAGAGATTGCCGGATCAGACTTTACTCATTTTGTTCCTGAACCAAACCTTAATGGTGTCAATAAAGTGCCTTTTATGCAGTTTAATGGGCTTGCAGTCATTCCAGTAGTTCCCTATTAAAAAAAAAAAATAATTACTTATTTCCTTAGTCTTCTTCCAACCAATGTGGTTTTGGCGTCTTTTTTTTCATTGCGGCCCCTCCCAGTCGGTTCAAATTAGCTTGCTCATAGAGAATGTCAGCACTGAGACAAAGACTCAAATAAACACAGAGACGCAGCTATGCTGTGAGAGCTGGTCCTCTCAGGATACACGAGAGGGAAGATAGCAGAGGAAGCTTGTTCTGTTTCATAGCTACATAAAAGACATCAGTCCCTCAGGTTCTTTCTGCGCTGCGTTCAGGCAGCACAATGTAGGCACTCACTTCAGCACAGCCAGCGTGTGTCACTACGAGGGAAGCTGCAGTGCCACTGGCTTTGGCGTAGGCTGAACGAGGCCATTTGAGATGCGGGGTATCTGATTAGGAAGCTTGCCTATGCGCACACCGTAACTTCATTGCTATTAATACTGAGCTAGCTAAACTGTAGCTAGTCTGACATGCCTATGTGTGCTGCTCTAACACTCCCTTTCCAGGCTAGATGCAGCTTGCAGCTCTGAATTTGTACTTTTTAGGCTTTGATTTAGAAGGCATTGTAGTCAACCGACAGATTTCCGTTGCAGGCACCTTCCTATGCTTAGCTTACAGCTCATCAGCCTGCTTAAATGCTTACATCCCTTAAAGCACCTGAGTGTCATGAGTGAAGTGGAAAGGGATTACTTATGCACTCTTTAAGATTTGCTTTGGCAAAACAGCCTTAACAATCTCTAAATTTAGATAAAATATTGATTACTAAAAGAAACGTAAGATGTGCGTGCTGTCTGAGCAAAGTATTAGTGTCTGCTCCAAACTAACATCTGAATACTTGATAAAATTTTGTGGGTTGCAACAATATCATTATTACAGCCACAATGGTGTCTCATTTTCTATATTAAATAGACTTCAAAAATGTTGCACAATAAAAGATCTTATAAACACCGCTTAACAAATGATGCTGAATACTCAGAAAAAATGTTATTTTTTCATTTTTTTAAGCAATAAACTAAATTTTGCTCTCACTTTATAACCAGAGGCTGCATTGCTCTGTGGGTGAGACAGAGAGCTCAGTAAGTCCCCTAGCAGCAGCAGTTTGTTCCCTAGATAATGAATTATGCACCAAAATTGGTGTGTATTATGTCACTAAGATGCTTACACAAAAGAATCATTCCTTAGAAATAGGAGATTTTCTGATGCTCAACATTCTTTAAATTATTTCAGGATAAAATCACCACTATGCATTTCCTGCTCTGGTTTGTTTGGCTGTTTTGGTTTGTTGTTGGCTATATTTTAAAAGAAAGCTTTAATAAATGTGGCCATTGGTTTCCAATAGAAAGGTTTTTATCTGAGGAGTGTGTTATCGATGGCTATTCTCATTTGCAGCACTTGCACTCTTTATGGCTCTCTGCAGCTGACTGCACTGACGTCATCTCCAGCACTATCGACACATTCTTTTGTGTGGTGTGAATGAAAAAGTAAATTGATCCCAGTGGGGACTGTGCTCACAGTGAACAGAAAAAAGCTGCCACTCTGCCAGCTATAGATGGCATCAGACGTCTGTTAGTACAGTCCTTGCTTTGGCACTCAGATTAGACAGGACACCAGTTAGGGGGTTGTCTTTATGCCCCTCAAAAAATACTATGGTTTTGGGGGGATAAACTTGACACATGGAAATTAATAATGATTTAAATGGCAAAGGATGTAAACAAGAGCACCTTGTATCCTGGAGGTAAAGTAATTTTAGAAAGGACAAATATTGTTATGCCAAATTTATGGATGAAGGAAGCATAATCTCCTTGGGGTTATGGAACAAAGTCAGGGAATAAAGGGGAGTAAAAAAATGGTCACCAAATCTTTGACTTGTGAAAAAACATCCATTTTGGAGTGTTGAAATCATCTGTGCTAAATAAATTATGCCTGCCAGGCATCTGGCCCTACATGTCCTGAATTCTAGTCCTGAAGTCTAAGTATTTATTACAGGAATATTGTTTCTATAGCATGCAAAGGCAGAATTTAAAATTTTACACTGATTGAAATGTTGTTTTAGGTTTTGTTTTAGCTATTTTTTATATGAGCATTTGTATCAAAGAGAAAAAAAAGGAGGTATTTTCTAAGCTTTTCCCACATTTGCAGTGTGCATTTGCCTCCCCCTCTGCCACTATCGGTTACTAAATTTATAATGGCTAACATTTTTATCCTTTCAAAATCCCTGTGAGATAGGTCAGTACCTTCCTTCATTTAACAGTGGTGTACATATGTGCATGTGAGAGAAGGATTAGAGGAAAGGCATGACTCAGGTTCCCTAGAAAACCTGTGGCAAGGCAGGAAAAGAAATCAAAAGCTGAAATGGCATCCCAGAAGTGAACTGGTCTGTCTCCTTTCCCATCACACAACAGCTACCACAGGGTCTGTATCCTCTATCCTTATGCCAAAGGGGACTCTAGTTATGCTGCAGTATAATACTGCCAATAGTTACACACAATCAGGTGTGTACTTGGCCACTTGATTTGCAGGTTCTTGCCTGTTTCTCATCAGTTTTCTTCATTATTATCCAGCAGTGTGTGAATGCTATGACTGACTTGTCCTGGCAGACTTGGTGCATCTTGTTGTAAGGTAGAGCTATCAACATCTTACCTTTTCTCTACAATACTGACAAAATGGGAAAGCTGACCTATATGAGGTTTCTGGAGTACTAACATTGCACTTTTAGCCATGGCATTCACATACTTGGATCAGAGAAGTAACGTGCCGTCATAGCAACTGGTGGTTATACCCAGGTATATTCTATTAGAAAAGTGTCTTGTGCAGAAAGGCACCACAAATTTTGCTGCACCATAACCCCCCTGCCGTGAAACTACATATTCTGTTCAAGTCCCACTTTATAGAAAGCTTTGTAGAGAAAGTACTTCCTACCCATTTTCCAGACTGATTGATATATACAGAAAGATATGCTGTAGGTAATGTCAGCCAAATTCCCACAACCTGGCTTAATTATGGGTGGAACCCACCATTCCCCTTCAGTAAAGGAAGGGTAATTAGCTGGGTAACTCAGATGATAGGCTTTGGCTAACTTGGTTTCCTTCAGGAGCACATGCAGTTTTATTGTGGAGCGAGTTGCCCGTGTGATTGCTCTGTGCACGTCTGGTTCTATACGTAATTTCCTTATCCCCAAAAGAGAAAAAGTTTCAATTTCAGTGTTAGCTGAGAAAAAAATGGAGCCTTTTATCTCAAAGTAAAAGGATAACTGCAAGGTAGCATCTGTAGGCTGCAAAGTTACTGGTTCAAGATGGTGTTGCTGGTTCCTACCATGGGGCTTGACTCAGTGGAGCTTGTTAAACAGTTTGATTTCAGTGTTCATGTGCTTGAGACCATTTCCATCTTCTAGATCATAGACTCCAGAGGAGTAGGGAAGATTCATTTTTATTATCCTATTTTAGTATTTGAAGGGTCATTTTTAATTTTTATTATCCTATTTTAGTATTTGAAGGGGTATAAAAATAGGTTGATGCCATGGGCAGATTATTATCACTGCCATTTTGCTACTTTTTAAAAATATATATGCATTGCAGGTATGGGATTTTTTTCCTATAGTTTTTCCATATAGGTTTTATCACAAAATGACCTAGTCAAAATATGGATTTCTAAGCGCTACCTCCATAAAAATCAGAGATAAATAAAATAATTTTAAAACTCCACTAAGAATTTTGTGGTTTTTTTTTCCTTTTTATTACTTTGTTGAATGTTACTATAAATCTTTCTCAGTGTAAAAGTAGAAATAATTTTTTCTCTGAAATTTCATCTAGGCTGTATTTTTCAGGCTCCACATTAAAAGAGGTGCTTTAGGGGCCACAGAAAAAACTATCTTATTTTGACATACTTGGAAGTAAATGTTTATTATCTCCATTACAAAACATTTTTTGAAAATGAAATTAATTTTTTTCTACTAAAATAGTCTTTAAAATATTTAAAGACAAAAAACATGTAAGAAGACTGAAAACCAAGTGAAATGTCATAATTTTTTTCAATCAAGACAGTTGAAGTGATATAAATGTCTTACTTCTTAATTTTCCTTTTTTTCTCCCCTTTTTACTTTTGTTTCTTTTGATGGGGGAATTCATTCTGTTTCCCATTAAATAGACAATCTGGTGTCTGCCCTGCTTTACTCCCATAGGAAGAGCATAACAGATATACAAAAAGGACTAATATTATGTAATGGTTAAGTTTAACAGACATGAGGCTGCTAAACTGTTCAGTAACTGCCCTCATTTTACCCATCCCATGCCCATACAGCTGAGATACGAGCCTGGAGTGCATGCTGTCAGTCTAAGTACCCTTGAGCAGGGGGTTCCAGAGTGCTGAAGCACCGTCTGGCAGGGATATGTGTCTGTCAACAGATTAATACTGGGAAAGTGGACAGCACTTGAGCTGTTATGTGTTGATGTATATAAGTATGATTTTGTGCTGGAAACTAGATATTAGGGAAGATTGCCTGGATGCCCTTATCAATTAATGCCAAAAAATACATAAAAAGACTAAGGCGACACAAACTCAACCAATTCATTTTTTCATAGAAACAAAGCGGTAAATTGTCTGAGCGCAGTTCACCCTAACTAACTCCGCTGGACTGAGTGTGTAGCTCATGTGTAGCCATTGTGTTTGGTGAGCAGAGGACAAAAAGCAGCAGCATGGATCTAGGCCTGTTTTTTCTATCTCCCGTTACTTGAATTAACTGTTGCCCTGGGGTAGGGTGGCAGAAGAGGAGGTACTAAGATTTGAGCGACAAGGGTTTCAGAGATATGGAAACTTCCTTGGCATTTACAGAGCAGGGGGATTTTTCTGCACAAGTCCTGCTTATTTCCTCCACCTTCTTGTGGCTCTGCTGTTTTTATCTGCAGGAGGTGGTGTGCCTCCCCTGCTCTCCCAGGCTGGATGTCCTTCAGCCCTGGTCAGACCAGAGAAGAAATGATTCTTGTGGTCCAGAGAGTTTCACAAGAGCAGACAGGAGGTCTTGCAGGGTGAGGGGGAAAGAAGTTAAATCTACTGCTGGTCACAAGTGCATTGCTGACTGACCTGACAAATGCAATTTACCCTTTAACTCTTGAATAGGCACAGCATGAATATTGTAGAACTCCCTCCTTTGACCTCGACATTAAATTGTGGAAGATTGTTTTGTCTCTTCACCTAGTTAAGTTTCACGTCTCCTTGGTGAGTTGAGAAGACTGCCTGTGAGCACCAAGTGTGTTTGTTTTGGGAACAAGTGAGTTGGGAACATTAACTCAGTAAGTAAAATCTAGTACAGTTCACTGGCAAGCCGCTATTTGATAAAAGTCCCATTTCTTTCCCCATCCTGATCTGAGGAGTATTCAAAACAGCTGTATGATGAAAAGGTTTGTTACCTCTTACCAGTGACTCAAGCCATCTTCTTTTGCTGGCTCTGGCTGTAAGGTGCCCCTGGAGGAAATACCAGCAGTAAAAACCTGCAGCTTCCACAGCAAGTCTGTCTTCCTTGGAAGCAGATTTCTAGTTCATGAAGGAAATTTCCTTCCCTTGAAGGTGCACAACTCTTCAAGCTTGGCTTGGAGGTAAATAGTCTTTCATAAACAGAAAATACATGATTTTCTAATATATCACCGGTCACTTTATCACTAAGCTCCTATAGATGAAGCTAGTTTGAATCTCCATGTTGTTTCCTGTAAAGGAAGAGGTAGGTTAGGTCACTGCCTGAAATCTGTCATGGAAATTGAAGCTGAGCCAACAAGCAACCTTCACAGTGTTCCCGTCCTGGGAAAGTAAAACATGTCAGCGGAGGAGTTTAACAGATTTGTTGTCACGAGTATAATTTTGAAACAGAAGGCAATCTTGTCTCATAGTGCAATTTGGGAACTCCATGATTAATGCTGCTATTCAGCCAGCATGGGTGCTTTATCCTCATGTACCACAGCATCCGATTGCTGGGCGGACACAGGGGACACTTGGCTAAAAGAACAACGTGCCTGGTCCTGGGTAGGGCTATTTACACGATGCCAGCAGCACACAGATTGTTTACATTGATGTAACTGTGACCTCTGGAAAAGACCAATACCAAGAACCTCCTCTCTCCAGGTACCACTCTGCAGCTCCTATCAGCCTTCTCTGCAACACAGGGGTTCATTAGCTTTCGTTGTGTCCCCTTCTGCAGCAGTTCCCCCCACCTCTGCATTGACTGGTATCTCTCTACTCCCGGTGGCCTATGTTGCTCTCTTTTTGCTTCTATATAGGGGATTTCTATATGGTTTGAGGTTTCAGTAGAAACCATTTACTGTGGTGATGCTTGCTGCTAATTATTTCTTTCCTTTTTTTTTTTTTCCCTTCCTTTTCTCAAAATAAAATATCTCTATGAGGGGTTTATAAAATTAATAATTACTGGTGAGAAGTGAGGCCAAAAGGCAATTCATTGCATAAATAATTTCTTTTTAATTTAATTAAGTTGGTACATTACATATCTAAGTCATGTAATTCCAGTACCACAGAAAGCAGTGATGGATGCTAAAAAAGCATTAGGCAGGACTTGGGGGAAACTCCCATGGTTGGAAAATGCACTCAGGAGCACGGTAGAAGTCAGGGCAGCCTTTGGCACTCGTTCAGGGTAATGTTGTGGAGGCAAAAAGCTGAGAAGTGATTTCAATGATATGACATTACAATAGAGTAAGCAAAATTTACTTAGGTTAAGGCTGGAAAAAAATAAAGAACAGCAAGTGAAAGAGGAAATGTGGAGTGGGAGGGAACGTGCTTTATCTTGCATTCCCCAGCTAGTGACATTCCTAGCTGTGTGCAGCAGTCTGGAAGAGATGTCCAGGTGACTGCTTTCCTACCCAGCATGTGACTGTTGTGTCATGAAGCTCTCTTCTCATTGTTTTTCCAATATTTGTTCTGGTAACTCCAGCAGAGCTATTCCTTCACAGGAGAAACTGACGGGTCAGTTCTTGAGGCCTTAAAGACACAAATGGTGAAAAACACAAGGAGATGCCCTTATCCTCTTGAAACAAGTCCTCTTCTCTTCACAGAATCCTTTTCATCACATGCTGACATATTTTCCATTCAATGGGCCAATAATGATACTCATCACCCTCATTATTCTTGCAAGACTTTCACTATATACTAAAAATAATTATGGTTGTGCCATAAAAAAAACAGCATGAGGGAGGCATATAGAAACAGTGCTCAGAGAATCAGTTAGCAACAGTAATAAATATGTGAAAAAATGGCAGAATTATCTGAAATTTAAGAGAGCTCATATCCTCATTAAAAGGAGTCAATCAAGCCTAAAGCATTAGTAACCTATATATGGCATTAGAATAATGCCATTTTTGTTTTTCATATATGTGTCCCTAATGCCTTATTAGGAAATCAAATTCTGAAGTCCTTAACTCAATTTTTATTCACTCCTCACTCAGACAAAACTCTAATCAACTTCAGTCAAGACCTTGCCCCAGCATGCTAGATGAGCTGTGTCATGTTTTACTGCCATCAGATGATAATAAAAAGTTACCGCTGTAAAATATAATGAAGTAAAGGACATTTTATACTGAATGATTTAATAACACTTTGTGCTTATATTGTGCTAGCCGAGCAAGGATCTCAAAGTGCTTTACAAACACTAGCGAATGCGCTTTAAGAACAAGGTCTGTGATGAAGTACATGAAAGTTTACTTTAGCTTTCCTGACAAAAAGGCACTGTCAGGTTAGATGTATAAAACACAAGTCTCTTAAAACAAGGGATCCAAAGCCCAGTCATTTCTACATGTGCTGTGGCTCTGCTTCAGTGTGGGCACATGCTTATAGGCTTTGCTCAGATTTCCTGATGCCCAGGTTCCTTCTGCCTTGATTGGGAAGCTATTTTGTCTTAGAACTGCCTCATACACAGAATTTTCTCTGCCCCCTGTATTCCTTCAAAGGTCACATTCAATTTATCTTGCTTGGTTCATTCACTCATTCTTAGCACTGATATGTATATATATCCTTTCTAGCAATGTAGGCTGACCATCCACTCAGGTTGGGTAGTATTGGCCTCTTTTTCAGAACTACAAAATTACTCTCACTGTATTTCAGTAAGTTAATTTCAAGTGAAAATAATGCAGAAGGAAATGTAGCAGAGGTATTGGGTTATTTCTACCATGACTTGTTGATTCCTTCCCATTATTTTTTATTGTTCTTTAAGCAGAAGATAAAAATCTCTGAGTCAGGAGCCTTCTGCTCACAGTGGAAATGTTCAAAATGTAATCATAAAATTCTGTTACGCTGTCATTGCCTTTTCAGACCTTCTAGTCAGAGGAGCTTGCTTACTGTCAGAGATCAGAGATCACAGCCTGCTACAGCCACAGGCTCACAATGAATGAAAGAACGCATTAGTATTTGTTGAAGTCTAAAGCCAAGGCTTTGCTTTATTATATATTACAGCAAGGTGCTTTAGGTGCACAGCTGTAATAGTAATAAGAAGCTATCAGAGACATGGTATCAGTTCTGAGTAACAGGGAGATACCAGGCCCTACAGAGTATGTTTGAGATGGAAAAGATCTACTATTTCAGAGAAACTGCATCCATGCTGTGGTGAGATAATATATCTTTCTGCCTAATCTTTTGTGGTGTCAACTTTCATTCAGGTGATTGTTAATCTCTTTGACTCCTACTCAGTCATTTTCATGGCTTCGTCTGACCTTCAGTCCCATCTAGCACTGATAGATTCCTTATGTACCGAAAGCCTTTACTGAGAAAGGCCCACATACAATGCTTACTTTTGTTTGATAATCAAAGCACGGCCTAATATATCACACGAAATTTCATCTGATATAGCCCACCTATTTGTCTTTTCCGTGGCTTCCAAGCAGTAGACAACGGTGACTTCATTGTGCTGCTTTCCTTTTGGTCCTCTCTTTTTTTCACTCCCAGGTCTTCCAGAGTTAACATCTCACATCTCCTCATTTCCCCTCCTCCTGCCCTTTACTGAATTTCTTGCAGCAGTTGGTCTTTCTTGTTTACCCCAGGACCTGCCACAGTCAGAACTTTGTTTCCTCTGTTATCTGATCCTGAACATCTCCAGACCCTGTCTTCCTCCAGTGCCACCAGCTCTTGCACAAAGCAGTTTAACTTCTTCCTCACTGAGGTCCATGTCCACAACCTACGGCATCCACTTGTGTCTACATTTTGATTTGATCAGCTATACTGAAAATCATGTTGATGTGAGAATACATAATACAAATAACTGTGCAGAAGCCCAAAGGTGTTTGGCTGGGTGTAAAAGACAGTATTTTGTTGAGTAATGAGCCGTAAATGATAAAATTCACAATAGATGTACTTCTACAATGAATAAAGATTGTCCTTTGTGAAAGGAAAATATCTTTAGAAGCAAAATCTAAAATCACAGCCCTTATTTTCCTAATACTTCTGTAACACTTTGGTTAAAAGTTTACTTTTTGTTTGTGTGTGTACTGTTATTATTTTATAACAATATAGCATTCATTTAATATAAAAATGATGTTTGAAATTTCCTTTAACAGTTCAGAGTATTTTACTGTCAAGCAGGAACTGATCTACATTTCTATTCTCTCTGTTTCCTGAAAGGAACCTTCCAGTCCCAGAGTGACCCTTCACTAGCTATTCTCAGCACTGGTGAGTCATTCATTAGAGCTTTTGAGTCATAGATGGTATCAGTTTCACATAGGCATCAGAATCACAACTGTACTTGCTATGTAAGAAATGAAAGTAGCAGTGGGAGATAAATTACTTTGGCAAAACTTCTCTATTTTCTTGCTTTTCCACATCCTAATTTTATATCTTCTGGAGCCTGTAGACATTCATTACTGAAATGTATTGTGTCACCTGCAAACTTTGTTTTGATCAGCTTGATAGGAAAAATCAAATTTATTGGGCTTTGTTATGCTGTAGCTAGAACAGTTTTCTCCAGGCAAAGGATGTTTTACAATGACATTGAATGAGAATTTATTCCTTTGAGAGATTATAGTGAATTGTCAAAGGGATAAGAGAAGTACACTTTTTGGTAGAACTAATTCTAGGACAAAGTTCTATCTACCCTCGAGTCATAAAAGAGGTTAAGGTAGGCCTATTTGTTAGGAGAATCTTAAGCATTGAATGAATGACATTTTTATTCATTTCAGTTCATTTATTGATTTACCTGCAAGTGGCAGCCCTTTCTACTTTTATTTAGTGAAATGAACAACAACAAAAAAAATTCAGTACAAGAGGAATGAAATGTAAAAATCCTCCTTTGGAGGCAAATCTTCCATTCTTCAGTGCCACCCTCATTTGACATCCAGAGTTTCCTACCTTTAATGATGTCACAGTTTGCTCTTTTAGGATGAAAAGCTCTTTCCCCTTCCCCTCCTATCCTGGTTTCTCTAATGAACAGATTAGTACCTACACAAAAGAAAGAATTTCTTACATGTTTTCTTAGAGGCTTCAGCTTCAGTATCCTCAAAAAGAAATTCTGGTTTTAGAAAGCATAATTTTCATTTTAAAAGGACAGACTATGGGAGGGTATAAAAAAGGACTAAAGTACGTGATTACTGCAGATCTGCAACAGTGGAACATAACAACGGCTGATGGACAGGTGCTTGCTCTCATGGTTTCTGGTACAGTGTCATACTTGGCTCTCTCTCTGCTGGCGTTGCAGGTGGTTTGTGGTTGCAAAGGGGCTGTGGGAACAGGACTGAAATAAGTTGCTCTTTTAGTGGGTTGTGCTCTCTGTAGCCTGCTTGCAGCAAGATAGTTGCCATTGCATCCAGGTTTCAGCTATTCTTGGAGTCTTCCTAGAATATTTTCTCCAAGAAAATTCAGTTCCTACAAAATCAAAATATTGTAGAAAATGTTGGATTTATCTCAATTTTTTTACTTTTGCACTGGGGAAAATTTCCATTAAATATTCTGCTCATTTCTGTGTGTTCAAGGTGAACCAGAATTCTTGAATTGTCCAAATTAGTTCAGCAAAACACTAAGCTAGATATTCCTGTTGTAACGCCTTTGTAGCAGAAGTGTGTGTTCTGATCCACAGTTTTCCTGATTAGCAGCCTTCCCAGGAAATTATATTTTCCAGAATTCTTTGCAACAAATTTCACTCTGAGATACGTGGTCCATAGGAAATGCATTTTGCCTGCTTGCACAAGGGAGGAATAGTTCAGTTAATGAAAATGTAGTCATTGGCCTCTTGAACTACAGGGAAATGCAGTTTAATGTTAATATTACTTGTGAAAGACTTTTGAGTTATTTCAACAAAGAAAAACTTGGGGAAAGTTTAAAAGTTTCTTTTCATCAGAAGTGTTAAAATATAATATTCTTGACAATTCAAACGTGATGATTTTCAGTATATATATATTTATATATATATTTATATATATATTCCCATTGCACAGAAATATGGAAACATAAACTACTTTACACCATTTGTAATGTGGAGAAAATGATGAAATGTCAGGATGACTGATGGAATGGAAATTCAATATTTTTTCAGCCAAACCACAATTTTTCAGAATTTTGAATAACAGTTTCTTGATTTGTTATTTAGGACACTTCTCTAATAATACCACTAGTTGCACAAGTAGGTGAAGCTGTAAAAATGATTAAAATGTTTAATATGCTGTTCATTCAGTTGACAAAATTTTGGTGGCACTGATTTGTGTCTTCATTTTAGTTCCCTCTTGAAATTATTTACAAGCTCAAAGCAAAGTCCATATAGTTGGAAACTTGAGAACCCTGTTTTCTCTGAGGTTCTCCTTAGTTTGCTGAACACCTCTGCAGTAGTTCATGAAACTTGACAGATTTTAAAAATATTTACAAGCTTATTGCAATGCTGGCAATAATAGTCTTATTTTTCAGAGGAAAAAAACCCCAGTCCTAGGACTGTGAAGAAAGTACTGAGAAAGACTAGCTACTACTGAATATTTATGTCTGCAGTTTCACCTTCACAGTACTGCTTTTAGTTATAAAGTAGCAGCGGCACTCCATAGAAAATAAAGCAAACGTTCTAAAATATGTCCATCTTTGACTTCTACACTGCTTTTAGGAGCATCTGCTTTGTTGTGGTGCGAATGAAGATAAATCATTAATTTAAATATTGGACCCTTGGACTGTAAGCTTATCTTTCTTATTAGAAACTCAGAATATTTTTCCCCAGCCTAAAGCTTTGTTGTCAGAAAATGTAAGCAAACCTCTCTTAACAAATTCAGAAGTGGGACTTTGCATTGACTGGATCAAGGTTAGGTTGAAGAGAAACAAAGGTTTGAATATGCATCTGATAGAAACTATACTTTGAAAAAGCAGCACGTCCTTGAAAATAGGGAGCAGTAGGTTGTTTGTATGCCAGATTTAGTCTCTTCATGGACTTTGGTAGGAGCTGCACTCAGTCGTATGTAAGCAAAGTTGAAGGGCGCTGTTCAGAGGAGATTTAACTCAGTTTTTTGAAAACGGGAAGCTGAAGAAAAAGCTGGGTTTACATAACAGGGAACAAATTCTGCCTTAACCAGCTCACATACAACCCTTCTGAGGTTTAAAAGCTACTTGTTCAAACCATGTCTGATTGAAAGGGATGCAGAACTTCTCTGTGCCAGACGAAACTATTGACTTTTATTTAAAAAATTCATATTTTATACCTGATCCAAAACCCATTTGTGAATGAGAACTTTTCCACTGATTATAAAGGATTTTTTTTCAGGCTCCAAATGAAAATTTCAGCCTGACAAATGTTGGGTTCAGTTTTCTGCCCCATGTAGAGAGGATTAAGAAGGTCAATCTTATTTCCCCTCTGAAAAAGCATTTTAATTAATTAACTGAAGTTTTAAAATATGAGACGAGTGTATTAAAGGTCTGCTCAGATTTATTATGAAGGAAAAAGCAACAACTAATGTCACTAGTAGGAGCTGGACATAAGCAAGATGAAACAGAGAATGTAAAATTAGCGCTGTGCGTTACTTCCTCAGCTGCGGTGAGAACAGCCAGGTTAGACATTATTCATATTTATGAATATTCCTAAATAAGAGAAGGTGCAGAGATATTTTATGAGACATGACAGAGGCAAGAAGATCTTCAGTTCCAGCTTTTCTAAAACACATACGCGTGTGTTCACACACACGCACACAGAGTGTCAATCCATCTCTTCAGTAACAGAAATCTCAAAACTCTTCTGCAAACATGCCTACTTTCTGCCAATTTGTTATTACTAAAATTGTCTTGTATCCAACCCATCTGGCTTAATGTGATGACAGAGAATAAAATAATCTAGAAGTTTAGAATCATTAAATCATCTTTAATTACTCCACCTTTTGAACCTCTAGGTTCAAATCCTAGCAAGATTTGGAACAATATAAAATTAACATTGAACAAACAATAGAACTCACTCGATGAGACAATGAGCATAGATTCCATGTAAAGAAGCAAATTTTGTAGCCTATTAGATATTCATTATTATAAACATATTCAGTGATTCAGAAGTCATTAAAATCTTAACCTATTTTGCCTTCATTCTACATAATTTAAAGTCCAATCTGTACTCACTTTACAGGAGGTCAAAGAAACTCTGAAGTAAAAAGTACACTTTCAAAATTCCTGTAACTCCTAAACTAATTTAGCAAAAAAGAGTTCAAAAGAAAATGATAAATAGTTGTTTGTTAACGGATAAAAATAATGCAGTCAAAATGAACTTGTCCTAAAGCAGCTAATCTCCCTCAACCCTGTGTCCTGATGGGGATGATCCTGGCTATAGTAAGCGAGATAATCTATACTCTGTGAGTAGATTTATCTTTGACTAAAAGTCACATTTATCATGATGGAAGTACTTGAGATACAAAGTTATAGAAGAAGTTTTCAGTTTGACAGGTGTTTCAAATCTATTTTTTTGTTTAAAAATAATGAAAAAACCCAAACCCAAACCCCAAACCCTAGAACTTAACATTTTAATATATTATTTGCTTTTTCTCTTGCTTTGGAAAATGACAGGTTAATACAGTAAAATAATCCCCACCCACCCCCATGTTGTAACTGCATGCAGTCTATTGAATGTCAGCTAACTTGTGCGCAATTTTAAGTGCCTAATAAAGCGATGCTTGTAAAGGGAATCCCTGAGTTGCTTGTATATGCAAGGGAGGGTCTTTAAAGATAGGCAGAATGAATCTGTCTCCTGAGATATCTGTTTTTCTTTATTAAGTATAAAGAAATGTAGGCTCTTATTTGGAGAATACCTTTTCATTAGACATATTAAAAAAACACATTAAGGTGCTTAAGAGTGGCAGAGTAGACCTAAACCTCAGGTCTGTCCAGTTTTTGTCATTCCTTTAAAGAATTTGCCTTGACCTTTGTCTCATTTTTTTGGTTCCCTCTCTGGGAAGAGAAGTTTTGGAATCTCCTTCTTGTCCATGTGTTCTTCACCTGCCCTTCAAGATTTATCAAGTCTTATAAAAGACTTTCATGTAAGTAAGACTTGTTCGTATTATAGTTAGTTACTTCTTTCCACGGGAAGGAGAAGAAATTTATAAATCAATGTAGGACAGCAGGATGCCCTATGCAGTTTTTGGGGAGTGCCTCCCTATCTGAACTTGCTATGAGACTCAAAAGGACCAAGCCACGCCAGCAAGCCAAGGCACTCCGGTGAGTGGTACCCCCTGAGGGTCGCAGACACTGCACTGCTCTCAGCCCTGTCGCTTGGGTGATTCGGTTTAGACCTTCTGTACAGCATTGCACTGCCCTACGTGGGCGTTTTGAGATGTTGGGCTTTCACCAGAGCAATACAGTACTTTATTAAGGAATCCTGGCTCCCTGCAGCAGGAAAGACGAAAGGTAGTACTACCTGCTCCCTCCTACTTGAACGGAAAACTCCTTGAGCTACAAAAAGGAGGCTGTGGATTTATATTAGTCAGATCTACAGACTCCAGCTTTTATTTTCATGCACTTAGCCACTCATACTGAATAAATCCATGCTTGCCTTCTAAGCTGGGGACATTCAAGTATGAACTGCTATCATATTTTATAAATAAGCTAGAAGGAAGGTCACGGATTGCCTCAGGAACAGAACCTAGGACCTCATGCAATAAGTTTTAATCTTAACAAATCATCCATATGGCCTCTCAGATTGAATATGCTTTTCATAGTAAATCTCTAACTACTAACCCACAATTTTACTCTGCAGTCAAGGATAACAACCAAGACTCCTGATCTCTAGCATGTGACTGACAATTAGGCAGAAGTTATGTGATCCAGGTTGAACATGTGTGTCAAGATCTCTTCTCACAAATGAGTGTGATAGATCTCTGGTATTCGGATACACTTAATCTGTGAATGAAAATGCCATAATTACATGGAGATATGATTTTTCTTGTTTTTAATTTTACTTTATTCTATTTTATTTTATTTCCTGTTGGTCGTGTCATGAGAAATTATACCACAACACATAGTTCTGATACAAGAATCTTTATTGTACAAAAATTACTAAAAAGCCAATGTTTAGGTATTTCATCTCCCTTCTTTGTCTTGGCAATTTATTTGCTGAGGTTTAATAAATACATTTCCAAAAAGAAAAAAAAATCACTAGCAAAAACATTTAGTGACACTAAAGGGTGCACCAGGCACATCCTGTAAACTCTAAACCTGAGAAATCAGATGCCGAGAGAGAAGTTTCCTGAACTCCTTATCACTTTTCTATTGTCTGAAATACTGTCAGCAGCATTCCCCCAAACGACATGAACTTTCTACTTTCATTTGCAACAAACATCAAAAAGAAACGCGAATTCCAGCTCACAGGCTGGTTTATATAGTTCCTCAGGGTCTCAGGCTTGCTAAGGCATAACGCTTCCTGAGTGCATGGAACAAGTGTGAGTCAGATAGACCCGTCTGTTGATACAAAGAGCATGTGAGGTCAGCCTTAAGACTCTGGAGTGTGAGTTTGATGAAGTTCTTGTTTATGCTACTAGAAGGTTTCCAGTAAATGATACAAACCCCATATCTAGTCCATTTGCCAGTACACATTTGCTCGCTGCAATATATCTTCTGGAGAAATGCTCATTTTTAAATAACATGAAACATTCTTTTTCTTTTCTTTTTTTTCCTTTTTTTTTCTTTCTTGTCTGAAATCACTGATTCACTTTTAAATACTACTGGCACCACAGGAAGTAATAGAGGCTGATGAGATGTGGATGTGCCTGACAAAATTGGCTGTACTTATGACTTAGGAAGAATAGAGATGTAGAGATGTTATACTAATACTAAATATTAGCATAATCATCTGTTTCTCTTCCCATATTTATACCTAATGATATCTGGATAAATCAATACACTCTCAGAAGGTATTGAAATGCCACTAGAATGAGCAGCATGCTAGGCTATCTCAAGCTTTAAAACTGTTAGACAATTCCACAATGTGTGAGAAACTTGAGAAGAGAGCTGTAAGTAAAATCCTCAATAAAATACAACTGCATCCACATGAGATATGAAGGAACTGATTTTCTTTTACTGTATGTCATACATAGTTACTGAGGATTCAGTCTTGGAGGTAGTAAGTGCTTTGGCTGAAGAGAAGCATATTCATATGAACCTTTTGAGCTGTGCTAGTGTAAAAATAGTACAAAAATTGTATTAGCTGTTTTTGTGGGAAAAGAACCACCTACCAATAATGCCATATTGTAGTAGTAATAAAATAGGACTGAAAGGCAATGAGGTTGATAGAGATGGAGAATATTTTCCATATGTGGGGAGACTAAATTGAATGCACCTCTTCATCTTGGAAAGGACAACTTAGAGGAATATGACAGTTGCATAAATTTATGAATAGTGTGGAGAACAGGGAAGACTTGTTGGATTTCTTGCAGTACAGGAACTCAGGAGGACACATACACAATAAAGTTATCGGTAGTGAGTTTAAAATAAACAGAAGGAAATACTTTTCCGTATTGTTGCATAATTGCACTGTGAGGTCATTTCCACTAGATGCTGTGGATGCCAAAAATACAAACGGATTTAAACAGGGTTTAGAGACATTCATAGGAATACATCCATAAGTAACCCAGATGCAATGTCTGGCTCAGGAAATATTTAAACTGATCGCTGCTGGAGCTGAGGGGGTAGACCAAGAATCAGATACTTTATACATGTCTTGTTTTTTCCACTTTTTCCTGTATGTTCACTATGGGCCAGACACTCTCAAATTCATCCCACCATAGAAGGGGGAAGGGTCATGACCAGGAAAAATGAAAGACACTGTCTTGTAACTGGAGATATTTTGAGATGGACTTTGAAAGTTTACAGCATCTATAGAAAATACGATATGCACATAGAACAGAACTTTGAAATTAAATTACTTTCCCCCTCTTTTGTCTAGCTCAATAGAAAACCTGAATTTTGCCCAGTTCTGCTCCATAATTTTCCCTTAGCACTGCCATGGGAGCAGTCTTGCCGGCCTCCATAGCCTGATGGCCAAGATGCTCAGGGTCCCTGAAGGTAGGGGCACAGTGAGGGTCAGTGTCCTCCCGTGGGTACAGCTGCAAGACAGTTCCAGTATCCCAGAAAGGCAATGTGAGCAAAGGCCATTTGAAGAAGAATGCGGTTTCATGAAAAGAAGCAATGGGATCAATTACTTCTAACGTTAGCCATGGAAACTTATGTGACTAGTTCAAGCACTCAGTTACTACCTACAGTGAATCATCATTTGGGCTCCTTGTGTACTTGATAGAGAGACAGAAGTGCTAAGGACAGACAGAGTTGTTTCATTCTCTTTCTTCCTTGATTACAGACAGTTCATAAATATTTAGTTTACAACTAAATCACAACATTTTATATAGCTAAAGTTAGGGTAAATGTGACCCATAAGGTCCAATTTCCCAAGTGAACTCCCTTGTCAATACAAGGGGATTTTTATCACTGAATTCTGTGACAAATCCCAGAGCTGAGTCTCCCTAAACATTTTGAAATCTCATTTTGTTTTCTCCTAAATGTGATTTTCTTTCAGAAGTAAATTATGCTTTAGTCAAAGACAGTGGATTTCCAGCCCTAAAGCCTTTATTAATTCATGAACTAGATATAAAATAAACAGTAGCAATTTAATTCTTATCCAATTATTGCTTTTTCAGGGTCTCGTTGTGTATAGGCCATCATCATCCTAATAGCTGCTTGGTCAGTGTGCTACATCCCTGCATTTGCATATAAGCTGAGGCTGACAATAAAGTTTCCAGTTAGTGCCAAGTGAGTTGGTGTTCTTGTAATCTTAAACACTTCTCTAGCGATCTGAGACCACGCATCTCATTTCATGTGGGATATTGAACAATTAACGTCTTTCAGTCACTTCACCACCAGGACTGAATATGAAGTGGCAACTGAGAGTCTCACCATGAGCAAGTCATGGTCTACTCAGCCCCCCTGTATATGCATTTTTGACATAACTGAATGTAATTATAACTGAGGATTTTGCATGAGAAGAAACTATTTAGTGTTCTACAACATGCCTCAATTACGAATCTGATACTGAGTGGAGTATTTCACTCTTGAAACCATATCTTATTCTCAATATATATATAATATTAGACAGTATTTAAAATTGGGATTTTCAGGCAATAAATTGGAAAGGCTACTGAAATTTGCAAAGGCTACTGAAAATTATTGTTTAGTATGAGAACAGAGAACAGGTCAAATCTCAGTTTACACATTATTCAAATATAGGAGTTGATCACATAGATTCATTCACCACGGGAAGGATAACAGTGCTTTCAGTCTCTATCCATACATTTTCTATATAGTGGTGCTAGGCTAAGCCTGAAAGGCTTTCCCTGGAGAAATCTGGAGGCAGTTTTGCAAAAATCTCAAATAATACCTGTTGGCATTTAATGAACTCCAGAAGGTAAACAAAATTATATATATCTATGGAAAAGCTAGCTGGACTAGAAAAGTCTGTCCCCCCTTTGCTACCTCACCACCTCCTCTGATTACAAGATACTGCTAGAGTGCAGACCACTGGCATTTTTAATTACCTCTTGGTTTTGGTCTTGTGGCAAGAAAGGAAGTAGAAAGGGGAATGCTTATCTATTGAGTGTATGACTCTTACAGGCTCAAATACAGCATATCCTGAAGAAATCTTGCTCTCTTCCACTGTTTCTATATTTTATAGCTGATACACTTAAAGAATAATATATATTCGCGTATTATATAATTCTTTTATATAACTTTGTTGTCATTAGCTTTCAGAATAATCTATAATGGAGGCACTGAGGCACTGGTTTGGGATGTGACTTTCTCAAGGTCCCACTGTGATCCTTTGCCTAAACCAAAGATGGAATTCCCAACTTCTTTCTTCTTGTCTTCAAACTATTGTTTCTTATTCTAAGACACATATGTATAGCACACTTATTTGTTCTTTATCTTTTGAATCCTGATTTAGAGTTGTCTGTCTCACAAAGAAGGTGCTGGTAATTTTCATCGTATTATTTCAAAGGCAAAGAATACTAGATTCTATTTTCTTCTGTAGTTGGCTGAAGTCTCACAATCAAGCATTGCTTCCTTCAGCTTTTGAAGGAAAATTAAAAGAAGCTCTTGCCCTGCAGTTATTGGCAGCTGCTGCAGTGGTTAATTATCCATATTTCAGGCTCAGATTTGCTGTACAGCTTAATCAGCATTTCTCTAGGCTTGTGTAATCTAGGAATGGTTTTATGAAGCATGGCAAAAGTGTACATACAGGGTCACACAAAACCGCTGTGGATGAATACACCATTTTAATGTCACTATGACCATTCTAAAGCTCTGCGGGGAAACAGAAATGTCCGTTTTCTGCTGTAGAAAAGACACAGATTCTTTCAAACTTGCTGTTTTAATTTAGCCTGGAACGGCACCGAGGTGAGTGTGTACTGGCAAACAAGTTGCCTCTCCTATTTGCTTGTGTGGGGAGGTCTGGGCTCTGATGGCATCCTCACTGCGTGTTGTGTTTGTTAGTTCACTTCGGTTCTCTTTGGAGCATGAACAGAATACTTCTTCTATGATGAAACTGGCATATGGTTGCAGCAACGGTTTGGTCCAGAGGCTGTTTCTGATGGGTAGCGCGTACCACCTATGCATCAGGTTTGCTTGCTTACATGTTTTCACCCCTCTTCCAGCACATCTGTATTCCTGCAGGACCACAACATACCTGTGGTCACCCTCAGAAGTTCTCTAGCCCCATCCCAAGACATGTATGATGTTATCACAGTATATAAAAATTACTCTGGTTAATTATGACACAGCACTTGCATTACTGCAGGGATTTCAAAATTAAATATAAGAAAACAAATTAGTAATTCTGTCTCAGGGCTACAGATTTACTTCTCTGTTAGTAAATTAAATAACACAGGGATAAGACCAAGTATTGCACCAACAGTGAGGGAATGAGTCCGGGTTTTGAACCTTGATCATCTTGAGTGTTAAAGTAGTAGAACAGTCACCTGCACAGTTATCGTTTAGGCCTTCTAGTGCTATCCTAAACTACTGTTAAGCAAAGTTCAGACACACATCCAGGCTGTGTTCCCAATACGTGGTCTGGATGCTGCCACACTCTTTTACAGCAGAAAAGAGTTGAAATTAAGAATGTAGCCAGCCCTCAGGGCCAGGGAATGGGCTTTGGGATGGTTTAGGTTACTGGACTGTATCTAGAGGTGCAATGTGAGACGCATGGTCAAATGGCTGGTCTGATCCAGGGAGGCCACGTGGACACAAGCCACGCTGAGCCACCAGGCACTGGCGCCAGCCATCACTGTGTGGAGAAAATGGCTTTAGCAGCGTAGATAGAACCTAAGGTGTCCAGGGTGTTTAGGCGTATCCTCAGAACAGGCTGGATGAGATTTTCAAGGAGAAATCTTGGACGTGTAGTATGCATTATTGTGAATTAGGCGCTTCACATGCTCACTCCGAGGACTGCCTTGGCAGTTTGTGCAGCCTTTGTTTATCCTGCCTGCACTTTGCAAGACTCAGGCAGGTTCCAGCAGGAGCTGCTGACATTGCCTGCAGCAGGGGAAGGTGAGGTCTTCAGGCAGGCTGAAAGGAAGGCTGCGGTGAGACCTACTGCAGCGGTGAGACCTACTGCAGTGCTGAGGTGCACAGCAAGAGTTACAGCTGTGGGGTTCGTGCAGGGCTCACATGGCTGTGGGTCTGGAGAAAGAGACCCTCTCCCAGGCTCCCTGGGGAGCGTTAATAGCTCTATATCCCCAGACTGAATGGGGTCAGCATCCTGTGAAGGTAAAACCTTCCCTAAACGTACCTGACACCAGCAAGAAGGCCTTGCTGGCACAGGGACTGCAGTCATGAGGCAAGTTGCTCAAGGTATTTTACTTGTACGTGAAAAACACCAACCCAAAGCTGTGGCAATTGCAATTTGTGTGTCTATTTTCACCCAAGCAAAGTTGGAAATCGGCTTGTATAGGTTTTGGTTTAGTATCAGAAGCCTGACATCATATACGTCTGATGTCCCATAACTGCCCTTGGGGTATGTAATTACAGAGTTTGGGGATCAGATTTCCTTTTCAAAAAATGTCAAAGTTTTAATGTTTCCCACAGAATAAGAATTCATTTTTGTTAAATCAGTAATACAGTTTTCCCTCATTAGGTCAAAATGTTGTGCTTCATAATTTCAATTAAACTCATTTTGGCATATTAGGTAAGATACCCTGACTTTAACAATTAGCTATGATATGCAATTCACAATGAAAAGGAAACAAATAAAAAGTTGAAATTAAATATAAAAAGGTTTCAATCCATTTTTACCAAGAGCTGCATGTTATTTATTTTTCTGGTTCTGATAAAACTGTAGTTTGACAGTAAATAATTCTCTTGAATATTTTTCCCATTCTTATTACAAACATAATGAATTTGAAATGAACTAGTAGGAATATATGGCATAGAAAACATTCAAATCTCCACAATGTCTCAACTCAATTGTTCTTTTTTAGATTTGTGGAGAGGAACAATTCGATCCAGAATCGTGAAGCGTTATCTGGAGGTGAAATGAATTACCAGAGAGCAGCATATATATAACCACAGGACTGGAAGAAGACAGGAGCGACGACAGTTACTTTCCTTCCTGCTTGTTTAACTCAGAGCTCAACAGCAGGTACAGGATGTTCTGAGGTATTGCAAAAACTCATTAGTTCTCTATAAGGAAAGTTTGCCCTGGAGTTCACAGTTATTACCCTTGAAGCAAACGATGTGAGTTGAAATTCTATGCAGCTTCGGTGCAGCATGTTTCTGCATTTACTGTGTCACCTCAGCTGAACCCTTTTGGCTCTAAGAGCCTTGCTGCAGCCCGTCAGCAAAATTACAGGTTATGGTGAACAAATGCTTCAAGTTCTTGGGTAATTTCTGGATTAATCAATGGAAATTTTTACAGCTCTAGTATTTTTCTGCTGAAAGGATAATTATTTTTCCTATTTTGCCTTGAAGTGAACAAATGGATAACACAGACTCCAAGCTTAGAGTGTAAACACACATATTTCTATAGCTTCATGTACTCAAAATTTTATTCAGTTGCATGAGTTCTGTCCATTGAATTCCCCAATCTCTTACTAAACCTGCAATTACTATTGGCACTGGACAGCAGGTAGTATGCTCTTTACTTGCGGGTGCAATATGCTGAGCAGCATTCATAACACTTTTCCCCACAAGAATAATTTATTTGGATGGCAATTCCCCCATTTTGTTCTGCTTACACATTTGTGCTAGAAATCTATGAAACCTGGATGTATATGATGTAATTATGGACACAAGAGGCAGATGCATATGCAATGGACCAGATTTTGAGAGGCTTGTGCTTGGCTGTGAGAGCTGAGTTGTTAAGTGGCTGCTGCTGGCTAGTGCTAAGCTCTTTATTAACTGTAAAGCACAAGGAGCACAAGACAGAGCTGGCTTCTATTAATCTCTCCTTTGACTAGTCCTGTAGGGCGGAGCAGCTCGCCGAGGAAATGGTCCTCCTGAGTAGCACACAATCCCTTCACTGTTCCTTCTGGGGCAGCCCGGCTTCACTTCGCCACAAACACAAGGCTGACCCCAGTAAGACCTGTATGGCTCCTACCTAAGCAGCCAGGTGCACTCCTCACAAGGAAACGAGATTAAAAACACTCAGCCAAAACACTCCCACATGACAGCCCACTTGTACCATTACAAAATTCAGAGCTAGACTGAGATTTAAAATGTCTCAATAGGAATTTTACTGTCTAAGTGCTTACAACTTCCCTGTATGAGGGAAGAATCCAGATAAGAAATTCAGACTCAAATCCTTCATCACATTATAAACCAACATTTTGCATATAAACCAACTCTTTCAACAGTTTGGCATCTTCATATTTAGTTCCCCTGCTAATCCCATTTTGCTATATGGATAACTCAAAAAAAGGAAATAGTTAGATGCTGTTGTGTACCAGAGTAAAATCCAAATCTTATAGGATACATTTGATCAAAATCCAAGACTTCTAAACCTCATTATAAGGTAAACCAAGGTCAACTGCATGCATACAGTCCGTAACCTCCACTTGTAATTTAGTTCATAGCCTGAACAGGACTTGTCATTTTTCATTAGACAGTAAGCTAATTGTGTTGTTTTGCATGTAATGGAAGAAGCCCAAATTTATGGCTTGAGATAGGAATACAGTCTACAGTATTGCGAGGGTAACATCAGGGGGAACATCCTGGGCTGCGTAGTGGACTCTAAGGTGATCTATGGTCCAAATCACAGACTCTCACCTCAGAATGTCCTTGCTGCTTGAATTCGACTTTTATAATTCTAAATTATACAAGATAGAGTGAATCTTCAGGCAAAGTGCAATGTATTTAGCAATGACATGTAGACAGTTAAATGGGATCATTTGAAAGGCAGAGGATCTTACTTCAATATTCCCACTCCTGAAAGAATTGTTGACACAGAGCGAAAACGTGCAGCAACTTTGCAACTGATTTCTCTTCTCTGTTGGCAGGTGAAGGCTACTTCACCAAATTTTCCTATTTTGGCATGAGGCAGTGAAAGGCGCTCTTCATCTCACCTTTGTGCAGTGGGGCCCTATCCTGAACTAAGCAATCCCTTTCTCCAAGAGGGTTATTTACTAACAGTTATAGACTGGGGCTGTGTCTCAGAAATGCGGGCAATGAATCAAGAGGACTGAAAGCACTGCCAGTTTAGGAAATTATTAAGAGGAAGTATCAGCAGCTAATTTAATTGGTTATAGCCCTTTTGTCATGGTCAATACATAAATCTCACGGCAGGTCATAGCTGGTGCTAAACTCACAGGCAAAGAAGGACACAGTGGAGCAGAGTCTGTGGGTTGATCCAATTGCCTCCTACTAAGGAGACAAATCCCAAAGTGAGGGAGCATCAATGAAGACTGAATGCCAGCTAGACTAGATTTTGGCTGAATTATTAAAATGAGCTGTCTGGTTGTTAGACAGAGGCTGTCACTGTGACATTGTTATGACACCTAAGGTTTTGAAGTATACAACCACTATGCAGTGGCTTTTCTTGGTAAAAGTGGTTTATAATTCCATTGTTTCCACCCCTGTAATCTGCTTCTAGCAAAAGTGCTGTCAAAATGGAACCAGGTTGCAGTAGTGGATCTTTGCAGGTACTAATGTTTTGATCACTGACCTTATTTTGATTCTTAGGATTGGACTGCTGCTGAAGACAATCAGAAAAATGTGAAACCTTCAAGTTTCAGGCTTCTTTGGTGTCCATGTTTCATGGATATGCAGTACAACTGTTCTTACAGTGACCTGACACATCCACAACTTTGTTCAAAGTTTCATGCCATAATGTTGGCAGGGAGACTAAAGGGCATGAAGCATTATGGCAAAAGCTGCTATCCAAATAATCACATCTCCTGAGCATCCTCCAGCACTGACTCTGAAACTATCCCTATATCCGGTAATTTTCCTCCACAAAAGTAAAAACTGAGATGGTTGTTGTAATTTAGATTTGGAGGCTGCTGGATAGTTGCGATGAAGGCTCTAATTTGATACAGACTAACAATTTGACATATGTGTGCTCTTTCCCATGTAATGACAAAAGCCACTAGCTAAAGTAGTCCATCAGACTGAGCCAATGAGGCAACTCAGCTGTGTATTCAAAGTATGAAAGCAGAGTGGCGTTGAGCTCAACAGTTGGACTGGCAGCTGCCTTATCCTATTTATGTATCAGTCTCTGATGATAGGAAGCGGTGGTAATGATGGGCCACAGACCTGATGACCTCCTGTTGTGGTTTAACCCCAGCCAGCAACTAAGCACCACGCAGCTGCTCGCTCACTTCCCTCCCATCCAGTGGGATGGGGGAGAGAATCAGGAAAAAGAAGGTAAAACTTGTGGGTTGAGATAAGAACAGTTTAATAGGACAGAAAGGAAGACAATAATAATGACAATAACAACAGTAATAAAATGACAATAATAATAACAAAGGAATTGGAATATAGGAAATGAGATGCACGATGCAATTGCTCACCACTTGCCGACCGATGCCCAGTTAGTTCCCAAGCAGTGATCCGTGCCCCCCCCAGCCAACTCCTCCCAGTTTCTATACTAGATGTGATATCACACGGTATGGAATACCCCTCTGGCCAGTTTGGGTCAGCTGCCCTAGCTGTGTCCCCTCCCAACTTCTTGTGCCCCTCCAGCCTTCTTGTTGGCTGGGCATGAGAAGCTGAAAAATCCTTGACTTAGTCTAAACACTACTTAGCAACAACTGAAAACATCAGTGTGTTATCAACATTCTTCTCATACTGAACCCAAAACACAGCACTATACCAGCTACTAGGAAGAAAATTAACTCTATCCCAGCCGAAACCAGGACACCTCCCTGGAAAGTAGAAAACTGTACTGTACATTTATTATTAACAAGGACAAAAATTTCTGTTCCATAGCAGAGTTCTTCTAACTTTGCAGCAAAATAAGATTACGCATCAAATTCCTTTCAATAATGCAAAACAGCCAAAGCCTCAGCTCACTGGCTTCTCTAGACAAACAGAGAAAGTCCAGGATGGTGCATACATAGAATCTGGTCCATACTTTCCATCTTTGATGCCAATGATGTTGAGATAACCCCTTTTCCAGCTTCTGTTATTGTTATTGCCTCATAAATCAATGCCTCGGTTACTTATGTCATTCCAGTAACCTCACCAGAACTTTGATTACATTTACATGACTTGGCAGCATACATCATGTCTATACAAAAATATCCCAGACAGACAAACTGACATGGGCCCAGTACCACAGAAAGTTCCAAGTGTAAGGACCATGTTTTACCAAGGATTTTACACAACAAATGAAAAAACTCAAAGCTGGTTAATTACATAGTTTATGCTGAAAAATAATTTAAATGTAATAGTATGGAATCAAATTAATTTTGAATGAATTTGCAGGCTCTTAACAGTTTCCATATTACAGGAATCACGTAGACGGTATAATGGAAAAGATCATATTATTCTTTGTACTTTATTCTAGTCAAAATTCTATATGAAATTAAAACAAAAGGAGTTTATGTTTTGTGAAATTTGATAGCAATGGTGTTCAGTAACTTATTAAAACAGCAAGAGCAGCCACACAATTCCAAATTATAATATGCAACTAATTATGCACAAGTTTTGAAAATCAATATAACTTTCATGTACTGTACTGGCAACAGTCAAATTACATGATGGAGATTTTTCTTGTTTTGAACTGCAAAAACCTCTTTTGAGTTGTGTGCATGTTCATTTGTGAGTGGGAAGACAGGTGAAAAACATGAGGTAGAAAGATATAGAAAAATTGTAATTCTGCATTTTCCTGTACAGAGTGATGATCCTCAGAGCAGACCCGAGGAAGGAGACAATCCAAGTGGCCGCATCCTGGGGTGGCGGCTTAGGAGGAGCCGTAGTGTGATCTTTAGCCAGTCTCATTCTGACCTTGCTCTGTTAGCTCTTTAATTGAGGCATTATCTCAGGTTAACATAGGAGCTAATAGCTAAATCCAAATGTTATAGGACTGTCAAGGCTGTAAGGGCAGTTATTGCTTCCCTCTCAGCTTCATCATGTATCCATAAAATATGGTTTGATAGTCTGCTATTTCATTAAATAGCATGCATCTACATCAGTAGTGGGAAAAGGATTGTGATCCAGCCCCTCACAATGTCTACCTTAACTAGTTAATGACTACACAGGGTTTATTTTTATAATAAGCACCTTTTTTTTTCATTAACTTCGGTTTCCCACTAATCCCAGTCCAATCAGACTCTTGCAAATGGGAGAATGAGGAATATTTTTTTCAACCATGGACTTTTCCCAGACCACTTCAGAAAGAGATAAGCAGCAGTCTCAGTAGCTGCTACATCAATTCTGGGTGCTTCTCGACCTTTCTAGCTGAGATGCTCTGCAGTCTGTGTTTATTTAGAGACATTGTGTTTAAGTACAAATCCATGTCTCCTCCCTTGTTCCCCTCCCACCATTAACAAACCAAACCAAACCAAACCAAACCAAGCCAAAACAAAACAAAACAAAAGCAATACATCCTGTGGAAGATCCAGGTCATCCATTTTGTGCTTAGGCAGTATATAAGGACAGCACTCATGGGACCTGTTCCAGATGGGATTTTGCTCTTGCTGATCTCTATTCTGCTATACATTTCCTCATCACAAGGTGATGCCAGAATAACTCAAGTACCCAGCTCTATGGGCATCATGATGATGCAGAGGAATTTCTTTGCCTGTGGGCTCTTCTACCTGATCCACTACTGCAGTGAGAACACAGCATTACAAAGGCTTATATCTGCTGTATGTTTATTCTGGTTTTTTTTCCTTTATTGTTTATTCATGACAGTGACTCAGAAATTATGCAGTATTCTAATTATCACAATTGTGTCCAAAAGAAGCCTTTCTATTACCAGTACCTCGATTTCAGTATTTGGACCACAGGACAGCATTTAGCTGCAGCTGTTGAAATTGGCTGAATTTTTATAATACCAACTGCTGAAGCTATAGTATGGCTATGATAATCCTACCATTTATATTAGCAAAAAAGTAATTGAATACTAAAGCTGCTCAATTTGCATTACAAAATCATTTCAGTAAAATAATAGCAAGTATGAATCTTTATTCTTATGGCATCAAATAAAACTGTCCTTTTGCGCATAAGATTTATTTCAAAATAGAATTAACCATGAACAGTTCTACAGGGAATTCCTGCTCTTTTTTCACATGAGTTTTAAGCAGCTTTTTCTAAGGCAGGAATCAATATGGATGATATTACAATTCAGATGGGCAAAATAAACAAGTACAATTTCCTTTAATCACCTATGAATATGCATAAACAAAATATCTCCTCTGTGGTTTAGATATCAGAGGCTTATTGCAAGTGTAGGAAAGCTTTGAAAAAAAAACCAAATCGAGGGAAAGTCAATCAGCTGAGAATAGTCAATCAAAAAACACATCCTTCATACCAAGTAGATTAAGTGGCAAAATGATTTAGGTATCATGTAAGTATTCCATAAAGCCCACAAGATTTGTTGATTTTTTTCAACCTCAGCTAAGACAACATCCTGGATAAGTGTTACAATAGTTCAGAACAAACAATGAAAACCAGAGAATGGCATGTTCATTTTCAAATATTTATAGAGTGATTTGGATAACTTTGGCAAAGGAAGAACAAATCCATCTTAATGGGTATTAAACAGCAAATAAAACTGCACAAGAGACTCCTTGGTGTAAAGAGCTTAAAGACTAATTGCAGGCACTGTACAATGAGCAAAAGGAAAGAAGACACCTCAAACATGTGGGATAAGAAAGGCCAACAATTATGCTTTCAAGGTCACACAGTTAGCAAATGTTAACAGCTGCATGATGCCTCTACACATATTATTAAGGAGAATCTGATTCTCCCTTGGACGTAGGTTTCCTTACTCTACCAGAGTAGCAAAAGAAGCTTTATTTGAAATAATGTTTAACTCCTGAATGGACTAAGGGTCCATTTACCCATCTGAGCAAATTACCATGTCAAGAATTTGCAGGTCACCTGAGCTGCAGTATCTATCTATGTGTGCTCATCAAATACGGATTCATTCAACTTAACCATGGGCAAATGGGAAGGCTGAAATAGAGCTATACTACTCTCCATTTGATAAGAAAACGCACAAATCCTGAAGGGGCTATTCAGATGTCAAGAGGTAACTTGTAAAGAAAAAAATAATAGAGCCCATGTTCAAATCTTAAGGTAATCTTGTAGGGAAGGTACAGGAGAAGCAGCAATGGTAATAGTTTGGTGAAAAAGGGTTATGAAGATAGTCTGTGTGTAAGAGAGAAGACTCCTAGATCCAAGGAAATTGGTGTTATTTATGGAGCAGTGACTGCACATAGTAAAAGCTAAGGTGCTTAGGAGACCTGGACATGCTGAATACAATCATGATAACTTCTCACTTAGGACAGGTAATAAAGAATAAAGAGAGGTAATAAAGGAATTCAGGGAGCTTAGTACTGGTCTCCATTGACTTCTTTGGGAGTTATGAAGTTATCAACAACTACACAAAACCAATATAAATTATTGTCCAAAGAATCATAGTAGTATGTTTTATACATTTTTATACTAATATCAATTACCATTCAAGAATAAAGTGATGAGGAATCAGGCTTAGTGTTCATACAAATTTGAGATCTTCAGATGAAAGGCACTGAAAAAGCCACACGTTTTGTAGTAAAAATGAGGTAAGGCTCAGTTTTTTTCCTTCTCTCCAGTGTTACTACCTGTAGGATAAAATCAGAGACAAAATGCTAGTCTGTGCCCGCTTTGATTTTTAAGAGCAACCCAACCCTGCTATCTCTTTTCAGCTGGAATTCACATACGAGCTGAAGAATAATAATTTTGTTTGGCATGTGTGATATTGTCCAGCTATTTTTACAAGAATGCTGAACGCAGCTGTATGTTTCAGTCTCATAATACACTTCTTGCTTGGTTACACGATACAGTTATTTCATACCCAATGCTGTTAAAAGCAACTGGGGTCACTAGCTTCCCATCTAACATTTCTGGCTCATGGAATTTTTCAAATTGATAAATAGGTTCAGTGTGGGTTCAACACAGTTTTCGAGCCTTGCTTTTTGCTAATACTTCTTAAAATTCCAGCTCCTTCTCCCTCCTTCTCCCCAGGCATTGCAGATTAGACATAAATAGACACCATTCTCATTCATGTCACTTGTGGTTATGATTGCCTTATGACTCCTGAACTGCTGGGAAAGTATACATTTTCCATAAACTTTTGCCTTCAGTATTTACCTGCTTGTCAATTTAACATTCATTCTTCTGATGCCAAGATATATTGTGTATAATTCTATTCAGATTCCAGCTTGCATTTTTCTTCTAGTGGTTCAGAAAATGTAAGTAAACAGAACCATAACAGAACAAAAAATTTTTTTTCCCCTTTTTGTGAACTTTGATTTTATTTTTCTACTTTTCTCTCCAGTATGTATATACGTCACCATGTGAAACCTTCATCAGGTGCAAATGAGTACAACCCTGTTCAGCTGAATAAAAGATGTTAATTTACAGCAGCTGAGGGTATGGTCCCAAGGTTAGAATATAACATTGCTTTAGAATATGTTTTTCTCTAATGTGGTTCTGACTGCTTCATTACTATATTAGTTTCTACTGCAAAGAATATATGCCTTTGCTTTACTGTAGGAGAAGGTAAATTATATGATTACATACTTATTGTCTTTGTGTAGAGTAGCACACCTGAGTTGATAAAGAGCAACCCCAAGGTAATAACCCCATGCCTGACGAGTAACAGGTGTACTGTGCAGATAGCCGAAATTCTTTGATCAAAATTAATAATTTAGCAAAACTGATTTCTCAACTTGCAGTCATATTATATTGAAGTTTTTCAGGAAGAAGTATTTTGTACTAATTTCTTGTGGCTACAGACAATTTTATACCATCCTCCTTTGTCCTGCATTCTGTATCTCATGCACTATTTTCTTCATGAGTAATAGCACAGATCACCTTTGTCTGAACATTGTCATTCACAGCGTTCATTATTTCAGTGTGATGTTCTGCCTTCTTTTGAATTTAATCTCTTTGAGTTGTGTTTCTGAAGGTATTCTCCCAGATCTAATGGCAAAGTCAGATCAGTCACACTGTTCTTAGACTGTTTTACCCTGATTATCTTCATGGAGATGCTGCACATGTCCTGATTTAATCTTGCATATCTGAATGGTTCTGCTAAAATGTGCAAGCTGAACTTATCCCACTAAAGAGAATGCATTGTGTTCACATTTGGCTTTGACTTAAAATGTATCAGTACCTATTAACTGTGCTGGTAGTCAGTATTACCCAAAACTTTCCAGTATGAAGAGTGGTTTTGTGATTCTTAAAACTCTGAAAAATACTCATTATGTGGTAGAAACCTTGTATTCAGATTGAATACTTTAATGATTCCCACCTAAATCAGCTCTACTCTTTCTGAAAATACCTTGTCTTGCCCATCTAAAGATAACCTTACAGCTGCTTATTTGTGAAGCTCTACCACCTTAATGTGTGATTAGGTAGGGACTTGGAATCTGTCTGGGAGGGAGGAAGGACATGACCAACCTGATTTCAGAAATTTGCCTTCTGCCATGTCTTGAAAATTGCTTAGATATGACCAGCTGGTCAGACTTTAAAAAATTACAGTTCACATACTTTCGGGAGTGAGAGCCTAAAACTTGTTAGCTTATTTCCTTGAGGATATCATTACCACCAAAGGTGGGCACAGTAAGAAGGACTGGGAAGAGAGATTAGGGAAGACAGAGATGAGTGTTAGAAGAGTGGCAGATATGGGGGAAGGAGTATCATCAAGGGAATGGATGAAAAGCAGAGGGAAGCAGAGCGAACAAGCCTATCGCTGCTGGAATAAATGTCTTCCACAGCCCAGGATGGTACTTCACATTCTTTTATTGTCTAGCAAGTGTCTATAATATGTACAGGAAATGGAGGGTTATTTCCCCTATGGAGACTGGGGCACATACAAAGAACAGATGTCTGATGATTCTATGTGATTTTTTCCCCCAGAGGGCATCTGCTCTATTCAAACCTTGAGTCAAATTAAGGTATTGACCAGATACTTACTGCAAATTATTTTTTATCCTCATCACTGAGTTCACGTAGCTTCCCACGTAATTAACACTAATATTATTAGGATACAGAGAAGTGATGATGATTTCTTTCCTTATTACACTGCAATATCCAAGACCTTTCAATGCTGTGGAAAAAGAAAATAATTCCCTCCCTTCCCATCACCTCCCCCCAGCCTGAAATTTAGACTCACTCCAGAATAGACCAGAGACTATAATTTAGGGCAATCTCCCAGAGTGTGAAACATCGTATTTCAAGTTCCTTCTTTAAACCAAGATGAATAGGACTTGAACCTTTGTCTTTCATACTATTGCCTGAGCTTCAGAGTGTTACAGGTAAAATTCCTCACTAACTTTGACCAGTACAAGTTTCACTGAAACTGATATGCTTCTGTGGAGGTGTTTCAATGTCACTGAACACAAAAAAAAGCCATTACACTGGGAAACTGTTGCTGAGTTCTGCTTTGGAAAGCCACTGGAAATGACAGTGGAGGGAAGCAGAGAGTGTAAGTCACCTTTTACATAGTTTGGAGGGTGATGGAACTTGAAGAAGGTGATAAAAAGATGATGCTTCTATCACTTTTCAGAAAGCAGTGCAGGAGAGGATTTCAGTTAAAGCTGTTTCTCATATTAAACTTAACATTCTCTTAGTTATTACTTTTTAGGTTTATTTTAGAACTACACAGAAGCCTCATTGTGCAAGAACGGTATAAACAATGACCTAAAGAAAGTGCTTTCTAAGTTCAGGCAAGACAGAATTATGTACAGGTTGTGATCACGGGAACAAAACTAAGTTGTAGGGTAGGACTGTCATGTCACATGGGGAAAAAAATACGGTTGCATAGGGGAGTAATCGGCCTTCAAACAAATTAATGACATCAATTTCCTTTACTGGACTCTGTGCCTAGGCATTGCAGAACTTGCTATATAAAACCCAAATAGAATCAATATAAAGAAACAACAGGTGAATTTCCTCACATACTTGTTTCCATCTGCTGTTAATGATAGGTGTCTTATTACATATTCATATTCACTCTCCAGAAGAGGGAAATGCCTTATTTTGCTTTCTTGATTTTGCTCTATTGATTTTCACTGGAAAATATATGTGGCAGTTATGAAGCACAGATTTTGACAAGACAAATGATCTGTAATTTTTCTTATGAAAGAGAAATATATGGAGAAATGAGCAGTAGAATGGGTAGAAAACAGCTTATTCCTTAGAGAAAAAAAAGATCAAGAAAGGTATGGTGGGTTTTTCCATTTATTTAAAGTAATTAGGGTTGCAGAATTTTTTTGTGACATTTTATTGTTTTTTTAATTATTAACTAGATCTCCAGCTACTGTTAAGTAAGATCACTCTTATTCAAATGATGCAGATTTACGTGACCTAAAAGTCTTGTTTATTAACCTTACGTTTCTTCACAGGTCAAATTCATCTGCAACTCTTTCAGATTTAAGTTTCTTGGATCTTCAATCCATCAGATTTAATGGAAATATGCTGCTCATCCTAGGACTTTTACACTGGTTTACAGGGCATAGACTTTCTATAGAAAACAGGCAAAGGTATTGAGGAAAAAACCACTACTTTAAACTGTGCCATTGACTTGACATAAATCTGGTGTATTTTCTTCATGGAAGAATGGTAGACTAGATTTTACCCCCTGTTTATAGCTGTGAAAAAGAGGAAGCTAGATCAGAACATACTCTAGGATTCTTTCAGATGCTTATGAAGTACAGATGGGTTGTGTATTTCCATAATTCACTGAAAAAAGATTTTTTTTTTTTTTTTAATGCAGTTGCCAGGGAAAAAAATGATGAAATAAAACTAAACACATGATATCCCTTCGTGTCATAAAACATATTTCCTGCAATGTACCATATGGTCTACCTGCCACTGATGCAATTCTATAATAAACACCAGAGGTGTATGTGCGGTAAAACTGGGTTAGAACAAGCAGAACTTATCATCTACATTTCCAAAGGAAAGGATGGGAGTTATTTCATCCACGCAGCAGCATTTCCCTGCTCTCTTGGGTTTTCAAGTTACTCTGAGTTACTCAGCCAGATATGCTTCCGATCTTAAAAGACAGTCACATCTACTTTGCAGCGAAGAAGAATTCATTAAATATATTTACTTTCTAAATAATAGAATTCTTACTGATTCCCCCAGATTTCTGATGGGATAGTGAACAATTTTATCCAAAATCAACAGCTGAGCTTCCAAACTAGGCACTCATTTTATAAATCACCTTGCAATGCTGGTAGTTACCTACAAAGAGAAGTTGATTCATATGAAGGTGCAGTGTGATCTTAAGTGCTGTTGCTCACCCTTCTTCTCACAGTGAAACACAGATGAAACTAAATAGTCTCTTACCCTATGTAAAAAGTTGCAGAGCAATTAAAGAAAAGCTGTTATAGAACAACTATCCTTGCGTAACACCATGTGTAGATAAGTTCTTCTCTTGTCATATATTGCCAGCTACCACTGAAAACCTTCATAAGAACTATGCTACTTTCATACTGCAAATATAGAATTATAGAATCATTTAGGTTGCAAAAGACCTTCAAGATCATTGAGTCCAACCATCATCCATGCCCACTAAACCATGTCCTGAAGAAGTACCCCGTCTACTCGCTTTTTGAATACTCCAGGGATGGTGACTCAACCACTTCCCTGGGCAGCCTATTCCAATGTCTGACAACCCTCTCAGTAAAAAATTTTT
>JANHGO010000037.1:19544146-19564036 GCA_024606505.1 Aquila spilogaster | reverse complement strand
GGTTGTTTTTCAAAAAAAGCCATTTTTGCCCTTTTCTGCACCGCCTGCTGTATCCATCACATTGATGCAGTACAACACACACTTAAGAGAATAATAAAGTTTAAGAGAGTAATAGATATGAATATTATATATTTATTTTTTTGTAACTTTTTTTTTTTAGCTTTCAGAATAATCTATAATAGAGAAACTGAGATACTTATTTGGGATGTGACTTTTCCAAGATCCTGCAATGGTCCTTTGTCTAAACCAAAGCTGGAATTCCCCCTCACAGTCAGTCCTGTCCTTGCTTAACTGCTGACTTCTTCCTTCTTGTCTTCAAACTATTGTTTCTTATTCTAATACATACACATAGAGCATGCTTATTTATTCTTTATATTTTGAATCCTGATTTAGAGTTGTTGTCTCATGAAGAAAATGCTGGTAATTTTCCTCTTGTTATTTGAAAGGCAAAGAAATATAAGCCTCAATTTTCTTCTGTAGTTGGCTGAAGTCTCACAATCAAACGTTGCTTCCTTCAGCTTTTGAAGTAAAATTAAAAGAAGCTCTTGCCCTGCAGTTATTGGCAGCTGCTGCAGTGGTTAATTACCCATGTTTCAGGCTCAGATTTACTGTACAGCTTAATCAGCCTTTCTCCAGGCTTGTGTAATCTAGGAATGGTTTTATGAAGCATGGCAAGAGTGTACATACAGGGTCACACAAAACGGCTGTGTGGATGAATACACCATTTTAATGTCACTGTCATCATTCTAAAACTCTGAGTGGAAACAGAGATCTCCATTGTCTGATGGAGCAAAGATACAGATTCTTTCAAACTTTTTGTTTTAATTCAGACTGGAACTGCACCAAGAGAGCTTTACCAAGGTGAGTCTGCAGTGGCAAACCAGTTGCCTCTCCTTTGCTCTTGGGTAGAGGTCAAAGCTCTGATGGCATCCACATTGTGCATACATTAGTTCACTTTGATTCTCTCTGCGGAGTGATTCTCTTTGTGTATGTTAGTTCTGGTATGAAACCCGAATGTGGTTTCAACAATGTTTGGTCCATAGGCTTTTTTCTCATGGGTAACACGAACCACCTAAACACCAGGTTTGCTCCCTCAACCATTTTCACCCCTCCAGCACTTTAGTATTCCTCCAGGACCACATCATATTTGTGGTCACCATCACACATTCTTTAGCCTCATCCCAGGCCATGCATGATGTTCTCACTGTATAAAAAACCCACTCTGGTTATTTGTGGCACAATCTCACATTACTACATGTATTCTAAAGTTTAATATAAAAAAACAAACAAACTGGTGCTCCTATCTCAGGGCTACAGATCTATTTCTGTGCTAGTAAAGTCAATAAAATAGAGATGAGTCCAAATATCATCTAGACTGCTGATGTAGTAGAAGAAGTCACCTGCACAGTGTTCGTTTAGCTAGTGCTATTCAGGTTCTATTCCCAATATGTAGTCTGAATGTTACCGCAGGATATGATAGCAGAAAAGATTTGGAAATTGTGTCTGTGGGCAGCACCTAGGGCCAAAGAATGAGCTTTGGGTCTGTTCAGGTTACTGGACTGTATCCAGAGGTGCAAGGTGAGATGTGTAGAAGACCCTGATCTGTTCTGATCCAGAGAGGCCACATGGATGCAAGCCACCAACAGGCATGGGGACAAGGCCTCGCTGTGTGGAGTTAATGACTTTAGCACTGTACATAGAATCATAGAATCATGGAATTGCTCAGGTTGGAAAAGACCTTCAAGATCATCAAGTCCAGCCACAACCAAACAGTACTACCCTAACTCTAACAACCCACTGCTAAATCACGTCCCTGAGCACCACATCCAGATGGTTTTCAAATGCATTCAGGGATGTTGACTCAACCACCTCCCTGGGGAGCCTATTCCAGTGCTTAACAACCCTTTCTGTAAAGAGGTTTTTCCTGATATTTAACCCAAACCTCCCCTGGTGCAATTTGGCCATTTCCCCTTGTCCTGTCACCTGTCACCAGTGAGGAGAGACCAACTCCACTCTCACTGCAATCACCTTTCAGATATTTGAACAGAGCAATAACGTCTCCCCTCAGCCTCATCTTCCCCAGACTAAACAGCCCCAGTTCCTTTAGCTTGTCCTCTTAGGGCATGTTCTCCAATACCTTCACAAGCCTTGTTCTTCTTTGGACCTGCTCCAGCACCTCAACGTCCTTTCTGTATTAAGGTGCCCAGAACTGAACACAGCACTCAAGATGGGGCCTCACCAGTGCTGAGTACAAGGGCAGGATTACTTCCCCTGTCCTGCTCACCACACCATTCCTGATACAAGCCAGGATACCATTGGCCTTGGCCACCTGGGAAAATTGCTGGCACATGCAGTGTCTAGGTGTTATCTTCAGGACAGTCTAGAATGTGAGATCAGTAGGCAGCCTGAAAGGTGGGAGGTGGTAAGAGTTACTGCAGTGCTGCAGTGCGTATCAGTAACTACAGCCAGAGAATGTATGCAGATCCTGCACAGTTCTGGATCTGGAGGAAGAGACCTTCTCCTGAGCTCCCTGGAAGTGTGAGCAACTCCATTGTCCCTGAACTAAATGGCAAGGGTCAGCATTGTGTGAAGACGACATATACTCTATATCTAAAGCAAACAGGAAGGCCTTACATTGAAACTGTAGACATGAGACAGCTTTATCTATATTTTTGATCTGTGTGTGAAAAACATCAACCCCAATATACATTTTCACCTAACCAAGGCTGGAAAACTGGAGATCAAATCATACAAGGTTTGATTTATTTTCAAAAGTTTAATACTGTGTATTTCTAGTGTCCCTTGATGTATGTATTTTTATTTGGATATCAGGCTTTCTTTTAAAAAAAAATCCCAATTTTTAATGTTTCCCACAGATGGGGAATTCATTTTTATTAAATCACTAATACTGTTTTCTTTCATTATGTCAAAATGTTTTGTTTTTGTAATTCTAATTAATCTCATTTTGGCATGCTAGATATGATGCACTGTGTATTATTTTAATCATAGTGCAGCTGACTTTAACAGTTAGCTCTGATGTGCAATTCACAATGAAAAGGAACAAAATGATATGTTCAAATTAAATATAAAATATTCCAAACAATTTTTACAAAAAGCTGGATATTGTTATCCAGTTTTCTGGTTCACATAAAACTGGTTTGATAGTACACCATTCTGTTGAATATTTTCCCCACTCTTATTAAAAATATAATGAATTTGAAATGAACTCGTAGGGATATGTAGCACATAAAACATTCAAGTCTTTATGATGTCTCAAGCAAATTGTTCTGATTTAGATTCATGGAGAAGAACAATTTCACCCAGAATTCTGAAGAGAGATTTGGTGGTAAAACGATACCACTAACTAGCAGGGAACCATAGGACTAGAAGGAGATAGGAGCAATGATGGGTATTTTCCTTCCTGCTTGTTTATCTCAGAGCTCATGAGCAGGTACAGGATGTTCTGAGGTACTGCAAAAACTCATTAGTTCTCTATAAGGAAAGTTTGCCCTGGAGTTCACAGTTATTATCCTTGAAGCTAACGATGTGAGTTGAAATTCTACGCAGCTTCAGTGCAGCATGTTTCTGCATTTATTGTGTCACCTTAGCTGAACCCTCTTGGCTCTGAGAGCCTTGCTGTAGCCCATCAGCAAAATTACAGGTTATGGTGTACAAATGCTTCAAGTTCTTGGGTAATTTCTGGATTAATCAATGGAAATTTCTACAGCTCTAGTATTTTTCTGCTGAAAAGATAATTATTTTTCCTATTTTGCCTTGAAATGAGCAAATGGATAATACAGACTGCAAGACCACAGTGTAAATACACATATTTCTATAGTTCAGAATTTATTTAGTCACTTGACTGCTGTCCATTGAACTCTTACCAAGCCTGCAATTACTATTGGCACTGGGCAGCAGGTAACGTGCTCTTTGCTTGCAGGTGCAATGTGCTGATTGACATTCATAACACTTTTCACCACAAGAATCATTTATTTGGATGGTAATTCCCTCATCTTCTTCCAGTTATGTTTGTGCTAGAACTCTATGAAACCTGGATGTATATGATATAATTAAGGATGAAAGAAGCAAATGTATATGGAAAGGACCACATTTTGTGAGGCTTATGTTTGGCTGTAAAAGAGCCGTGAGATATTAAGTGGACTCCATCCAATGTTGCTGGCTAAGCTCTTTATTCACTGCAAAGCCCTAAAGCACATGATAGAGTCGGCTCAGATTCATCTCTGTTCTGACTAGCCCATAGAGCAGAGCAGATCTCTGAGGAAACAATCTTCCTGAGAGATGCATGATGCTTACACCATTCCTTCAGGGCAGCACACCCCCATGTTGCCTCAAGCATAACACTGAGCCCATTGAGACCAGCATGATTCCTACCTAAGGAGCCATATGTGTTCCTCATGAAGCAACCAGTTGAAAACACCAGTCTAAACAGTTCCATACAACAGTTCACTCATATCATTATAAAATTCAGAACAAGACTGACATTAAAAATGTCTATATAGGAATTTAATTATTCAGTTACTTAAAACTTCACTGTATGCAATAATCCGGACAGGTAATTCAGACTCAAATCCTTTATATAATAAATATATATGGATGTAATCCATTATAAACCAACAGTTTGGTTATAAACCAACACTCTCAAAATCCTACCTCTTCATATTTAGGTTACTTGCTACTTCCGTCTTGCTATATGGGTAACTCAAAAAAAAGGAAATATTTAGGTGTACCAAAGTACAGTCCAAATCTGATAGGATACATTTGATCAAAACCTAAGATTTTTAAATCTTGTTAGAAACTGAACCAAAGTCAACTCCATATATAAAATCCACAACTTCAATTTGCAATTTAGTTCATAGCCTGAACAAGAGTTGTCATTTTACATTAGGAACAAGGCTAATTATGTCATTTTGCGTGTAATTGAATAAGCCCAATTTTTGGCTTGAGACAAGAATACAGTATATGCTTTTGTGAAAGTAATGTCAGCAGGAATATAATGGGCTTAGTAGTAGTTTCTGAGCTGTCCAGTGAACTTTAAAGTGATCTACAGTTCACAATGCAGGCTCTCACTTGAAAGCATTCTTGTTGCTTGAATCTACATATTTTTTGTTCTTCTAAGTTATACAAAGTATAGTGAGTCTGCAAAGTGCAGTGCATTCAGTGGTGACAGCTAGACAGTTAAATGGATTCATCTGAAATGCAGAGGACCTCATTTTCAGTATTCCCAATCCTGAAACAGCCTTGGAAGCATGAATGCCATCATCTCAAATTGTGTACTTTCCTCCAAATTCTCAATGAAATGCAGGAATGGATTTGATGGCTATGGAAGCCCAGAGACTTCACATGAACATAGGAAGTTAAGGGCAAAGCTATTCCCTGTCTTGTGCTTAAAGATCTGTCTGTACAGAACTGAGGAACTGAGCCCCACCTTGTATGTAATAAAAGTTTAGGTGGCCACAGCTGTTTTGTTAGCTACAGAAAAAGAGGAAGAAAGGTGGAAAGGCAGAACAGTATCAACTGTATTTCCCCAAACATCTATTGCAGCAGGTTCTTTCTCCTGTTTCGTCTGAGAGTGCTTATCTTCCCCAGAGAGTTTAGTATCCTAAAAGGTGAATGAATGAAAATTACCACTAAGCCAAGTTCCTCTTCTAGCACACCTCTGTACACGGTGTTTCCAAGAACAGCAAACATAGATTTTCTGTGCATGTAGGTCCAAATCCTAACATCCTAATCATCCTAACATTCTCTGTGTTGCTCAGGAAAGCTTTGTTCTCTGCACCAGTTGCACAGAACTCAAATCATTAGTCTCGGCTTTTTGTTTTATTTTTTAATATTTTTAATTTGTTTTATTTTTGTTTTATTCTGCTGCAGCTAAGCGTCTACCTAATGAAGTTACATTCCTAAAACAAGCAGCCTGCTCATCACTTGGTTTCTTTGAATAACTCTCATTTTCCTTACAAATTATATATCAAAATTTGGAAAGTTTGGGAAATTTGAATCATCATTTCTTTTACCTGTGAGGAAAATACATTTTTGTATGTTTGAGGAAGAACAAATCTGGGACACAGGAGAGAAGAGATGTTTCTGAATGATAGCACTGTTCCAGGAACAAAGCTATGCTCTAAGATACAAAGCACTGACTTGTGTATCTCCTCCATAATAACTTCATGAGCCCCAGAGAAGATTACAAGAAAATACAAATGATCTACACAATTCCCAGGTTACAGAAGTATACATATTACTATAATTCCACTAAGTATGACAGACAGAACTTCTCCAAGACAGCTACCCATCTGGGGAAAAGACATGTAGCAGCACTGCAACATACTCCTCATCTTTGTTGGCAGGTGAAGGCTCCTTCACAAAACCATCCCATTTGGGCATGAGCAGTGAAAGGGGCTCTTCTTTTCACCTGTGGGCATCGAAGCCCTATCCTGAACCAAACATTCTCCTCTGAGAAGTATGTTTACTAAAGCAGTAGATTGGAGCTGTGTCTCAGAAATATTGGCAATATATCAAGAGGACTGGAAGCACTGCTTAGGAATATAAGGATAATTAAGATATAAAATACCCTTTTGATAATTAGGAAATTATCAAAAGGAAGTATCAGCAGTGAATTTAATTGATTATAACCATTTTGTCATGATCAAAATATAAATCTCACTGCAAGTCATCACCAGTGCTAAGCACACATTCAGAGAAGGAACATAGTGGGGCAGTCTGATTTTATCCAGTTGCCACCTACTGAAGAGACAAATTTAAAAGTCAAGGAGCCCAGTGTGCTGACTAAAAGTCAGCTAGATCAGATTTTAATGGAGTTATTAGAATTAGCTGCCTTAGACCACATTGTCACTGTGATCTTGCCATGTCATCTAAAGTGGCAACCACTGTCAATGCAGTGGCTTTTCTTGGTCAACATGGTTTACAGTTTCTTTGTTTCCACCCTTTTAAAATGCTTCTAACAAAAGTAGTGGTCCAGACTAACAATTTGACAGGTGCATGCTGTTTGCCATGTAATGGCAAGAGCCACTACCTGTAGTAGTCCATCTGACAGAGCCAATGAAACAAGTCAGTTGTGTATTCAAAGTGTGAAAACAGACTGGTGTTAACTCAACTGTTGAACTGACAGCTACCTCTTCCTTTTTATGTATTAGAATCTGATGACAGGAAGCAATGATGATGATGGTCCACAGACCTGATGACCTCCCTGGAAAACAGAAAATAGTACTGTACATAAATCTTTAATAAAGTGAAAATTTTCTGTTCCATAATAGTTTTTCTAACTTTGCAGCAAAATAAGATGGCACATTAGTTTCCTTTCAGTAATGCAAAGACAACAAAATCTCAGCTCACTGGCTTCTCTAGATAAATGCAGAAAGTTCAGCATGGTGCATATACATGAATTGGTCCATACCTTCCATTTTTGATGCTGAAGATGTTGTAAGATATCTCTTTTTCCAGCTTCTGTTATTGTTATTGCCTCTTCGGCCAATTCCGTAGTTAATTCTGTCATGAGAGTAACTTCACCAGAAATTTAATTATATTTAAATGTCTTGACAGTGTATCAAGCTGTCACTGAAATGAACAGGCAACATAGACAGTGAGAGCTGTAAAGATCGTAATTCACCAAATATTTTATATAGCAAACCAAAGAAAAAAGACAGAGACTGCCTAATGAAATAGTTTATATTGAATAAATCATTAAAATGTACTAATATGGAATCAGATTAAGATTGAATGAATTTACTGACTCATAACAGTTTCCATATTAGGGCAATGATGTGGAAAGCATAGTGGAAGAGATGATGTTATTCTTTGTACTTTGATCATGTCAAAATTTCATATAAAATTGAAAGAAAAGAAGTTTACAATTTGTGAAATTTGTTGGCAATAGTATACCTCATCTCATTAAAAACAAAAAAGGTTGACCAAATTGCTACAAAATATAAGGGATTGCATCAGTGTAAATATACAGAAAAAATGTGATTCTGCTTTTTCCCTTAAGGAGTGAGGATCCTTATAACAGACCCAATGTTCAAAACATTCCAAATGCCACACAGTAGGGTGGTGGTGTAGGAGGAGTCATGGTTTGATCCCTAGCCAATCTCATTCTGATCTGGCCCTGTTAGCTCTTTAATTGAGGCATTATCTCAAATTAAAATAGGATGTAATATTTATACCCAAATGCTATTGGACTGTTAAGATGATTGCAGCAGTTACTGCTTTTCTCTCTGCTTCATCATGCATGGTTTGATAATCTGCTATTTTGTTAAAGAATATGCATCTCTGAGATCACTATAGGAAGAATCCAGAGTCGAGGCCCTAAAAGAACCTACCTCAACTAATTAGTGACTTTGCAGGGCCTATTTTTTATGAAGAGAACATATTTTTCATTAACTTGTTTTCCCCCCAACACAAATCCAATCAAGACTCTTGCAAGTGAGAATGAGGATTTTATTTATTTATTTATTTAAACCATGGTCTTTTACCACATAACTTCAGAAAAATATAATGAACAGTCTCAGTAGTTGACATATTAATTCTGGATACATCTGGAACTTTCTAGATGCAATGGTCTTTAGTCTCCGTTTAGAGAAACTGTGTTCAGATTCAAACCCAGTTCTACGTCTGCCTTGACTCTCCACTACCATTAAAATAAATTAATAATAACATAAATAAATAAAAGAAATAAAATAAAAATTAAAAAGTTATAAAATGAAAATAATAAAATAAAAATTAAAAAAAAGCAGCTTATGGATGATCCTGATGGTGTATTTTCTGCTGATGCAGTTTATAAGAATTGCACCCATGGGACCCATTCACAAAAGAACTGAAGTTTTTGCTGATTTGTATTCTATCCTACATTTCCTCATCACAGAGTGATGCCAAAATAGCTCATGTACCTGAAGCTTTGGGAGAACCACGATGATGATGCACAGGAATCTCTTTGTGGTCCCTTCACCTGATCCACTAATGCAGAGAAAGCAGTTATAAAGGTTTTTATCTGCTGTATGTTTATTCTTTTTTTTTCGCTTTTATTGCTTATTCATGAGAGTGGCTCAGAAATTATGCAGTATTCTAATTATCGCAATTGTGTCCAAAAGTAGCATTTCTATTACCAGTACCTCAATTTCAGTATTTGGACCACAGGATACCATTTAACTGCAGCTGCTGAAATTGGCTGAATTTTTATAATACAAAATGCTGAAGCTATAGTATGACTATGTTAATCCTACCGTTTATATTAGCACAAAAGTAATTGAATACGAAAGCTGCTCAATTTGCATTACAAAATCATTCCAGTAAAATAACAGCAAGTATGAATCTTTATTCTTATGGCCTTTTGTGCATAAGATTTATTTCAAAATAGAATTAACCACGAACAGTTCTATAGGGAATTCCTGCCCTTTTTCACATGAGTTTTAAGCAGGATTTTCTAAGGCAGGAATCAATATGGATAGTATTATAATTCAGATGGGCAAAATAAACAAGTACAATTTCCTTTAATCACCTATGAATATGCATAAACAAAATATCTCCTCTGTGGTTTAGATATCAGAGGCTTATTGCTAGTGTATGAATGCTTTAAAAAACACACAAAACAAATTGAGAGAAAGTCAATGATCTGAGGATAGTCAATCAAAACCACATCCCTCATCCCAAATAGATTAACTGGAAAGATGATTTAGGTACTATGTAAATATTCCATAAAGCTCACAAGAATTTCTCATTTTTTTATCAACATCAATCAAAGCAGCATCATGGATAAGTGTTACAATAGTCCAGAACAGTGAAACCCAGAGAATGGCATGCTTATTTTCCAATATTTATACAGTGACTTGGATAAATTTGGCAGAGGAAGGATAAATCCATCTCAATAGGTATTACACAAAAAATAAAGCTGCACGAGAGACTCTTTGGTGTAAAGCACTTACAGATTAATTGCAGGCACTTTACAGTGAGCAAAAAGGAAACAAGACACCTCAAAAGCACTGGGATATAAAAGGTCAACAGTTATGCTTAGGTTGCATAGTTAGCAAATGTTAATAGATGCTTGATGCCTCTACATCTATTATTAAGAAGAGTCTGATACTCAATTGGACATAGGTTTCCTTAGCAAAAGAAGCTTTATTTGAAACAAGATTTAACTCCTGAATGGACTAATGGTCTGTTTACTCATCTCAGCAAAATACTATCTCAAGTATAGGCAGATCAGCTAAACTGCAGTACCTGCCTACATGTGCTCATAAGAAGCAAATTAACTCAGTTTAACTGAGTTTAAGGACACATGTGAAGGCTGAAATACAACAATGCTATCCGCATTTGCTGAGAAAATGAATAAATCCTGATAATTCTCAGCTAAAAAGAGGGAACTTTTAAGTAGTGCCCAGTGCCAGGATGAGGGGAAACGGGCACAAACTGGAGCACAAGAGGTTCCCTCTGAACACCAGGAGCACTTCTATTCAGTGTGGGTGATGGAGCATAGGCTGCCCAGTGACTTTGGAGATCACCAAAAGCCCTTAGACACGATGCAGGACACCCTGCTCTGGGTGTCCCTGCTGGAGCAGGGCTGGGCCCGATGGACCTAGAGGGCCCTGTCTACCTGAACTGTGATTCTGCAAAGAAAAATAATAAACCTTATGTTTTAATCTTAAAATAATATGGTAAAGAATGTAAAGAAAAAGAAGTAAAATCAATGAAATCTGTGGGAAAAAAAAAATTGGGAAGATTCTGTATGTTAGAGAGAAGGCTCCAAGATCCAAGGAAATCGGTGTTGTTGCTGAGGTTTCCCATAGAAGCTAAGGTGTTTAGGAGACATGCACATGCTATTCATAACAAAAGAATTCAAATTGCTTAACACTCCTTATCTATCAGTGGTCTCCACAGGCTTCTTTGGAAGTTATGAAATAATAGTTACACAAAGCTGACATAAATTATTGTCCAAAGAATCGTATAATATGTTTCGTACTAAAATTAATTACTATCCAGGAACAAAGTGATGAGGAATCAGGCTTAGTTTTCATGAAAGTTTTGAGATCTTCAGATGAAAAGTACTTTGAAAGTGCAGACATTTCTTAGTAAAAATCAGTTGTGACTCCTAGTCTTCTTCCTTCTCTCCAGTGTCATTACTGGTAGGATAAAATTAGAGATAAAATTTTAGTCTATGCCCTCTTTGCTTTATTAAGTGCAACCTATTCCAGCTATCTCTTTTCAACTGGACTTCATATATGAACTGAATAATATATATTTTTTCATGTGTGATATTGTCCAGCAATTTTTACAAGAATGTTGAACACAGATGCCTGTTTCAATCTCATAATACACATCTTGCTTGGTTACACGATACAGTTATTTCATACCCAGTGCTGTTAAAAGCAGATAGGGTCATTTACTTCCCATCTAACATTTCTGGCTCATGGAATTTTTCAAATTGACATATAGGTTCAGTGCGGGTTCAGCACAGTTTTTCAGCCTTGTTTTTTGCTGATACTTTTTAAAATTCCATCTCCTTCTCCCTCCTTCTCCCCAGGCATTGCAGATTGGACATAAATAGGCAGCATTCTCATTCGGTTCACTTGTGATTGTGATTACCTTATGATTCCTGAACTGCTGGGAAAGTGTACATTTTCCATAGACTTTTGCTGTCAGTATTTACCTGCTTGTCACTTTAGCCTTAATTCTTCTGATGCCAAAATATATTTTGTATAATTCTATTTAGAATCCATCTTGCATTTTTCTGCCAGTTGCTCAGAAAATATAGGTAAAAGCAAACAACAGAAATATGTATTTTCTATAGAATTTTAATTTTCTATTCATACGATTTCTATTTTTCTCCCAAGTACTTGCCATTTTGTGAAACCTTCATCAGGTACAAATGATTCAGTATTTGTTTAGCTGAACAAAAGATTCTAATGTTGAGCAGCTGAGCATCTCAAGGTTAAACTATAATATTGCTTTAGGCTGTTTTTTTTCTCTATTATGCTTTTGAGTGCTTCATTACTTTATTATTTTCTACTGCAAAGAAGAATGTATGTATTTGCTTTGCACTAAGTTAGAATGAATGATATTTCTTACTTTTTATCTTTGTCAACTATAGCATACCTGAGTGGGTAAAGAGAAACCCTGTGGTAATAATCTCTGGCCTGGTAAGCAACAGGTGCACAGTTCAGATCACTGAAATTCTTTAAGCAAAATCTATAATTTAACAAGATGCATTTCTCCGGTTGCAGTCACATGATAATGATTTTTTTTTTTGAAGGAGAAGTATTTTTATTAATTTATAGTGGCTACAAACATTTTTCTGCCAGCCACCTTTATCCTGCTTTCTATATCTCATGCAGTCTTTTCTTCATAAGAACAATTGCATAGATCACCTTTGTCTGAACATCGTTATGTAAAGTATTCTTTATTTCAATCTAAAATTTTGCTTCTTTTGAGTTTAGACCCTTTGCATTGTGTTTCTGGAGATACTCTCCCAGATCTAATGGCAGTCAGATGAGTCACACTGTTCTTAGGTTAGTTTATACTGATTATTTTTATGGAGGTACTGTACTTCTTGATTTAAGCTTACATATCTCAATGGACCTGCTAAAATGTGCAAGCTGAACTTATCCTACTAAAGAGAATTGTGTTCTCATTTGGCTTTGATTTAAGATGTATCAGTATCTATTAACTGTACTTTCCAGTATGAGGAATGGTTTTGTTTTTCTTAATATTCTGAAAAACACTCTTTAAACAGCAGAAACTCAGACTGAATACTTTTTCCCCTTCCCACCTTAAACAACTTTCCTCTTTCCAAAAATGCCTTGTCTTGGCCATCCAAAGATACCCTTACAGCTGCTTCATGGTGAAGCTCTACCACCTTAATGTGCATATATAGATAGGAACTTGGAATCTGTCTAGGGGGAGGAATAACATGACCTGCCGAATTTCAAAAGCTTGCTTTCTGGCATGTCTTGAAAATTGCTTAAATATGGCCTCTTGGTCAGACTTAGAAAAACTACAATGCACATAATTTATGGAATGAAGTCTAAAAAATTCTAGCTTATTTCCTTGGGGATGTTGTTTTCACCAAAGGAGGGCACTGTAAAGAAGATCAGAAGTTATGTTTTGGGAGAGAAGAGAGACTGGAGAAAACAGAGAAGAGTGGAGAATCAGAGTAGTGACAGAGATGGAGGAAGGGGTATTAGCAAGCAATTGGATGAAAAGCATGAGCGAGGAAAAGTGAATGAGCTTATCACTGCTGAAATAAATGTCTTCCACAACCCACAATGGTACTTCACATTCTTTTAATGTCTAGTAAGTGTCTGTAATATGTACAGGAAATGGAGAGTTATTTCCCCTGCGGAGACTGGGGCACATACAAAGAACAGATGTCTGATCGCCGTATGTGATTTTTTTCCCCCATAGGACTTCTGCTCTATTCAATCCATAGGTCAAAATAGCGCACTTGCAAGATACCTACTGCAAGTTTATTTTTATCCTTACCACTGAGTTCATGTGGCTTCCAACATAATTAAAACAAATGTTGTCTGAATTCAAAGAAGTAATGATTATCTCTTTCCCTATTACACTGCAATATCTGAGACCTTTCAATGTTGTGGAAAAAGAAAACACTTTTCCATCACATACCTGCAGCCTGAAATTTAGACTGACTACAGAATAGACCAGAGACTATAATTTGAGACAATTGTCCATGGCGTGTGATATCATATTTTAAGTCTTACTTCAAATCAGGATGAACAGAACTCCAATCTTTGTCTTCCATATTGTCAGTGAGTTCATCAGCATCAGAGTATTATGAATAAAATTTCTCAATAACTTTGACCAGTAGAAGGCACGCTGAAATTGGTATGATTCTGTGGAGGTTTTTAACATCACTGACCATAAAAAGTCATTACAGTGAGAAACTGAACCTGAGTTCTACTTTGGAAAGCCACTAGAATTGACGATAAAGGGAAGGAGTGTAAGTCACCTTAGAACTTAAAGAAGATGCTTCTATTACTTTTCAGGAAAAGGTAGAGCAGCAAATTTCAAATAAGTCTGTTTCTCTTTCATATTAACATTTTCTCAATTACTATTTTTTTACTTTATTTTTGAACCACCCAGAAGCTTCACTGTGCAAGTCCAACATGAACAGTGACCTAAAGAAGCTGCTTTCTAAATACAGACAAGACCTCATTAAATACAGGTTGCAATCAAGGGAGCAAAGCTGACATTGTAAGGATAAAGCTGTTATGTCACATAGGCAGGAAGATACAATTCCACAGGTTAGTGAATGGTTCAACTAATGGTATTTAAGTCAAATTAATTACATCAATTTCCTTTACTGGACTTTTGTGCCAAGCTATTGAAGAAGATTCTGTTTAAGACTCAGATTGATTCAATATCATGAAAAAACAGCAGAATTTCCTTGCATACATATTTCCATTTGCAGTCAATTGTAGGTCTATATATTCATGTAGACTATGCAGAATAGTGGAATCTTTTTTTTTTTCTTTTGCTATTTTGATGGTAGCTGGAAAACAAATGTGGCAGTTATGAGGCACTGCCTTTGATAGAACAAATGATCTGTAATATTACTCAGAAAAAAGAAAATTTATGGATGGAGGGAAAATGGTGTATTTCTCAAAGAAAAAAAAAAGATCAAGGGAAGTATGATTTTTTTCTGTTTACTGAAAGTAATTAGATAATTAGCTATTATTGAGTGTAGTTGTGCTCATCCAAACTGTGTAGATTTAAATGACTAGAGGTTTTTTAACCTTATATTTCTTCACTGGTCAAATTCATCTGCTTCTAATTTAGAATTTAGGATTGTTAAATCTTAATGGAAATATGCTGATCAGCCTAGAACTTAAATATGTATGCAAGGCACAGACTTGCTATGGAAGAAATGATAAGAAAGAACTTACTTTATACTATGCTACTAACTTGACATATACTTGGTTTATTTTTTTCATGGAAAAATGATGCTCTATATTTTACCCCTCTTCACATCTGTGTAAATGATGAGGCTAGATTAAAATATACTCTAGGATTCTCTCAGATGCTTACAAAGTACAGATGAATTATGTATTATCATAATTCACTGGAAAAAGAAGAGTCTTTTTGTGGGTTTGTTTGTTGGTTGGTTGGTTTTTTGTTTTGTTTTTAAATGCAGGTGCCAGTGAATAAAATGAGGAAATAAAACTAAGCACCTGAAATTCTTTCATGTCATAAAACGTATTTTCTATACTTACCATATGGTCTATCTGCCACTGATGTATCTGTAAACAGCACAGGTGTATCTGCAGTAAAACTGGGTTAGAATGAACAGAACTTATCCCCTGCATTTCTAAAAGGAAAGAAGGGATTTATTTTATCTGTAAAGCGGAATTTCCCTGCTCTTTTTTCTTTTCAAAATGTAACTTGAGTAAGTCAACTAGATACGCTTCAGAGCTTAAAACATAGTCATGTATGCTGCTTTGCAGCAGAGAGAAAATCATTAAATACATTTATATTTCTAACAAATAGAATTAATTCATACCGATTCCCCTGGATTTCTGTCAGGACAGAGAATATTTTCATCTAAAATCAACGCTGAAATTCCAAACTAGACTCCTGGATTTATAAATTACTTTACTATGATCGCGCTTATATACACATGGATGTTAATTCACATGAAGGTACTATGTGATTGTGAAAGCATTCTTGCTCACTCTTTTGACCATGAAAAATAACTGAAACTAAAGAGAATAAGAGGCTCTTACTCTTTTTAAAGAGTTGTAGAGCTATAGATGAGCTATTACAGAATAGTTATCCTTGTGTGACACCAGATGTGTATGTCTTCTTTTGTCACGTATCCCCAGCTACCACTGAAAATTTTCATAAAAACATGCTTCTTTCATACTGTAAAAAGGAAACAAAACAAAACAAAGTAAAATATATTGTACCTCACATACCAATGAATGAACAGGGACTATTTGAAGATGATAGCTAAGTGTTATCTCGGAATAATGCTAACATAGACCTCAGATTTTTCTTCCATTACAATAGTTAATTAGAAATAAATTTGCATTTTTTTGAATGTATAATAGACAACAAATCAAATTTGCAAAAACCGCAAGTTTCTGAGAATTCATTATTACGAAAACACCTTTCATTTAATAGATTTATTTTGGCATGGAAATAAGCTTTCCCTTTGGATTACTAGCAAGCTTTCCAAATTGCAACTTATAGGCGAAAAAAATAACAGGAAAACAGAAAAACTTTCTATAAGTAGTTTTCAGCTGTGACTTTCAACTCTTGACCTAAAGTATTACAGCTGGTTATACAGTAGCAAATGTTTTTGTCATTATTTTATTAAATTTCATAGCAAAGAAAAGCAGCAGTGCATCAATGCTTTATGTTTTCTTTAAGGGAAAAGCAAGCTTGGGTCACAGAGGGCCAATGGGAATATATACTGTATGCATCATATTTATTCTGTTTGCAAACGCCAAGTGATTGAACATCTGCGAACTCGTATTTAAAGAAAAAACTTTCCCAGACAGTTTGATAGCTTTCACATCTGTAGCAATGTACTGTGGGTTGTATTAATAACTCTGCCCAAGTTAGACAAGAAGTATTTCTGTTAGTACTTCTTTCCTGGGCTAGCATCTTTGAGAAATCTTTTCAGAATTTCCAAAATAATAATTTTAATCCCAAATTTATGATCTCTTTACTTTTCACGCTTCTAGAAAACACCAAGTCCAGATTTAAAAGCAAAATACTGCTTCAAGGTATTGGCTCATTCAGAGGACATTTAAAAATGAGTTGGAAACTCACAACATCCTTGTTTGACTTGCCTTTTGTTTAAGAACATTCTTCTCAATTATTTAATATCTCTGCAATTCTGCATTGTCTTGACTGGAATCTTCAGCGCTGAATGTGAAGGGTAAATCTCAATACATTCTTATTCGTTTTCAGAGAAGCTATTGAGCTTTATTTGGCTCTTTTCCACATTTTACATATTCCTTGTGACATGTTCTGTGTGCTGCAATTTTAGATGGACTCCAGCGGGAGTTTAGAATACACTGTGTGTTTTTGTAAGACATAGAAATGATTAGAACACTTCTTCCAATATTAGGCAGTGATGTTTTCATTTGAAGTCATCACAAAAATTATTGTTTCATCTTGAGTAATTTTAATGCACATAGTTTCTTTTCTGAACTACCAGAGTCTATGTCTTCCTTTCTGGAGAGAAGCTTCTGTTGTAGGAAATGATTTTTATCTTACACAGAAATGTGGTACTTTCTCACTTCTATTTTTCAAAGTAATTTGGTTGGAAAAAAAAGTGAGAATAAAAATGTGAAGAACATATTCCCTGTTGGTTACATCCTGTACACCTCAGGAAGGGAGATGTGGAATCCTGAAGAAGTTGTTATATCTGCAAGGTTTTGTCAGTGTGAAAGATTACTTGAGACACACCATGCACTAACTGGTAGAACAGAAAAATTATTTTGTTTTGATTTTAAACTCTGTGCTGCACATGTGCTTATCCTTGACACACTGGACAGCTTCTGCAGTTCCCGGACTACTTATTCTGCAGGTCATAAAGCTTTATACATGAACTTTATCATCAAATTCAATGATCTGTGAAGGAGCCCTAACTTACTGACTCATCCAAGCTTGATTTCAAGACTCATATGACTGCTTCTGCCTTTCCTTATCTTTTCATTTTCCATTCATACTTTTCAAAAATAATACTGTTAATCAAATTATTCTTTTTTTTTTTCTTTTGAAATAAAAGTTTAAGTTAAAAAAATTTAAGTTAAAGAAAGAAGAGTTTTTTGACCAATCTGTCTTTGATCGATTTACAAGGATCTTTTCTTGGCGACAAAAAAACAGATGAATGTACAGACTACATCTTCCTCACGAACAGCTCCTATTAAAATGCTTGTTGGAACCCCTATGTCTTCTGCCAAATACAAATTATATTTTCCAAAGTGACCCTTCTCTGCTCACTCGTCCTGGAAGTATAAAATAAGGTGATCCAAACATCTTGTTTTCTCAAGAAAGTATTACTTTTATTAGAGGTGAAGGGTGGCTGGACTGAAATACATGATGTTCTTGCTAGTGAATTGACTGCTGTAAGTTTTGGTCAGCTTGCTTTCTCCCTAGGCACTTTGATCAGATGTCTGAATTCTAGTAGGAGGAATCCTTGCCATAATGACAGAAAAATGCATTCTAGATGCCATGCTTTTATTCTACACAGATAAAAAAATAATCATGTTCAATGGCTGCCTTAAAGGCCCACAATATTTTCCATATATTGGCAGATACAAAAGCTGCTTTCCCTGAATTTTATGAAAGTCAAATGCGTGTGATTTTTTCTACTGTTTTGATGTATAAATTGAGAATAAATTTAAGGGTGATGTAACTGTGAATTGAAAAGAGCAATTAAAGCTCCTTGAAATTAAAATGATATTTAAATAGAATTAATTTATAATTCAGCTTTTAGAAATGACTTTTTGAGGCAATATCTTTTTAAGTATTGGCAAAAATACAATGAAAATGACTAACTGTTATAAAGCAAATATTAGTCAATTCATATTGTCCAGTAAGTGGTATTATATTCTTGAACACACAGAGAAATGCCAATAATTTTTTCATTAGGAAACAGTACTAGCATGAGTGTTTCCCTCTTTTTCATATGTAGCTTCTACTGAGTCAATTAATATTTCTATAATATAGGTAAGATAATAAGATGATACACTAGATAAAGTCAACAAAAAACACATATCATCTGAAGATGAAACAGAAATGAATTCTATTTCTTCTAAAGTAATACTTTTCAAATTTGTGGCACAACGAACACATTCAGTTTTCTTTTCTAAAGTAAAATTATTATGTGTTACAATTGTCCTTTTTAATCGATTTTAGATATTTAAGTATGCCAATCCCAGGATCCCTCATCTTTTGTTGATTCACTGTTTAGTGTCATTGATAACAAAGTTTCTTTGCTTTTGTTTGTAATATTTAGAGGAAAAGGGCTCTGTTAGTGTCATAAAACCACCACAAGAAATTGACGTGAATTGGCAGACTTTTCCTTTCAGGCAATGTTAGGCCAGTAAGGCAATGTTAGGCCAGTAAAGCAAAGTAATAAGCATACATTTCAAATTTGTTGCAGGCTCTGGGAAATAATGGAGGACTGTGTTAGCTCAGTTACTAAACAATGTGCCCTCTGGAAACTGTCTGAAACAATTTAATGAACTTTCAAGACTTCAGTGTCATTCTGCCAGTAGGCCAGGTGTTTTACATATCCATCTCAAAGCACAATATGTCATTGTCACTCTTATCAGTAATGTTGGCTGTTCTTATATAGCAGTATCCTCGGTATTTATAGATAAATATCAAGTGAAGTTTGTGAAGAATTGAAAGTTAAATAAGCCATGTACTTAGGAAAACCATATAAAGGGAATAGAATTGACTCATTTTCATTCTTGTATGTTCATGTAGTGGATGCTGCTATCCTTTGGTTAAATCTAAACTTACTGAGTTCACTAATGGATGGAAAGGATGCTATCTTGTTTCCCTGCCAGTTTTTTTGTTCAGAATAGGTTCACAGATACTCCAAATACCACGCTGAAGACCTGGCACTGGGAAACCAAAATAATGTGTATAGTGGTTTCCCACAGAGGACGTAATAAGCATCTTGGTTTTGTAGCCTTCATGGGATCTCATGGAACACAAATTTAGAGAGGGAGGATAAGGTATCCTTGGGAAGAAGAAAGATAATAATTCACAGATTTTATTACTGGAAGGGACAGTTCTAAACATGGGTATGAAACCAGTTCAAGAGTGATGCTTTTACAGGAACGTGTATTAAAAGAGCCTACACAAAACCAGACTATG